>CM035425.1:149591481-150016481 GCA_020310875.1 Ceratopteris richardii | reverse complement strand
TACTTAAGCCATACTTGTATTTATTTTAATAGTGCATTCCTATCATAACTTTTCATTCACTCAAGTAACAAATTCAGCCTATATTCAAACTTCTTGTATCACAATCATTCAAAGTCAATTTCAAATTATATATATTCATTATGTCATGTTTTCTTACAACAATAAAAACTCCAAGAAAAGATTTGGATGAAATTATTGACATGTATAAGACAACAAGTTAGAAAGGAAAATTTTAGAGAAAGAGATGTATGAAATAATCTATAATCATGTCTTTATCATATTAGAGGGTTTATCTCCCAGTGAGGGGAGTTATTTATTTATAATTTTTCATTTCAATCCCTAATTCGAGTTATGGGATCATCTCTCATTAGAGACTTAAATTTAGGCCAAACCAAGTGTAAATAGGTCTAAATTTCAATGCTTATTTTTTGAGTGCATGCAAACTTAAATTTGCACCTAGCTTTGTACCTAATTTCTGTACCTAACTTCATTTATGCACCAAAATTAGAACTTTATTTTTTTTCACTTTTATTATTTTGTACAAAAAGAATTTTAGGTTATACTAATTATAGAGCAGCCTTGCTATTATTATTCCACAACAACCACATTCATAATTACCTACAAAAAACTAAATTTATATTTTTCAATGTGATAGATCAATAAGTCTAGATGGATTGTTTCATCAATAGTTGCACTCATCATCAAAAATCAGATCTAATAGATGGAGAAGCCATGATGATATTCATGAACTTCATATGAGCCTCAAAATATCTCATAACGCCATATCCAAGTGGCACAAAATAGAATATAATTACAATGCCATTGTCATGCACTAACAAAACCACAATCTCAAATCAAAGATGAAATGGCATAAATTGAAAACAGTACCACAATGTCATTTTACATGTCAAAACTTGACAGAAGCCACTCTACTCTCATATGAAGAAGCATCATCATAGATCATACATATTCAATGCTTCAAGCTCTAAAACAAGAGCTCGCACACCAAAAAATCTTTACAATGGAAGTTCCAAACCAAAATGATCTCCAAAAGTAGTTAGCGTTTCTATGGTGAAAATATACTCCTTTGTATTTTTTGTTTCATGGTTCATAATTCCTTAATCTCAAGTTTTGCTCTTCATGAAATCTAAAAGCATCTTCTCTTGCATATGCAATCACACTTAGAACACCTCAATCAAAGGTTTGTAGCTCAAGATACAAGCAAAAGAAACATCTAGTGTCATTTTCATCTTCAATATAGCACTAAATTTCTCTATATTTTGCATTCTTGGTGACCTACACTTTTGAATCTGGATTGTGTCCTAGTAAAAATTTGTAGATGCTTTCTCAAGCTATGCACAGCAATTTGAATCACTTCAATCCGACCTCCAAAACTCAAGTTATAGTCAAAATTATGAGCTACTATCCAAGTGATTGTAGATTCAACTTCTACATCACTGTGGGTTTTTGAATTTTCAATAGAGTAAAACTCCAAACCAGATTTTACACCTTCTGTGAAGTTATATCTCTATATAATCTACACACAAAACTTTAAATCGCATCAATCTGGGCTTCTTAGCTCAAGTTATAATCAAAATACTGACATGTTATGTAGAGATATCGATCTGCACATTCACCTCTTATACCCTAAGCTTCCATTGAAGCTCCTTGCACACCAGTCTTCAACAAGCTATAATACCAATGAAAGGCTCTGGTGGGATGAACAAGAGGATCAAGGAGAAGATGGAGAGAGAGAGAGAGAGGAGAGGAGAGAAAAGACATGTACACTTGCATGGGAGCCTCGAAACCCATATAATTAACTTCTTGAGGAAATGCTCTATAAAAGATATATGTATATGAATATAAGGGAAAGGTTAGATGACTGTTACATCAATAACAAAAATCATAACGATCCTCAAGAAAGAATAAGTTAGAAGAATGCAAAGGGTAGCTAGCAATAAAATGGCTTTTGCAGATACAACAAATAAAGAATATAAAACAAATATCAAAACCCTTCCAAGAATTACAAAAACACCAACCACCTCACATCAAAGTCTCTTAAATTTTTTCCATGCAAGATCTATGCAAGAAGAAATCATAGAGAGAAGTATTGCTACAACTCAAAAGAGAAGGTAAATGTAGAAGAAGAAGAAAAAGAAATGAATGAAAATGCAACCACTATTATAGCCATGGAGAGTGATAGCTTATATGCATTAGGAATGTCTTCATTCCCTTTGTTCTCTATAACCATATTAGAGGGATTGTCTCTAGATAAGAAGATTTTATCATATGTTCGTATTTTCATTCATTTCTTAGTTTGATCTAAGGGGTTTATATTTTATTCATATACTTTTGCTTATACACATATTAGCTTTTTCATCTAAGTTGGAATTGTTCCCATCTTTAGCAAAAAGGAAAAATTCACACTATTCTTAGGGATTATCTTTGTATGTATGATTGAGGTTGGATTAAATCATAAGATAGCTCATATCTAGAGGTCTTATTGTTTGCCTAATAGTCCTCAGGTTTAAAGCTCACCTTATGCATGGATTTTTTGTTGACATGTTCAACTTAAGCAACTATTATCAATCCTGAAGCTATTCCTCCATGTTCCAACAAGTATGTACTCACTTCAGCCTCATATTCACCTCCTCTACATTGTGCTACAACCAATGTTCAATCTCTTCCACACTACTTATCATATCTCTTGTAATAAACTAAGTGCAGGTTTTGAACTCAAGACCTCCTCCTTGCCCTCCTTAAGACTTATCCACTAAGCTAAGTGGATTCCTTGTTTTAGAGAGCATAAGAACCAATTCTTAAGTAAAGTCTTCCGATCTTTGGCCAAATTGTTAAGTGAACAATCTTTGTCTGAATTCAGATATGTCTGAACCAAGCAGACACTTAGATCATAGATTTACTTTATTACATCTCTCATCACCTAGTAGACAAAGCTTTATTATTTTGATATATATATATATATGTAGCAATTATGTCACCAATTATGTCACCAATTTTGTATATTTTCTATTATTCAACCCTCTTTAACATTGATATATTACAGTTTTCATATTTATCTCATCCCTTTTCATGTATTCTTTTACTCTTGTTATGTATTAATCATTTATGTTCAATTTTCGATTCAATTAAAACATAGTGATGGTTTGAAAAACCTAACAAATTATTCATTGACAGAAATGTGGTATTTCAATAGCAACATTTCTCATTGCCAAGCTATTTATTGGTGAAATCAAACAAGAATATGCATCCGAATTTGAATTTCTATAGTGCAAACTTTCGTTCTTTGAAACAAGGTCTATGACATTGCATTTTCTCCCTTTAGCACGATCAAAATCAATTCTTACATGTAACACCAATAAACTCTCTCTCTTATATGGTGCTTTTGTCTCATGATGAGTGTAGGAACCAATAACAAATATCTTAAAGGATTAAAAGAAATACATACATATATGCATATAGTCGTTTTTACTCAAGCTTGTCTTAAAGAGGATATTCAATTTTCATAAGTATAGAAAACTTTGAAGAAAACAAAGGACCTTATTTCACACATGTGCATGAAAAAGAAACACCAAGTCATCCTAAATGTAGCCCCACAATTGCGTATATTTCCAAGTCTATGTAGAGATCTTTCACTTTTTATTTTTCTTTTTCTACATGAAAAGTTATAAATTCTACCATCAGTCTTAATTATGTAAGTGAAATGTAAAATTAGACAATTATAGATAGCACATGTGATGAATTGGCGGTGGGTGTCTAGAATAAACGACAAGAGAGACCATGTAATATAACATCAAATAGCTCTTGTTGGGTTCAAGCCGTGAAGCTCATCAACTTCCACATGAAAAAAAATTCTACGTAATGAAAGAATATTAATCACCATCATCCATTGATTAATATTCTACTCCTTATGCATACAAATCTTCTTAAAGTCGCAAAATTCTTTAATCCACCTCCATATAATATTGTGTCTAGACGAGCATTATTGGGGTTGATTGTGAGATAATACACCAAAGATTGTGTACGAGTCACATGATAACGAAAGCTTTGAAGAAATCTGGATACTGTATATTTATGCATGTTTTTGCACCAAACATTATGGCTTATATAACTATTGTCGGTTGCTGCCTCCATAGATTGCATTAAAAAGGGAAACACCTGGCGATGGCAAACTCCAACTTTTCACAGCCTCATTTGCAGCTTGATCATAACTTCTAATCCAAACCCCCTTTGTACTGCAAAGACAAACAACCTCGTTCCCATCATTTTCTTAACCACACCAATTTATATAGGGGGGCAGGCCGCAGGAGGGAACAATATGTTGTGCTTGAGGGGGACTATGCCTTGTGAATTATATAATTACCTCCATACAGCATCAGGATAATTAAATAAAGAAACAAATCTCATGATTTAATAGATGTAGCTCTAGCTTCTGGTTAAAGAATTCACCCTTAGAATGAGGTCTCAACTCGTTGAATGAAGAATTGCACCACTTTGGTTTTTCCTCATTGCATACTGTAGTTCATGTTGTAAGAATCAGAAGATTGTCAAACAACGTACGCTACAACCATAGGAATATAGACATTTGCCATTAGATTTTTTGTTTGGTTCAACCTGGACCAATAGTCATCTACTTTTGATAAGTTACTCATCATAACCTTTGAAATAAAAAATGTCTTGTATGATATCCTTCCTAATATCGAATTCATTGACATCAAGATCCTTGATTCAAGGTCCATTGCATCAATTATCGATGGCCAACACCATGGTCCTGAAATCGTGTTTAGAAGATGTTTTTCTTGAAGATGAAAACAACTACAAAGCAGTTGTACTAGTTTCTAAGGAGGCAGGCAGAAAATTTTCAGTAAGAATGATAAGTCTGTCTGAACTATCAGTTCGCTTTGAAACTGTACCCAAGCATTATCCTGGACAACTGCTGAACGACCAGATCTCAACAGACTTCCCAGCAAAACAAGTCACCTTTCCAGCTACCACAATATGGCATAAAGTTGTACAGCAATCTAGCTGCATTTTGCTACATATTATATGTTTTGGCAAAAAAGTTGAGCCCAGACATGAGTCTCTTTCCTCCATCCTTCTTGTTTTCTATTTTCAAAGAGAGAAGCCAGAGTTTTTTCTTGCACTATCATTTATGACATGAATAGTAAAATATATCCAATTTACATCATGAATGGATTTAAAGCTGTGCTAACCAAGTTATCAAGAAAGCATCACCACAGCAAGGATTGTGATAAGGTTGTGGAAAATCGAACTTCAATCTTGAAAAGCAAAGCATAGCATATGTATATGTCAAGGGGATGAGGTCTAATGGTTATGCACTTGAACCCTTGGACAAAGATCCAGAGTTCAAGTCCTGCCTCTGGCTCAACATGAACCTATGTACGCGTTGGATAAAGAGGAGTCCCATGTTTGTGTGTCACTCATAAATTCTGGTTTTAGTTACAAGAAAAAACATAGCATATATGTTCTAATTAGATGGGACCAATTTCCTTGTCCTTTACATCACACACACACACACAGGATCAAATGTAAAAAAACAAAAACACACTTTTGAGTGGAGGAAACCCAGAACTCAAAAGAGGTGATTAATTCAGTGATTAATCCGGCAATTCTTTTTTGCTGTGACGCAAAAAGGCAAATGCCACTGCCCTCCCCAAAGAAAAAAGAAAGGAAAGGGAAACTTTCCTTCCATTCTCTCATTTCAAGATTGATTCGGTTATGCAGTAGCATTATAGGCAGTGAGTAATCTTTGGAAGTCAAATGGAAGTTAAGAAGAGAAAGAAGAAGAGGGATTTTAGAATGGGAAATCAGCAGCCATTGATTTAACTACCATATATAAATCACTCCACACATTTTTATCTCCTCGCTTCAGTCATTTACTATATTTTTTACGATGATTGGATTCACACCACCATACATGCATACTTTTGTCTCACAGGCCAATTTTGGCCTCATGAGCAGATATGAGAGAAGATGCAGATGCAGGTTACATATTTCTTCAGGCCAGCCATGATTTGAGGGTCAGATATATAATTAATTGAGCAGGATTTTATACTATGGCCATATTGCCTGATCATGCCACCAAGTTACATCAATCTATTAATGGGTCTCAATACAAAGTCCAACAGAGACTCCATCCCAAGATTTAAATCCTTCTGGCTCATCATGCAAGGCGCCCAGTCGAGGCACTTACCATAGATGGTATCATCATGTGAGGCACCCAGTCAAGGTACTTACCATTAAGGATATGGAGAAGATCAATCAGCAACCAATGAAGGGAACCTTGTGAGATGAAGGATTCCATATATGTATCAATTTTCAGCATCTGATAAGAGGAGACACCCACCCTCTAGTAAGCTCCAAGTGGCTTTTCCATTGTCATGAATTAGTCACAACTTTTTTCACCTCCTTGCAATTTCATTCCACAGCATTACCCTTATCCTTTTTTACCTTTCCATCTTACAAGTTGCACATGCATTGTACATGTCCACCATAATGAAACTTTTTTGTCCTTTATTTTTGGTCTCTGCTTCATCTAGGGTGTCATTGACACCCTCTGATCACAATCTTAGAATCGCACAAAAATTGGTGAGCATACTCGAGGCAATTAGGAGTTCAAAACAGCTTCACTATGTGGCGTCAAAATTTTGATCCGAGCTCGTTTTGGCCTCCGAATGCACTATCGCAGCGAGTCTGCAAGCAATTTCGTCCTTTTGTGCCAAACGTATATACAAGTTTTAGTTTGCCAATACAACCACTCCGAAATCTTCTACAAGTTTAGCAAAGCTCGACAAGGTGCTTTTGTTCAACTTTTTGAGATACAGTCAATTTTCCACATCATAGTATTTAGTCACTAGCCATGGCTGAAAGCAATGATGTAATTTTGTATGTTGGCTGTTGAGGATAAGTTGGATGGTACTAATTACCCATTGTGGGCATATATGATGCGTCATGTATTGGTAGCAAACGGGTCGTGGAATATTGTGGAGGGTGTTGAAAAATGTCCTACTACACCTGAAAATGCAGTTATTGAAGGTGATGCAGATGGTGATGAAGATGATAACCTTCAAATTCCTGTTCGTGTTGTAGTTCTTGTTACGCCTACTGTGCAGCAACTTTGTTGGGATGGTAGAGATGCTCACACACATGCATTGATAGCTTTGTCTGTCAAACTTGTCATTACCCCTCACATTTGCTCTTGCAAGACAACAAAGGATCCTTGGGATACACTTACAACTTTATACCAGGCAAAATATGAGGCTCATGTTGCTTACTCCGAAAACAATTGCAAAGTGAGCATGTGAATGAAGAAGATTCTATGGATAATTTTTTGACAAAGATCAAAGATTTCAAGGTGCATTGGATTTATGCCGATGAAATCTTGCCAAATAGTTCATTGGTCAAATTGTTCTAAAGAGTCTTCCAAATTCATATCCGAGTTTTGCTTCTACTCTTCGATTGATGATAAAAGGCAATCCAAATGCCTTAACATTTGAGGAAGTCCAATTGAAAGCACCTTATATGTTAAGCATGTAGATACGTATTTCTGATCATTGTTGTATATGTTGATGACATGCTTCTTACTAGTCCTAATGAGAAGCATATTGTTGAATTTAAGGTTGATTTGCATGTCTCATTTTAGATGTCAGATTTGGGGCATTGGCATCATTATTTGGGCATTCACTTTATGCAAGTTGACAAGGGAATAGCTTTGTGTCAAAGAAAATATATAGACACATTATTACAACATTTTGGTCTTGAAGATTGCAAACCTATTGCCACTCCCATGGAAACATGTTAACGGTTGAGTCTTCGTGATGTTGGAGATGCATTTGATGTTGTTCTCTATCAACAAGTTGTTCGATGCTTGATTTACTTACGCATAGCTTGGCTTGATGCTAGGTTTGTTATCTCTCAAATTAGCAAGTTTATGCATTGTCGAGGTGTCAAGCATTGGAAGGTGGTTAAGTGCATCTATCACTACTTGAGTGGAACTTGGCTACTTGGATTGTTTTATCCCAATGGGGGATAATTACCACCAAATTTACATGCATTTTCTGACTTAGACTAGGCTGTTATGACACTCGTGTGTCCAGAGATGGATTTTGCTTCGTGCTTGATAGCTCATGCATATCTTGGTTGAGCAAGTTGTAGCCTATTGTGGCCACTTCTAGTTGTGAGGCTGAGTATAGGGAAGCTTTCATAGCGACCGTTGAGTGTGTGGCTCATATGCCTTTTGGCTGATCGTAATAAATTTAGCATTGTAGTAAAAGGCTCAAACTTGAGAGAAGGGCATTGAGTTTGATGAGATTTTTGCCCCACATGTTGAATAACAATTATTTTTAGCATCTAGGCACTTGCAATTCACAATGTTACATCCAGATGTTAATGGACCTATGAGAGCATGTTTCATTCAAGAATTCAAGTATTTCGTAATATTTATTGACGGTTTTTCTAAATATTCTTGGGTCTATGGTCTAAAAGCTAAGTTGGACGTCTTTCCTCTCTTCAAGAAGTCCTTAACTATGGTTGAAAACGAAAAGTCAAGCTAAAATTCAGATTTTGAGAAGTGACAAAGGAAGAGAGTATTTGTCTAAAAACTTCAAGTCTTTCCTTGAAGACAAAGGAATCTCTCATCAACTTACTATTGCTTACACTCCAGAACAAAATGGTCTTCCAGAGAGAAAAAGTAGAACAGTTGAAATGATATGATGTCCTCTAAGAAACGTTCACCCAAATTTTGGTTTGATGCACTACATTCAGCTAATCACATTCTTCATAGATCTTCCACAAAGGCTTTAAAGATCATCACACCTTATGAAGCTTATTATGGTGAGAAACCAAATGTGAGCTACTTCAAAGTTTCTAGATCTCCAACTCATGTTCACATTGAAAAGAAGGATCGCGGTAAGTTTGATAATAAAGCTACCAAAGCAATATTCATTGGTTATGTGATTGAAAGTAAAGGTTATAGATTCTATGTACCAAAAACAGGTAATATCTTACTCGCATGCAATGTTTATATTTCAGAAAGTCAAATTTATGACAAACATGCCTAAATTCTAGACTTTATTAAGGCAGATGATTATGGATTTTTCAAGTCAAATTCCGGTGCTTACATTCAGCTATACAAGGGGGTGATCAATCTTCTCAGACCCTAAAAATTTCAACTGATAGAGGTAAAGAGAAAGTCATTGCTCCTATACCACCATTATCAACATTTTCAACTTCACCTATTCCTAGACCTCCTCTTGATGTACCAACTTATGAAGTTGGAGAAAACTTCAAGAGCACCTGAGAAATGAGTTGCATATGAACAAGATCTTTCACTCGTTTTTCAAAAATTGGTATTTGAAAACTTTATAAGATAGTGGAATTCAATCATTTGAAGGAAGGACTAGAAGTCAAAAAGATCAAACGAACAAGGTAAATTATGCAAAACAATTCGAAATTAACAATATTCTTGCACTAACTTCAATTGAAGATGAACCTATTAATGTCAAAGATGTTTACAAAATCTTGTTTGGAAGAAAGCCATGCAAGAGGAGATTGATTCTATGCACAAGAATCAAACATGAAAGCTCTATGAGTTACGGTGTTAAGTAGGTCTTCAAGATCAAAAGCAAAGAAGATGGTACCATTGACACATATAAAGCCAAATTAATAGTTAAAGGTTATGCACAAAAGAAAGGCATCGACTATGATGAAATACTTGCACCTCCATCTAGAATGATCATAGTCAAAGTAGTTATTTCTCTCATTGTGTTTTTTGGTTAAAATGTATACCAGTCATATATCAAGCCAGCTTTTCTAAATGATCATCTTCATGAAGATGTCTATATTCAACAACCAAAAAAATTTGAAGAGTCCGACAAAGAATACTAACTATGCAAACTAATCAACGTACTTTGTGGTTTGAAGCAAGCATAGAGGGTATGGTATGAAAAGATACATTTATATCTTTTATCTATTGGTTTTGAACACTCTGAAGCTGCTCCAACCCTCTATGTTAAAGCAGAGATAGATGTTGATGACATGATCATGACATATTAACATCCTTTCATGATAGGTCCTAAGGACTCAAATCTTGAGTTCTTTGAGTCACAACTTAAGCACATAATTGATGTTAATGACCATGGGATTTTACATTATTATTTAGGCACTGAATTCAAATTCAAGAATGATTATATCTACATGACACAAAAAAAGTACATTGAGAAACTTTCAGAAAAGTTTGAAATGACAGACTGAAAGTCGATGCAAATACGTATGGATGTTAATGTGTCATTATAGGAAGATGTAGATTCAGAACCCTTCGATGCTACATTATATAGTCAAGAAGTTGGATGCTTGATCTATCTAAATACATGAATAACATTCAGTTAGCAATTTTTCAAGGGTCAAGTTCATGCACAAACCGCTCAAAATTCATTGGAAAGTCGTTAAAAGGATAGTCAAAAATTTGAAGGGAACTTTAAATTATGTAACAGTATTTCTGAGGTCTCTGCAATTTTCACTAGAAGGTTTTGCATATTCTGATCGGGAAGGTGACAAAGACACAAGAAGAAGCACAAGTGGTTATTATTTCTATGTTAGAGATTGCCTTATCTCATGGCTATCTATGTTGGAGATTGCCTTATCTCATGGCTTTCTAAGAAACAACCAACTGTGGCTACTTCATCAAGTGAATCAGAGTATAAGGCTACCTTCACAGCTACACTTGAAGCTATTTAGTTACTTATCCAAAGACAAACCATCAAATGTTATGCAAACATTTGAACCTTATACCATTACAACATTGAGGGGGGATCATTGGAAAACAATGTCTGGATGTTCCAAAATGATCAAAAATCAAGCAACCCTATTTTTGGTACTTTGTCAAAATCTAATAAATACTCTTTGAGAGCTTGCTAATGATATATAACACTTCATCGCCTGACATCAGAAAGTCGACCAAAAAACAAATCCTAGTTCCTACTTTTCATATGCTTTTCAAGCAAAAACTTGCTTTTCAATAGATTTTTCGAAGCTTTTCATGCTTTTTATGCTGATTTTCGTAGGCACTTCAAATCCTATACTAAAAAGAACTAGACAAATCATAAATCATCAATTTTTGAAGCACTCAAGACATAAGCGATGGGTTAAGAGCTAAGAGGAGCTTTGGAGGTGTATATGCAGATCTGGAAAAGTTTTTTGGCAACTTCCCTAAATTCTTTTTCACACTACCAAGTTTGCATGCTGATCTTGGAGAGCTATAGCACCCAATTCACGGCTTCTTCACGTGTTGCTGTTGTTGTTGTATTAGGTGTTTACCTACCACTTCATGGCGAGACGATACCATTGTTGCTTCTCTTCATCAAAGAAGACCTAATTCCAGAATTAGGGTTTGTATGCAGATTCGAAAAAGTTTTTTGGCAACTTCCCTAAATTCTTTTTCACACTACCAAGTTTGCATGCTGATCTTGGAGAGTTATAACACCCAATTCAGGGCTTCTTCACGTGTTGTTGTTGTTGTTGTATTAGGTGTTTACCTACCCCTTCATGGCGAGACGATACCATTGTTGCTTCTCTTCATCAAAGAAGACCTAATTCCAGAATTAGGGTTTGTTGTAATGACTGTTTTGAACAGTTCATTTCCTCCCTTTTGCACATATTCACTCACATAAAACCTCTTAGACACTCTCACACTTTTTTTACTTAGAACTTTTAGATTCAGCCTATATTCAGATCCTTGTGTCATACACACATTGTATATTGACACTTTGCATTTATTTAGTGTGTGTAGTAGTATTAAGCTGCTTCACTTTTATGAGTATCTTCTCATCTCTTTATATTGTCATTTATCTCTCTTGCTCAAGTCAAGGTGTGTTATGTGCTAAGGTCAAGTGTTGGAAAGATCTTGGATTAACATGTGATTATTGTTTGTGACTACCATACTTATAACATCGAATTGTTGGTCAATCTACTACCACTAGCATTTTTGCTAAATGTCGAAGCATATTGGAAGTTGCAAGAGACCCAATATTCCATGCTTGCACATTTAGGTGCACTAATATATGTCAGAGAGACTCTATGTAGGAATGATCAAGCCTACATAGGATAACCTTGCATACTTTTCACAACCCCTCTACCACATGAGAAGTTAGAAGCTTTTGCAAGGGCTAGCTACATTTGTGAATTGTTCATAGTCCGCATAACTATGCACTTATACATAATTCCCAACTCTTAGTTCATTGCATTGCTCAAAATGGAGGTTTGTTAGTACAATACAATGGTGACAATAGGTATATTGGGCAACTTCTTCCCTATTTAAGAGGGTTTTACCCCAATCCTATATGTGCAATCATAACCTTATAGCTAATTTACATTCCACATTTTAGTAATATCACTAATTGAGCTCCTTAGCTTGTTCTTCCCCATGTTATTATGAAGCTAATTGAGGAAACCTTCATGGGCTACAGAACTGAAAATGAGATGGGCTATAGAATTAGGATATCCTCGTATAAAAAGATCAAATCAACAATGACATTATTCTCAATGAGGAAAAACTCACAAAGAAAGACTCTAACTTTGATGCTGATACCAAGCATGCAAAATCTAAATATTTTCAGCCACCCTAGTGGATAAAGGCATAAACTTTTAGGAAATTTTTCCTCCTATTATAGAAGTGACAACCAAAATGATGTGATATTCTTGGCAGAGAACATTTGGTATGCAAACTCAAAAGAACTCATGTGGAATGAAGCAAGCCAGAATGCATTGATATACAAAGTTTGATGATTCTATGTTTTTTTCTCAAGGATGCCAGTGAGTTATGCAGCATTGCACATCAATGTTTATATACCAATGAGGTTGATGGCAACCTCACTGATCCCTATGTTGTATGAGGGGAATATCTTACTAATCAAGGAAGATGTGAATATCACTGAAGCTCTCTAAAAAAAATCTGAATTCATACTCTTTCCTATGGAAAAATTGGTATCAGCCGATCACATTCACATTTTGGCATGAGAATTTAGAGGATTAGACTGCAGAAACTGCTCTACTTGTCGCAAGAAAGTACATTGAAAAACTGCTCAGGAAGTTTCAAAATGGATGACGCAAAACAATTAAGTGTGCCACTATAACCATGAGTGGAATTAAGCCAAGCTAATTGTTAGTAACAGCGGGTGTAGTAATTTGAATTGTTTCCTAATGGTTTAAGACCCAAAAAAGTTCATTGCCTTACAAAAACTCGGCTTGTATTCTCAGAACCATGTCTCAAAAATATAAAACACATAATCAGATTCAAACAAACCTCACTGCGATGAGGTCTTTTAGCTGAATGATAGGCTGAACGAAACTATTTGACCTTAGGTCCATTTTTAATTCATCACCACAAAGCAACTAAACGCAGAATAACTGTATAATGTGATGAGGTCAGAAAATATGCAGAGAGAACTTCACTACCATAAGTAGACCCCCTGATGGATACGTCAAACTCATACATGGGTAGCATGAAGGTATATCCGTGAGATCGCATTTGAACTTTTTCGAAACTGTATTGACATGGTCTGGAAATAAAAATTCATCTACGGGAGAAGAGACTATCTTCGAAGCTCAATCAGAGGATCGTTGTGAGGCTAAAGAAAACAGAATCATGGTCAGACGGTTGCAACGATGGAGATATGGGGCTTCACGTTACACAAGCTACTCATGACATCCAATACAATTAGCATAGCTAGCGGATGCGTCACTTGATGAAAGCATTGAGAGTAAAGACTCACCACGCCTTCAGACTTTGTGGTGATAAATGATTAACACCACGAGGAAACCTTGAAAATATGACAAACATGTCCGTCTCCTGCTTCAACTGCTAAGAACCAAAACGCGCTAGCGTGAGCAGGAAAGGCCACCTAAAAGACAATCAAGAACAAAGATCGAAGGAGAGACCTGCTGAGTCTTCTTTCGTGAGGACGACGGAACAATGACGTCGCTTAGGACCTCGATTTCGATATAGGGATGCGCTTGAAATGTTGTCAAACCTGCGTGACGGCCCGAGAACAAATTAAACTCGAAATAAACAGGGCTCCTCTTTTACAAGGCAGCAACCAAATGAGAGGATAATTGTCTTTTTCTTGGAGAGCATGAGAACATTTACATTTTTGTGCAAGCACCGTAGGCGAGTTGTTTGAGCACTCATCTCTATTTCGAGGTTCTCTATTCCATCCCTCCTGGTGTCGGATATGTTTGGACCAATGTGCTAAATCTACTTTTGTAATGTTTTCGAGCCATTGAAAGTAGATGCCTTTGAACAACCTTTTCTTTGTGACGCTTCCATAGTTTAACCCCTGCTTTGTGAGATAGGGGGGTTCCATGGATACTATGCTCTTCACTTGTATAATTGTTCTTTCACGATATTCAAGCCCAGGGAAATTAAGATTCGATCGAACTTCTCTTTATTAAAAAAAAATTACGTTTTTTACAAGGAAATTTGATCATTAAGATCTACTCTTCAGAATTAGATTGAATTAATTTGAAAGCACATTTGCATTAAAAAAATTGTTTGTAAGGGATTGATGAAAGAGACTACAACATCTTTATCTTTTACATGGAGGATCCGTTCATGATATAATTTAGATAGTGCTTGAATCATCCTTGATGGTTACATTTTTTGGTTCATGATATAATTTATAGAGTGCTTGAATCATCCTTCATGGTTACATTTTTTGGAACATCTATACAGAAGGCTTTCTACATATTGAAGTACAATGCTTCCTTCAAAATTAGCCAAGTGTCTTCTTCTGGTATGGCATTTTAGATTGGCATCGATATCTCATGGCTTCACCCAAAAGGGCTCGTTGTCAAGGAAGTAAATGGTGTCCAAATATATTTCCTAGTCTTCCCCATATATAAACAAGAGATTAAGAAGTCACCAACATTTTCTTCTCTTCACAGTATACAAAAAAAAGGATCAGTATACAAAAAAAAACTTTAAATTTAAAAACATTTTCTTCTCTTCACATATAGATACACTTACACATACATACATACTGCTTACACATACATGTACACATACATACACATACATATACATACACACACATACACATACACATACACACATATACATAAACACACACATACACACAGATGCACACAGATATACACACACATACACACATAGTAGACACACACACATACACATACATGCATGGACACATGCACATAGGCATGCATCCACACATACACATACATGCATACACACACAACACAGACACATGCGTATACATATACAAACACATAAACATACATGCATAAACTTACACATACATACATGCATACAGAGACACATACACATACATACACATACACACACATAAACATACACACACATACACACACATATACATATATACACACACATATACATACATGCACATACACATGCACACACATACACACACATACACACAAATACACACACATACATAACACACACATACACATACATACACACACATACACCACACACATACATACACAAACATGCACACATGTACACATACATATACACATATACACACATACACATGCACATACACACACATATATACATACATACACGTATTATTGGATCATACAATTGAACTTTTAATTTATGGGCATGCATATCAATGTATATGTGTGCATGCACTGTGCATGTGTAAATGTATGTATGTGTGAATGTGTATTTTTGTGATTGTGTATGTATACTCATATGTTAGAATGTGTGTATCTATGTATATGTGAATATGTATGTAAGTTTAAATGTGTACGTGTGAATGTGTATATATGTATGTATGCAAATAATCAAATTATTAATATCTAATACCTTTTTTTGCTACACAATCAGATTTTGATCAAATAGAGGGAATTCCACCACCATCTCCTAACCATGCAAGGACTAACTATTATAAGTATATTAAACTTTCTAATATTTGATAGATACATACATGACTTATATATGTTTTCCTAATGTTATGTTATAATCAAATTTTGATGAATCAGAGGGTACTCCACCACCTCCTACCCATCCAACGACTTCACATAGGAATCATGATGATTTTTACTATCAAGAGCATATTATATGTTGGTGTAATATTTTCTATGGCACGTATTGAAGACCACGATTGGAATGTATTGAAAATGGGGTAGATTATGGTATTTTTACCATGTGCCACCACCTGATTGACACAATAATGCTTGGGCATGTATTGATTCCAAAAATTAATGTCATTATTTTATGTCAAAATCATATATACAAAGTAAAATTATACTAAATATAGAGAGTATTTACTCAATGATAATGATGGTTCTCCTACTAGTAATGCTAATATTCTTGCTACACATCATGGAAATGTCATTTATCAATTTCAAGTTGAGATTTCTTGAAATCCTCTACCTTTTGGTTTATAGACTAAAACAATTGGAGATTATTTATTACCAACTGGCTATCGTCCTCTAATGCAAACATATGATAGAAGAAGATACAAAGGATCGCATAGAGGACCACTTCCTTTAGATGAAGAGGTTTTTAACTTTTGGGATAATTGCTATCTGATTGCTCCCTCCACTATCACTAGTGTTGGTCTAGTTCCTTTATTGTAGAGGATTTGTATGTGCCTTTGAAATCTGAAGTCACTCTTATGTCATTTTGTGGTCCTATGTATAGATGGGGAGATTTTCATCAACTTACGCATTATGTTCAAAGCATGAGTACTTATGGATTATGTTTGAATGTAGCTTCTCTTGCCAATAGAGGGCTTACACATGCAAAAATGAAAGGTTCTATATTGATGGAAGATCTTACACTCATGGAAATATAGCAAGTTTAACAAATAGTAGTTGAGGCTACAATAGTTCAATGACTAATTGCACATTTGAAAGGCATGAAAATAGTCATGAATCACCATACATTAGTAAGGATGTAGCAAGATACATAGTGGTCGATGCTACTACTTCATTACGTGCTTGTGATTAATTATTAGTCAATTATGGATGGCATAGACCTCTAAGAGCACCTTTTAGTGAGCATTAGAAACCAAGAAGACATGTCCCGTATGAAAACATGAACCATTTCTCCACATTAAAATCTAGTGCTAATACATGGCAGCTAGCTCTAAGTGTTCCACATGTACTACATTAAATTTGTTTTCTAATTTATTTTTCATTCATGTATGGAATACCAATTATTTTTATTCATGTATCATCCATGAAGAGGCTACACGAAAGTGTTCCTATAGGATATGCAAGATTGAAAGAACTATATTCAAAAGAAGACAAAATACAAGATTTGTGCAATGACGATTATCATGATAGGGCATATTTTATTGAGGATTGGTATCCAAATGACAGGGAAAGCATTGATATTTTTAAACATGAGAAATATCTTCGAGAAGAATGTCTAAATCACACCTATGAAAGAAGTTTCTTGACATGACTAAGTGAAACCTTACTTGTTCTCAATCTTCAAAATTGTTTTGGATGGAATAATGTATTTGTTTCGACACTATTAAGGTATATTGTTTATTTTTCTTTCTATTCTTTTATATACACACATACACATATAGATACATACACACACATACACATATACACACGTACACACATACACACACATATAATGTTATACTTTATGGAATAATGGAATGTTAAATGGATTTTAATGTCTTGGGGTTTTTAATGTGATTGTGTTTTGATTTAACAAGTGAAGAATCATGAAGGCGTGAATGCACATGGATTTACTTAGATAATTTTGAAGATATTTTAAAGATATTCTTTTATATATTTTTGTAAAAATAGTAGATCGATTAAAAAACAATGTTTGTAAATAAAGCAATTTTTTCGTAAACTCATGATTTTCGAAGTAGCACCCTCATGTATCTTTTGTTCAAGATGTAATGAAAATACCTATAAATATGCGTACTCTGAGAGACTCGTCCATCAGAGTATGTGCGGGGAGATTGTACCCAACCTTGTGTTCTATCTTGTCTCTCTCTATTCTATATGTGTTCTTGTGATATTTCATTATTGCATTATCTCTATGTACGTGCGTCTACAAGATCTGGTTACAGTGGTATCAAAGCTTGCATGCATCTATAGAGGTGTATTTATTGGTGTCCGTTCATGATTCGACACCTATTTCAGTTTGTTTATTCTCATCCGGCCTAGTTTTGCATTTTTCAATTCACGTTTCTCGAATCCACTACTATCTACTGTCACATTGTACACTCACATTGTCATACTGTGACACTGTCACACTGTGCCTTGTCCCTATGACACTATCACATTCAATTTATCAATTCAATTAATCAATTCGATTAGTCCTACAAATTACTCCAAGGCATCAACTAAGGCGTCGACTAAGGCATATACCTATGGCATAACTTTGACATCTTTGGCTTCTCTGACACTCATGGTTCCCTTTGGTTTCGTTGGTAATTGTTGGCTACACACAAACCCTCTCTAACTAATGAGTGGTAATAAGAGCTTACTTATTTCCCTATTTAGCAAGTAGGGGATTTGAATCCACCACCTCTCACTTGCAAGAGATATGCTTTATCCACTAGCCTATTGTCACGTGTAGATACCCCGTTTCTTTTAGCATATATTTAACATGACTTCTACCTCTCTCTTCCTTTTCACATTTCCAAGACAAAACCTTCCTTTTTTTATTTCAACTCCAATATTGGTAAAATTCTTTTCACATGTTTAGTAATAGTTTTTTGTTCTGTATAAGGCCATGGACCCTACTCATACTACAAGGGATTTTGGTACATCACCCCTACCTGGGGTATCGCTTGAGCAACAATTGGAGCTTTTGCAGCACGAACTAAATACTTGATTATGATGTTACTTCTACATGCACTGGTAAACAATATCATAGATATTTAAATAAATATAAAAATCAACCACTTGAAGAATCTCAATGGATTCATAAGACATCATTAACTCCACATTATGACCACTGGATTTCTGCATATCATTCACAATCACATTAACTTCCAGTTTTCCATATTCATGCATGTGTTTTTTTTTCACATGGAATATGCTTATGATTGTTCAGTGATGGGACATGTGATTGGTGATTCATGTCTATTTTATTATTATCAACTCAGTTGCTTATCAACTAGGAGGCATATTATACTTTATGGAATAATGGAATGTTAAATGGATTTGAATGTCTTGAGGTTTTTAATGTGATTGTGTTTTGATTTAGTAGGTGAAGAATCATGAGGGCGTGAATGCATATGGATTTACTAAGATATTTAAAAGATAATATTATATATATTTTTGTAAAAATAGTAGATCACTTAGAAAGCGATGTTTTGTAAATAAAGCTGATGTTTTGTAAAAACACATGCTTTTTGAAGCACCACCCTCATCTATCTTCTGTTTAGGATGTAATGAAAATACCTATGAATACATATACTATGAGAGACTCATCCATCAGATTATGTGGTTGTTCCAAATCTTGTGTTCTATCTTGTCTCTCTATTTTACGTGTGTTCTTGTGAGATTTCGTTATCGTATTATCTTTGGGTATGTGCATCTACAAGATCCAGTTATATATACACACATACACACATATATGCACACATACATATACACAAACATTCATACATACAACATACACATACACACACATATGCACATACATGCACACATACACATACATGCACACATACACATACACACACATACACATACATGCACACATAAACAAAAACACATACACACAAATACACATACAAATACACACACATACACATACACGCATACACGCATACACACATAGACATACATACATACATACATACATACATACATAGATACATACATACATACATACATACACACACATATATACATGGATACACACACACACACACACATATATATATATATATATATATATATATAGGTTACTGTTTGAAAAGTTTTTACCAAGCAATAATATTTGTCTTACATCACATGATGAAATGAAGAAGATATTCAATAATCTTGGTGTAGATTATCATTGTATACATGCATGTCCTAACAATTGTATTTATATAGAGGTGAATATGCAGACTCTTTGACATGTCCAAAATGTCAATCTCCTCGATATAAAGACGAAGAGGGTAAAATCTCAAAGAAGGTATTGATACATTTTCTATTAGATCCATGAATTAAACATATGTTTCAAAGCCCATAATTACCAAAGGATTTTACATGGGATTTGATCATAAAAGTGCTAACAAGGTAATGAGAATTCCAGTAGATAGTGCAACATTGACAAAGACCATTTAATGCTCTCACTTTTAATCCCAAGAAAAAGACAAGTTAAAAACATGAATGTATATCTTGCTCCTCTCATTGACGATCTCCAAAGGTTATGGAGAGGTATTAATGTCATTGATGTATAAAAAATCGTTGATCAAAGAGACATTATGGTTCATGGAATTATGGCTTGCACTATACACAATTTTCCAAGATATGGTGTTTGTTCAAGTAATGATGTAAATTTTTTATTTAATATAGATATTCTTATGTGAGTTAACCTAATTATATTTTTATGGTTTTCATGCATGCAACAATATCTATTAAGGGATATAACACTTGTCTTTATTGTGGTGATTGGTTGAGATCAATTTATAGTAACATTCTAAACAAAACTATTTATGTTTGACATCAATGGTTCTTGCCTGACAATCATCTATTATGATGCAAAAGAGAAGTGATACATTTTAATGGAAAGATTGAAACAAGTCAATGTCCAAAACCAATGAAATTTATGGATTGGTATCAGAAGTGGACATAAGAACCTCTTATAGATCCACAATCCGAAATTTTTAGTGAGGATGAAGATGATGAAAATGTGATGATTAGAGGTAAAGGAAAACTTTCACTAGCAGAGAATATGTCGATATGGTATTCTTTGGAGTTTTTGAGAGATTTAAAGATCTGTCATCTTCATGATCCTATGCATATATTCAAGAATGTTGGTTTTTCATTATGGAAATATCTTCTTGGATTAAAAGACAAAGCAGCATTAAGAAGTGGTTTAAAGGATCAATACTCAAAACCAAAGTTATGGACAATTTATGATAAAAATTGGCAGGAAACAACTTATGAATCTGCTCCTTGGGTACTTACAACAAAGGAGATGCAAACTATCAACAACAGGATTCATTCGATCCGCACACCTACAAGATATGGAGCATCGATCCAAATTATGTTTACTTTGGATGACATGAGCTTATCTAGGTTACAAACACATGATTGACATAACTTTTTGAAGCACATTCTACCTCTTGTTATCGATGTATGTGCAACAAAAGGAGTATTAGACATGATCTATCATCTTGGATCGCTTATAAGGTAATTATCATAATTTTTTGTTTAATATTTAAGATTATTTGATATATTTTTTTTACAAATTAAGTTCTTTATAATATAATTTCTTATCGATAGTAGGTGGATTATATCAAAAGAGATTGAGAAAGATTCAATCCCACAAAAGAAATGTGAATGTAGGGAGATACTATGTTTGATGGAGAAAGAGCTTCCAACATTATTTTTTGATATTCAGGTTCATTTATTAATCCATCTTGTGGATGAAATAGAGACTGCAGGAGTTGTAAGCACTCGATGGGTGCTTTGAGTCAAGCGATTTATGGGCATATTAAAAGGTTATGTGCAACAAAGAGCAAAATGAGAAAGATCTATGGCAAAGGGATGGATGCTTGAGGACTGCATGTACTATGTTAGTGAATACCTTGAAAGAGTTCATGAAGAAACTTCATATGTATGGAAAAACGAGTCTTCTTCGAAATTGATAGATGAGGTATTATCAGGTAAGAGAGTTCCATTTCAATTTACATTGCAAGAAAAAAGATATTTCTACCTTTATTGCATATAATAACAAATGCATGCAAGCATTCTTTAATGAGTATGAACAGGAACTTCAAAATCTGTGAAGTAAAAGATAGAGAAACAAAAGATATAGACGTAATCTTGATATATACTCCTATGCAACGAGTCAATGCAAATAATGACTCAATCTCAGATGAGCATAGGGAGTTAATGATAGGTTGTGAAAGAAAGGTAATTTTTTAATGTTAATATTCTATTATTGCACATATATGTATATTTGTTTCTCTTCAAATAATTTTTTAGTACTGCAAGCCCAAATGTTCACTAATATGTGGCCTTATTGACAACATATCAGAATCAAAGTTATTGATTCTTTGCATAAAATAGAGGATTCTAGCATTGTTGCTTCTTTCAAGCAATTTTCATGTTCTTGTTTAAAAGGTATGAACATTATAGATAGTGAACTTGAATACACAGGGACCATTGTTGGTATCTACAAAATATTGTTCCATATCTTGAAACGGTTAAACAAAATTTATATTTTTTATAATATAGTTTATTATTCTTTTAAGCACATAATAATGAAGTTCTGTTTTTTATATATTTTGATAAGTTATTTGAAAGTTGATTGGTTTCGAGCCGAGTGTAAAATAATAATTCCTCATTGGGAAGGGAATTACCTGTGTTTGGGGCAATTGAATCTTCAAAAATAATGTGATTAACAAAAGAACTATATATTCCTCGTAGGGCATATCGACAAGCACTTTTTTATAAAAACTGTGATGCTCATCCTTGGTAGCAAGTCATTCATGTTCAAACCTAGAGGTCGATCACTGTTTGAAAAATTTATTGTTAGAGAGATCAAAGAAAGTCATGTTGATGATTCATTATCAAATATTAATTTATCAGCATCTTAAAGAGAAATAAGAATCGTTCTACATGTCAACGATAATAATCTACTTGATGAGAATGATAATAATCTACATACTGATTCCACAGATGATGAAGAGGAACCACCAATAGTCCATCAACAGATGATGTCATTCATGAGAACACATATTTAACAATAGAAAAAATGATAGAAATCAATAAGGATACTGAAGATGAGACTATATTGATGTCTTACCAAAATGACGATAATGATGTAAAAACATGACTAGATCAAATAGTAGATTCCATGCCATTCATCTAGAATATGAAATGAATCCCACCATAGAGATGAAATATGTTCTTGTAGGTTAGAACATGACACTCGAGGGTATGCCTAAAGTTTTGTATATAGATTTATTTTTGAGGAAAGAGATTAAGATTTTCACAAAGATCTCTAGAGCCTTCTAACTCAAGTTAATGATCGTTAACTTGAGTCTAGAGAGAAGTAAGTTGAGTGGCGAGGTTACATTCCACATAGGTTTTTTAAGCCCAATTTGACAAGAAGTCCACACATTTATGATGCCTAGAAATGCATATCCCTTTATCAATGTCAAAGCTAAATGGTGTTTTTGAATCATTCAGATGGGCATCAAACAATAGATTCCCCTCCACTCAATTGGAATATGAGGTGAATTCCACCATAGAGATGAAAACATGTTCTTTTAAGTTAGAACATAAAGCTTAGGGATGTGCCTTTATTTTTTGGGACACAAATCTCTCCCATGTGTGTATGCATGTGTGTGATATATCCCTATGTATATGGTTGTGTGTGATATATGCATGTGTATGTATGCATATGTATATGTATGCATGTGTTGGTATGCATATGTGTGTGTTTGATGTGTATATATGTACATGCATGTGTGTGATATATGCAGGCATATGTGTATAAGCATGTGTGGATGTGTGTATGATGTGTATGTAGCTACATGTGTGTTTACATATGTGTATGCATGTGTGTGTGATGTGTATGTATCTACATGTGTGTTTGAAATAGATGTATGTGTATCTACATGATGTGTATGTATCTATATGTGTATTATGGTCTTTGTTGATTCGAGTAGCTATATATAGAGGCATAAGTTGGGAGGAGAATCATCTATCTAGCAGGTGGGGGTCCTAATAATTTGGTTCGTTACACTTTTCTATTATATTTGTATATATGTATATGTATGTATGTATGTATATTTGCACACACACACACACACACACACACACACACACACACACACATATATATATATATATATATATATATATATATATATATATATATATATATATATATATATATATATATATATATATATATATATATGTGTGTGTGTGTGTGTGTGTGTTGTGTGTGTGTGTGTTGTGTGTGTGTATGCATGCGTATGTGCATGTATGTGTATGTGTGCACATGTGTGTATGTGTATGTATGTGTGTGTATGTGTGTGTATGTATGTGCATGTGTAGGCATGTGTATGTGTATGTATGTGTATGCATGTATGTGTATGTGTGTATGCATGTATGTGTATGTGTTGATAGTCAAGGTCACACACAAGCATGGAAGCGCATCAATGAAGTGGACACACAAGAAGAAGGAGCATGTAGGGAGCTCCAAGAAGCACATGTCAAATTTTCAGAAGAAATCGCTAAATATAGTGACTTTTGTCACTTAAAACCATTGTAAATACCACTTTCCATTTTTACAGCTCCATTTTGTTCAAGCCGAGGAGTCCTTGAGCTTGAGGAGTATTAGAAGTATTATCCAACCAATTTTCATAATTTTTAGACTCCGTTTGAGCCCCCAAATAAGCCTTGGAACCTAATTCTTAACTAGGCCGGACACTAGGTCTGGCTACTCAAAAAACTATAAAAAGGGCTGGAGAGCTCATTTTTGGGGTTAGCTTGTTGTAGATTTCAGCTTTGTAAGAGAGTTCTTTGGTAATTGAAGTCCTTCCATTGTTCCACTCTTTGCTCTTACCGTGTGCGCGCGTGTGTGTGTATGTGTGTGCTTGTTTGTGCGCTTTCACTCACGCACTCGTGCACTTCACTTGTTCTTGGTCTTCATACCGGTCCTCACGTCTCCGCATATTGACATTTATGAGGTGAAGCTCCTCACGTTGGTACTTGCCATTGTGCTAGAGTGACACCAAATTTGGTGCCATTGCCAGGGAGAGAGCTTGGAGGACAAGCGTGTGACGGTAAGACGTAGAGTAGCGACGTTGGAAGGTAAAAAAATCAACATTTTCAGTTCAGTTTCTGAGTTTTTCTTCTTTTTCATCTTCATCATCATCATCATCTCTTCCCACCTTCTTCCTCTTTGATTTTTTCTCATTTTCGAGTGTACATTCACCTCGCTTTTCACTTGCGACTGTGAGGAACAAGTGCAGAGGGTGTTCAGAGCTAAAACGCTGAAGAAATCGCCTTGAAATCCACTTAAAACATAAAAAATCTGAGTGGCAGTATCACAGAGTGACAAGACCTGCATTTGGTATCGCAGCGGTGGTATCGTGAGCTTGAAGGGTGATTTTTCATCTACAGGCTGATAGGAGTGACAAGGAGAACATAAGGTACACATATCTACAAAAATTTTTGAAGTTGGGCTTAAAAATCTCCAAGTATTGTGTCCGGTTGAGTTTTGGTATCGTGATACCAGAATTCCCATGTATCGCCATACTTGTTGAGGTATCGTATCGTGCATGCCCACTTGAGGTATCGCGATACCATTTTGGTATCGTATCGTCAAGTGTTGGTATCGCGATCGCGGTCGCCCCATTGGTATCGTATCGTTGACCGAGCGATATGGTATCGTTGACGGACCGGTATCGTATCGTTGACCGAGCGGTATCATATCGTGCATGACTGTGGTATCGTATCGCCACTTGCATAAGTATCGTATCGCATGAAAAGTTGGTATCGTATCGCCAACTCGGTATCGTATCGCCTTCGGTTTTGGTATCGTATCGTGCACACCCACTTGAGGTATCACGATACCATTCTAGTATCGTATCGTCAAGTGCTGGTATCGCGATCGTGGTCATCCCGATGGTATCGTATCGCGGTCCACCTGGTATCGTATCGTTGATCGAGCGATATCGTATTGTGCCCAATCTAGTATCGTATCGTGCAAAAAAGTGGTATTGTATCGTCTGACCCTTTGGTATCGTATCGTCCATAGAACCAGTATCGTATCGTGAAAATTTTGGTATCGTATCGCTTGCCTCCTTGGTATCGTATCGTGAGCAATCTGGTATCGTATCGTGAGCAATCTAGTATCGTATCGTGAGGAATCTGGTATCGTATCGTGAGCAATCTGGTATCGTATTGTGAGCAATCTGGTATCATGTCGTCCCCTAACTTGGTATCGTATCGTCGAGTGTAGAGGTATCGTATTGTGGACCTGGTGGTATCGTCTAGCGAGTGGTATCGTATCATGGAATTTGGTATCGCCTTGATGGTATCGTATCGCTGAATGTGATATCATCCATAGTGGTATCGTCCATAGTGGTATCGCGGGGAAAATTTGGTATCGTATCGCCTGTCCTGAGGTACTCCCAGAGAGATCATGTTTCCCTATTTTAACCCCCAGAACCCTGAACTGGCATAACTTTCTCATACGAAATCCGTTCGGAGTGATCTTGGGCTCGTTGGAAAGCTCGTGGGGAGTACTACCACTGGTTATGGTAAAATTAATATGAGGATTATTAGATAGGGTATTTTGAAGTTGACCCTCACGTTGGACTAGGAAGCAAGGGGTTCCACAAGATTTTGAGCAATTCAAAGGACAATTTTGGACTTGTAGACAAGGCTTATGAACCTAAGCTCAAGTTGATACTTAGGAAGAGATAGATAAAGTACCAAATCATCTAAGGCTAGTGTCAATCACAGAACCAAGTCAGGGACTCATAACTCAGTGATCAGCACTACGTGCTGAGTTTACATACGAGTGAGTCAAAAATGTCATTTAACTGGGAGAGACTCTTGGATTCTGAAGACATGCATAGATCCATACCTAGGGAAGGTCTTATGTCTACAGTGGAAGGGGAATATAGGATGTCTCTTCAATACGTATTCACTAACCTGCAAGAAATACCCATCTACCTTGACGGTCTATACAGGTGAGTAGCAAGAATGAGAAACACTACTGAATTAGAAATAGTTCCAAGACCAACTGTCAAGTACGAAGATGGAGTCTACATGGACAAAATGGGCCAGATCTATGTAGTAACTGAAAACCCTGATCATATTAATGAAAGAGGCGAGTTAGCTCGAAATCATGCAACTACCTCGCAAAACCCATTCGAGACCCAACAAAGAACAGAAAATGTGATGTTCAGACAAACGAGCCAAGGTAGTATACCCAATCGACCACATGAGCAATTCACCATGCCAGGAATTAACCCCCAGGGCCACATTAGCCAAGGAATGGGAAATATGAATAGACCTACCTTTAGGATAGAACCGCCCCAAGGTGTCCCCATCATAATGCAATCCCCAAGGCCAGACAGAAGACTGAGGCCAATCCAACTCGCCAAATGTATGCGAAATCGTTACGATGGCATAGGAGAGCCATATGACCACATTGCAGAATTCAAGCAGCTTTTGTGAGTGCAGCAAGTGGATGACTTTTTCATGCAATATGAATCCTTTGGGCTAACCCTCACGGGAATAGCCTTAGCTTGGTTTCAATTCTTGGATCCAAATTCCTTTGGCAATATCGAACAATTCTTCCAAGAATTTGTTTGGGAACTCACTAAGCAAGGGATCAAGCACAATTCTTCATCCTTACTACATAGTTTCAAACAAGCTCCTAATGAGACAGTAAAAAATGCAGCACGAAGATTTAATCTATACGTGACCCGATGCCCTATGACAGAGAGACCTTCTCAGCAGAAAATGATATCCCTATTTTTAGAAGGTCTAACCAATGGAACATTGAGAATTTTAGTATACGTAAAATGGTTGCAAACTCTGAGTGAGTGTCTTCAAGAATGTATAGATTTGGAAGACAACTAGCAAAATCTCAAAATCACACAAGATCTTACCAAATCAGAGAATACAAGGAGCAATGAGACTTCTAGTTTGAGTTATGTGGATGAACTGGCAAAGTTAGTGGCCAAGAAATTAGGAGTACAAGGACAAAGGAACTACCAAGACTCCTCCTTGAGAGTGCCAATGTTAGAAAGTTGCACACTTTGCGGTGGAGATCATCCATCTCATGTCTGCACCAGAGAAGGATTAGGGTTATCACAACCTTATCCTTATGATAGACAACCCAATCAAGAGCCTAACATGTACTCTTATAGTGAGCAAAGGTACCCCAATTACAACATTGAAAACTATCCAATGAATAGACAGCCACGACCACTTGTACCACCCCAATGTAGACCATATGGGTACCCTCCTAGAGAACAAGACAGAGAAGTTCCTAGGTATAACTCATGCCCAAGACCACAAGGAGCAACTAGACTGTATGAACATGGAGGATATAGCCACCCTCAACCTATACTAGGACAACAACCACCCCAACCACCATCTCCGACACAAGGGCAGAACATCACTATACAAGTCGTTTGTCTTGAGTGTGGCCAGGAACATCTCCTTAGAGATTGTCCCGGACATCCCTCTAGTGCACCAAAGGTTACACCCATTAATGTAGTAGGCTTAATGGGGGATTCAAGTTCCAGTAGTGATAGTGTGGCTCCTATACATGCAGTTACTAGGGCACAAGCCTCACAAAAAGCTAAACTAGCTGAGCAATCAGAGCCAAGTGAATCAGGAGAGCCTAGTAAGAGAAAAACAAGAACATGGAAGGATACTAGGGAGAAAGCCAATCGTAAGCGGACCAAAAAGTTATCTGAACTAGAAGAAAGCCTGAAAGATGCAAAATTAAAAATAAAAAATATTGCCTCTCAAAGGTCCTCGCATGTCGAAACTCCATCCACACAACCTCACCCCGACCCACCAACCATTGTAAACAGACCACAACCAGGGTCTGTTCTTGCAGATCCAACCCCAGAACACTTGGACATGATGTTCAAGGCATACCAAGCTCGACTTCAAGAAGGGCCAACACCTGCAAACCTAGACAAGAGCTACCCTATAGCAGATTTAGAGATTGAACAGACAAAAATGTGCATAAAAATGGTGGAACTAGCTCAAGATATGTTTAAGGCCAATCAATCGTTCAATCAGACAAATGCTATTACACCGGGTTTGCACTTCCAGGGCTTACTAGATAGATTAGAGCAGTTGGTAAATAAACCTCAAGTTTCTTTACCTTCATAGGTTCAACCAACCGTTGAAAAAGAAAGCTCATCACCAAAGAAAGTCTATGTTCCTGACTCCATAGATGAGGGAGAACCTCTTTCAATTCAACAGCACACTCAAAAGTTCTTGTGGAAAATACAAGAAGAGAAATGGGCCAAGGAGAAGGGTGTTTCTCCTCCTATTCTTGAAATTGATGACCATCATGATCAATTCCCACAAGACATTCCATCTATTTATGGAGACCAAGTAGAGCAACAAGAAAAAGAAAGTTCAGGATTTGAATCCAATTCTTTACAAGAGTTGCCACAGTTCACAGGCCCATGGGAATCTAAATCTCTCCAGATTAGAGCTCCCACAATATTGATCAGAAACGAAGACTCGGTGGTTCCAAGAGACACTGATGTGGTGAAGAACACTAAGGTTCAGTGTCATCTCACTGTGGAAGAGCTGCTCAAAGCAAAACCTGAGCTATGGAATCATGTGAAGGATCAGGTTCCATAACTTGCTTCCAATATGCCAAAAGCAGACTCTAACCAGAAAGTTCTAGAGATACCTCTAGACAAAATAGGGGACATGAGCAAAGGTGAGGAAGGTAATACTTATCTTCCGATCACCTACCAAGGTTACACAACCAAAGCGATCATAGATATGGTGCTGGTGTTGCTATTGCGACCACTTCCTTGTGGAAGCAATGGGGTAAACCTACATTAAGAACAACTAGAATGAAGCTTCAGATGGCTGATGGCCATCTTGAAAGACCTCTAGGATTGCTAGAAGGGATGACTCTAACCACGTGTGGTATAGAATTTGAGCACACCTTTGCTATATGTGACTTTGGTAAAAGTACTACCTACGAAATGATCCTAGGAAGGCCCTTCCTACGACAACTACAAGTTGTACAAGATTGGGGAACCAACTCCTTATACTTGCAACACTTAGGGATCACAAACAAGGTCAATTTGAAGGATTACACCTTCAGAGATGTACCACCCCTACAGTGGAATTCTATCCACAAGGAGCAAGAAGATTCGATCTCTGTGCATTCTAAAAGTTCATCTGAGACATCCTGGATGCATGAAGATACTCATTTGTGGATGTGCAAGGTCACAAAGGAAGAGGAGAAATGCCTAAAAGCAAGAGAAAAAGGAACTTCTCAGGGAGATAGACCAATTAGAGACCCAGCCTATACACCGATGATCTTTCCAGATGAGGAATTTGAGCCACATGGTTGGGCAGAAATCTTAGCTACCATGGACATTGCTGTCAATGAAGAACAATGGACACCTCATTGTGATGAGGAGGGTTATGATATTTCAGTGTTCATGTGTCAGCCCTTGCTAGAAGAATGTGACCCTAGTGACTTCATAGAAAAAGAAGAGAACGATGATGATCTAGAGTCCATTGTGATGGATAGTTGCTTTATTTTAGAGGAGCACTATCTAAAAGACATAGGAGTATTTACCCAAAAGGAAGAAGAACCTCTCACAAGCATTAAAACTGTCAATTCAAAGGATGGAAGTGAAGGAGGTCAAAAGAAAAAGAAAAGACAAGGAGTGAAACAAGAAGAGAAGGAATCATTGTTCGAAGTACCAGATAATTTCAAGAAATACGAAGTTGAGGACCGAAAAATTTTGGTACGAATGCCTAAGAGAGAGGCCACCACAGGAGAAGCTTATGATAACAAAGAAAAGACCAAAAAAGTCGTAGTCACCATTGAAGAAAACGAAGAGAGATGTACATACATAGGAGATGACCTAAGTAAAGAAGAGGAAGCAGAGTTGGTAGCTTTGTTAAGGGAATATAGGGACGTGTTTGCGTGGCACTATAGAGACTTGAAGGGAGTAGATCCGAAGGTTTGTTCTCATACAATCCCCATGATAGCAAATGCCAAGCCCACCAAACAGAAGCCCTACACCTATAATGACACCTATGCAGCTAAAATAAAAGAGGAAATAGTCAGATTGATTGAAGCCGGATTCATCTATGAAATTGAGCATACTGACTGGGTGACCCCCATTGTAGTGGTGCCCAAGAAGAATGGAAAGTTACGTGTGTGTATTAACCTTAAAAAAGTTAATGCCGCTACGATTAGAGATAGGCATCCACTTCCAATCACTGACCATTTATTGGAGCGTGTTGCAGGCAAGGAAGTGTATAGTTTCCTTGATGGATTCCTAGGCTACACCAAGTAGCCATTGCCACTGAAGATCAACACAAAACGGCATTTGCCACAGAGTGGGGAGTCTTTGCGTTTCGTGTGATGCCATTTGGGCTCACCAATGCACCTGCTGAAGTATTTCGATGGCGTGCACCACACTGTACTCTCCTTCTCGAGAGCTCCACGACGATATGCTCAAAGTAGAAAACCGAGCTCCTGTCGCCACACACAGTACCCCGCACAGATGTTGTAGAATACGCAGAAAACGCAGTACACAGGGAGCACGAAGACAGACTTCTTAGGTCTTACAAATGCGGTCGAACTTACAGTCTGTGACTGACCAGGCCACTATATGTTTTATTAAAGAACATATACAAAGAAGTGTCCGGTGGCCATTTGGCCTTTCACATGGACACTAACGGTAACAATCTCCCACTAAAGGCCAATATGGCCAAAGTAACTATGGGAGAAAAAAGAAAGAATGATAAAGAATACCTGAGTGTAAGTATACAAACTATACCTCCCACCTGATGGGCATGTTACACAGTATACAAGTGACTGCGTAAGATCAAGAATCAAGTAACCCCCATCAAGTGACAACAGTGTCGAAAGCTATCCTGTGGTAGAGCTTTAGTCAAAGCATCTGCAGCATTATCTCGAGTGTGAACCTTCTCAAGAATAATGCTCTCAGTGGCTAAGCAATCTCTAATGAAGTGATACCTCACCTCAATGTGCTTGGTCTTTGCATGATAGACCGGATTCTTAGCCAAAGCAATGGCACTCTGACTATCACTGAGCAAGTGAGGTACATGCTGAGGCAAACCCATATCACAAGCAAGACGAGAAAGCCACAATGCTTCCTTACATGCCTCACTTGCTGCAACATACTCTGCTTCTGTGGTGGAAACAGCTGTACATTCTTGAAGACGAGATCTCCAAGAGATAGCACCTCCAGCAAAATGAAAAATGTACCCTGATGTAGACTTACGATTGTCTACACAACCAGCATAGTCAGAATCTGTGTAACCAATAATGGATGCTTTCCCTCTACCTAAGCATAGACACTTGTCCTTAGTGCCACTCAGATATCTCAAAATCATTTTGACCGCTTCCCAATGTTTCTTGCCAGGATTAGACATATATCTGCTCACAACTCCCACTGCAAATGCAATGTCTGGTCTCGTAGCTACCATAGCATACATGAGACTACCAACAGCAGACTGATAGGGAATTTTGGTCATGAATTCCTTTTCCTCATCTGATTTGGGGCAGTCATCCTTGCTCAATTTCACATATGTGGGTAAAGGTGTACTCAATGCCTTTCCACCCTGCATATTGAATCGATGAAGTACTTTGGATATGTACTCACTTTGAGACAAGTATATGCATCTTTTACTCCTATCACGAGTAATGCGCATGCCAAGAATATGTTTGGCATCCCCCAAATCCTTCATATCAAATGTCTGACTCAACTTCTTTTTGAGAATTGACAAATCATAAGAGGACTTCCTAGCAATCAACATATCATCGACGTAAAGTATCAAGCATATCAAGCTTCCATCAGAACATCTCTTTGTGTAGAGACAATGATCCTCATTGCTCCGAGAATAGCCTTGGGACTTCATAAAAGCATCAAACTTTTGGTACCATTGTCTAGGAGACTGTTTAAGTCCATACAAGCTCTTCTTGAGCTTACAGACTAGACTTTCCTTGCCAGGAACTACATAACCCTCTGGTTGTTCCATATAGATCTCATCTGTAAGATCTCCATGCAAGAAAGCTGTTTTCACATCCATTTGGACTAGCTCTAAGTCCTCCATTGCAACGAATCCAAGCAACATGCGCAAAGTAGTCATCTTGACCACTGGGGAGAAGATTTCCTCAAAATCAACACCATGTTGTTGCTTAAAACCCTTTGCAACAAGTCGTGCTTTATATTTTGGAGAAGCACTATCTGATGTGAATTTCAGCTTATATACCCATTTACATGGTAAAGCTTTCCTTCCCTTTGGCAAAGGTACTAAGTCCCAAGTACCATTCTTGTGAATAGAATCCAACTCACTCTTCATGGCACGCTCCCACTTGACATGATCCTCTGTCTGCATAGCCTCTTTGTAGCAAGAGGGCTCACCGGCATCTGTTAGCATAACAAAATCTAAACCTGGAACATATCTATCAGGTGGATATGAGACACGTGCAGAACGTCTCAATGGTTGCTGAACAGGAACATGTGCAGACTGATCTGAATGGACATTCTCTTGAACATCCCTATGTGCAGCATTTTTATGCATGCTAACCGGAGGACTAGTATCCTCAAACACCACTCTTCTCACTTCAACCTCCTTAATCGGTTGTTTATGCATCTTAGACTCATTAAAAATGACATCACTACTTCTGATCACTGACCGTGTTTCAGGATCCCATAAGCGATATCCAAATTGTCCTTCTCGACCATATCCAAGAAAAATGCATTTCTTTGACTTATGGTCCAACTTCTGTCTAAGATTCTTGGGTATATGAACATATGCTTCACACCCAAAAACTCGAAGATGATCATAATATGGTGGTTTCCCTGTCCATAACTCTTGTGCCACTTTCAGACCTTTGGCAGTACTAGGTGAAAGGTTAATCACATGAACTGCAGTCAATACTGCTTCTGCCCAAAAACCTTGTGAGAGGTTTGCATGATGCAACATAGAGACTACTCTATCTTGAATAGTTCTATTCATCCTCTCAGCTACACCATTCTGTACTGGGGTATAAGGAGCTGTAAACTCTCTATGAATCCCTCTACACTGACAGAAAAGGCTGAATTCATGTGAGGTATACTCACCCCCATTATCTGAACGTAAAGCCTTAAGCTTAGTTCCTTTTTCAGTCTCAACTGAAGCAAGCCATTTTCTGAAAGTAGGGAATACATCATCCTTCGATTTGATAGGATATACCCAGACTTTTCTAGTAGCATCATCTATGAAAGTAACAAAGTAAAGAGAACCACCTAAGGACCTAGTGGGCATAGGACCACACACATCTGTATGAACAAGATCTAAAGGCTGAATTGAAGAGTCAATGTGCGTTTTATGCACATTTCTGGTTTGCTTTCCATATTGACAATGCTCACAAAATGAAAAATCAGAGAAAGATAACACAGGTAAGTAGCCAGAACGAGAAAGATTTTCCATTCCACTACGAGATATATGGCCCAAACGACCATGCCAAATACAAGCCATAGGCTGTTCAGTAACAGCTAACAAGTGTTCTTTCTGTGATACAAATAAAGGGTAAAGTGAGCCAACTTTCCTTCCTTTTGCAATAACCATATTGCCCTTTGATATACGAAAGGACTGAGCATAGAAGACCACCTTGTAACCAAGGTCATCAAGTTGACCAACTGACATCAAACTGCGTGATAACTGAGGTACATGGCGTACATTATGCATAGTAAATTTTGAACCGTCAATGAACTGCACAACCACATCTCCAATCCCCACAACATCACACTGGTAAGAGTCACCAAGTCTCACGGTACCAAGAGACTTTGCTGCATAATTAGAGAACCATTCTCTATGTGGTGTCACATGGAAAGAAGCACCAGAATCTAGCAGCCAGGTGTGGGAAAGCGAATCAGCCATAAGTGCCTCAGATGGCACAGTACTATCAAGTGTCAACACATCAACATCATCAGAAATAGCATTAATTTCTTCAATCTTCACAGTCGAAGTAGATGGTGCAGGTAACTGTTTAACATGCCCATCAACATTCTGTCCTTTACCTTTAGCATTCTTTAATGCATAACAGTCTTTCTTCATGTGTCCTTTCTTATGACAATAATGGCATTCAATATCCCTCTTCCTTGATTTACTTCTGCTCTTATTCCGTTGACCATTCTTTTCCTTGTTCTTGCTCCTGCCACGTTGTTGATTCTTTCCTTGGTAAGAATCACGAACATTATATGCATCTCCACTCTGAGTGCCAACCATAGATTTTCTACGAATCTCCTCACTCAAGAGTGCTCCACATATGTCATCATAGACGAGTTTACCACCTGGTGCACTATTGCTAATAGCTGTGCAAAATGTATCCCATGATGATGGCAGGGTGCATAACAGCAATACTGCTTTCATTTCATTGTCCATATCCATTTTTTGAGCCTGTAACTGGGAGAATATGGCATCAAACTCATTTAGATGAGCAGCAACACTATCTGTGTCCTTCATACGAAGGTCGTATAATTTTCTCATCAGATATACTTTATTTGATGCCGTCTCTTTTTCATATGTATTGCATAACTTCTTCCAAAGCTCCTCTGCACTTTCACAGTCTAATACTATAAAGTAAACATTATCTGCTAGGTGCAAGCGAATGGTAGACCTGGCCATTTCATCTAACTCATCCCAATCATCTTCATCCATGTCAGCAGGCTTCTTTGAAATCCCATTTACTGGCTTCCATTGCCTTCTTTGAATCAGCACATCTTTAATCTGATTCTTCCATAGAGCAAAGTTTGTGCCATCAAATTTTCGGATCTCAAAATGGTCTTTGCCCTGCAAGTTATAGCTCCTCCTCGGAACGCTAGCACTAGACCCTGATCCACCGGATGTGCCTGAGACCTCTGATGCCATGATCGTAGAGAACTGAATAGAATGATAATGGAGCTAGAAGAGTCCAAACACCAACAAATAAGTGTATCAAGGAGTAAATCGACCACTATATAGTTGGCTAAACCAGAAATCTGGAAAAATTTTGCCAGAGTATCCTCTGCAAAATTAGCATATGACCAGTGTCAAAGTATCATAAAACTGCAAGTACTAACATGTCTACCTGCATAGTGAATCACTGACTCCACTGCATATAATCAGTTACCCAATAGAAGCCAACTAGGCTTATCGAGCACCTATGAACAACTATCATACATCTCCTATGGCGAGGCTGGGTAAGTCTTCCACCTGCATCACCGAAGAGACCCCGACATCTGGGTGTCTCCCAGTTAAGAAAACCTCACCACGACCCTCTTTATCAAACGTAAAAGGCTTTATGCAAAGAACGTAACCGCTATATCAATGCCCACATGGACGTACATAAGCGGTATCCACAGAAGCGTACATGGTGTGTATGTGCTCAATATATGCAGTAAAATGACACTGAAAGGCTGAATACACAGCCCAAAAAAAACAAGCCAATAACACCTGCAAGTGTCTATCAACTCTGATGTTTTAGGCTTTAAAAACCTGCATAAATTTGCAGCGACTGCTCCCACCAAAACTGAAAACCCCTCGAGAAACCTGTAGTTTTACGAGTGTGGCTGAAAATATAGCCCCAAAGGTTGATATTTATTGTCTGAGAAGTACAAGGAACACTCTTCTTGATGTTCTTGGACCTTTGTGAAGAGAACTACGTGCGAAAGTACTCCAAAATGGCTCCAAAAACACCCCAAAATTGCTTCAGAAATAGGCTTTAAAAGCAAAAATGAAGCTTTGAGGGACCAAAACTTGTTCAAGGTAATGCCAACCTTAGTCTTTCCCCTTCTTCAAACACCACAAGAGTGTAGCTTAGTGGCAAGAGATTGCCGCGGTTAAGCGAGCTCTGGGGGGAACAGTACTGGGATGGGTGACCTCCCGGGAAGTACCGGGAACCTCTATATTCCTTGATCGTTGAGGTCCTCCCTCGCGCGCAGCCAACGGCGCCAACGGTGACTTCGGTGACTCGGATGACAAGGTATGCCAAGGTCTATGCCTTGGTCGCCGCCTTAGTCGTAAGCCTTGGAGAAACCTCGAACTGCTCTGATACCAGTGAAGTATTTCGATGCCGTGCACCACACTGTACTCTCCTTCTCGAGAGCTCCACGACGATATGCTCAAAGTAGAAAACCGAGCTCCTGTCGCCACACACAGTACCCCGCACAGATGTTGTAGAATACGCAGAAAACGCAGTACACAGGGAGCACGAAGACAGACTTCTTAGGTCTTACAAATGCGGTCGAACTTACAGTCTGTGACTGACCAGGCCACTATATGTTTTATTAAAGAACATATACAAAGAAGTGTCCGGTGGCCATTTGGCCTTTCACATGGACACTAACGGTAACACCTGCAACATTCCAAAGGCTCATGTGTCATGTCTTCAAAGAGTCCTTGTGAAAGAGCTTAGAATTATATGTGGACGATTTATGTGCTCATTCCCAAGAAAGGAGATGTCACATCCCTGAGCTCAGATAGATCTTCAACAAGTGTAGACAATACCGAGTGTGTCTGAACCAAGAAAAGTGTGTGTTCATGGTATGTCAAGGTAAAATCTTAGGTCATATTGTTTCTAAGAACGAAATATCAACAAATAAGGAAAAAGTAAAAGCCATAGCGGACTTGCCGAGGCCAAGGAATGTTAAAGAGGTACAAGCCTTTATGGGCCATTGTGGATATTACCGTAGGTTTATTCACATGTATGCGATTATAGCTAAGCCTCTTTATGCCTTGTTGACAAAGTTTGAGTGGAACGATGAATGCGAGAAGTCCTTCAATGAGCTGAAGAAACGCTTGTGCATAGCACCAATACTGACCACTCCGGATTGGAATAAACCATTCCACGTACATGTGGATGCATCCAATTATGCAATAGGATGTGTGTTGTCACAACCCACAGGTGAAGGCAATCTAGATTTGCCCATAGCATATGCGAGCAGACAACTAAATGCTGCAGAACAAAATTATACAACAACTGAGAGAGAAGGCTTAGGCATGGTATATGCTATGAAGAAGTTTAGACACTATCTATTGGCCAACAAGTTCAAATTTTTCACTGATCATCAAGCTTTATTATACTTGGTCAATAAACCTTGCAACACAGGACGCTTAGTAAGATGGTTCCTCTTACTAATGGAATATGACTTTGAAGTGGTTGTTAGGCAAGGTAAGACCCACCTTAGAGCGGATCACCTTTCTCGCATCACTTCAGGAGAGCCACCGCAAGGAGTGTCTGATGAATTGCCCGATGCTTATCTATTCAATCTAGAAGTTGTTCCTAAATGGGAAAATAAGTTGGTACCAGGCCTAACCTTTGGACCCGCAAATAAGAAGGTGAAGACGAACAAGGATGAAATTGTGCGGTCACAAAGCTATCAAATATTGGCAGGAAGCATGTATAAACAAGATACGAAAGGTGTTCTAGCTTGTTGTGTCGAGGACGATGAACATAGTAGCTGGTTGCAACAAGCCCATGAAGGATTTCTAGGGAATCACTATTCTAAACAACGAACATTGCAAAATTTAAAACGTTTAGGAGTGTATTGGCCTAGTATAGACAAAGAAATTCATGAGTGGATCAAGAATTGTCCAGTGTGCCAAAAGAGACCCCCGGTGGAGCATGCGACTCTTTATCACATATCATTAATTCCAGATTGGAGTGCTCCATTGGTAGAATTTATGAGATAACATTACCTAGCGAGGCTAGTCTAGCAAGAAGACGAAGCATGGAGCAAGAGGCTAAAGCCTATGCCTTAGTAGGCGAAAACCTATATCAGAGAGGCAAAGATGGTTACTTAAGACTGTGCGTTCACGAATCAGATTATTTGAAAGTCTTAGAAACTGCCCATAGCAGTGTTGCAGGTGGACATTTTGGTCCTGACCGAGTCATTAAGACTATTTTATTCTCAGGACTTTGGTGGCCCAGTCTTCATCTGGATGCATATACCTATGTGAAGAAATTTGACACATGCCAACATGCACAATATCCGATTAGAAAAGATGAGATGCCTTTGAGGCCAATTATGGGAGGCCATGCATTCTCAAAGTGGGGTATTGACTTTGTAGGACCTATTAACCCCCCAGCTAGAAACTCCCATGCAGAGTACACTATTGTAGCCATAGATTATCTCACAAAGTGGGTAGAAGTAAAAGCTACAACAAAGAATGATGCTCAAACAACAGCGAAGTTCTTATTTGAGAATTTGTTCATGAGATATGGACTTCCAATAGAGTTAGTAAGTGATAGAGGAACACACTTCTTGAATGAAGTCATTGAAAATATCCTCCAATAGTTCTTGGTGATACATAAGAAGTCTGCCCCCTATCATCCACAAGCTAACGGACAAGCTGAGAGCACAAACAAGATCCTATGTAATGTACTGACCAAACTTGTAAATAATAAACGCTCTGATTGGGATAAACAACTTCATCATGCTGTTTGGGCTTATCGAGTTGCCTATAAAACTATACTCAATGCCACCCATTTCAGATGGTCTTCAGACAGAATGCTATGCTACCTTTGGACTTCCTGATCCCAACCTTAAAAGTAGCACAAGAGCATGAGTGGAGTGGACACGAGTTATCCTCTAGGATCTTTGATCTCGAACGCTTAGGTGAGACAAGGCTACGAGCGGCGGCAGGCATCTATGCTGCAAAGAAAAGACAAAAGGCATACTTTGATGCACATATCAAAGATAAAGGCTTGAAAGAGGGAGACCTAGTGTTGGTTTACACACTAAAACAACATGCCCATAAATTGGAAAAAAGAGGATATGGACCCATGATCATTAATAGAATTTCCACTAGCAGTGCTGTTCAATTGGCCACACTAGAAGGTGATATCCTTCCAAACTATATCAGTGGCTGTCGAGTCAAGCTATATCAAGAACCTCTTACAGAGGATATGCTAAAGAGACTCAATACTGCTAAGAAGCGAAAAGAAGAAGAATTAAGGGTTAGAGAAGAAACACATGCAGAGGCGAGAGAACACGTTAGGAGAAATAAGTTACGACGACTCGGTCTAGATATCAATCTTGAGGCCCCAAGATACCATATGGCCATGTGTCAAACATCACGTGCAATTGCTTCTCAAATAACTGATGGACGTCCCCTTGTGACCATAGCGATAAGACAAGGGAAGAATGCAAGGACTGTTAGAGCATTGATTGACTCAGGTGCAGCAATTAGTGCAGTTAGAATTTCATGCTGCCAAGACTTGCAATTGAACATAAAGCCTATAGAAGCCTATCTCATAGGTTTGGGAGGTGTGGAACCCCTTGTTTGGGAGAGGTGGAACTCCCCATCTACCTTCAAGATGTTCCAATGAAAGTCAAAATGCTAGTATGTCATGATGAAGACATAATAGAGCCACTTGTCCTGGGTCAAGATTGGATTTATGACCATGCATTCAACTTGAACCTACAACGTCAAATCCTTCAAGTTGGGGCACCTGAACAATGTATCACATTAAAATTAGAGAATTGCATGCGCACAAAGCCAAGTAGCACACTTTCTCTTAGTTCTTCCAAAACTAATCTTCGTAAAGAAAATGTCGTGTGTGTCAAAAACCCTACGAAGCACAAGGACTCAATCATGGAAGCAAAAGCTCAAAGGCCAGCAAACCCCTCTTCTTCCTCGCATACTAATGCAAGTGTAACTCGACCAAAGAGGCAAGCAAAAATCACTGCTATATCAAGTAAACAGATGGAATTCAAGAAGAAAGAAGCTCAGGGCAAAGGAGAGCAACCACCAGCCTTGCCACAACCCTTCCCAATCAGGCAAGTCAACCATGCTAAAAGCAGCACCAAGAAAGGAGGACCAACTCAATCCTATAGTCTTTGACAAATTTGGGTACCAAAGAAATCGGGGGAGGTTGACCATAATAACGTACCAATTTGGCTGCCAAAGAAATTAGTTGCAGCTCAACGAGGGCGATTACAAATGTGGGTACCCAAGACACTCTTACATGCACAAACACCACAAATCTCCCTCACAAGCAAAGTTTCCAAAAAGACGCCAAGGAGAAGCAAAGGTCAACACCAAACACAAAGAATCAAAGCAGATCAACCCACATCTTCGACAAACATAAAAAGGCAACCAAAAAGGGTATGGGTGTGGAAGCCCAAAGTACCACTAGCTTCCAGAGAGCCAAAGAGCCAACAACACTGGATATCGAAATTCAGAAACCACCCAAATATAGAGAGATAGAGCTTATGTCTATAGGGTCAAATACTCTCCTGAAATGGATCCCTATAAGAAGGATTACATCATTTCAAGTATGCATATATGCATATGTGTGTATGCATCTGTATGTGTATGTGTGTATGCATGCATGTGTGTATGCATGTGTATGTGTGTGTATGAGTATGCATGTATGTGTATTTGTGTATGTGTATGTGTGTGCATGTGTATGTGTGTGTGTCCATGTGCAAGGCCAAATGGCCACCAAACACTTCTTTGTATATGTTCTTTAATAAAACATATAGTGGCCTAGTCAACCATAGACTGAAAGTTCGACTACATTTGTAACAACTAAGAAATATGTGTTCGTGCTCCCTGTGTACTGTGTTTTTCTACGTATTTTGCAGCCTCTGTGCAGAGTGTGCCACGCTTGGAGCTCAGTATTCTACTTCGAGGATATCATCGTGGAGTTCTCACAAAGGAGAGCGCACTGTGGTGCATCACCATCAATATACTTCATTGGTGTCAGAGGATTTTGATGCAAAAACTTTATTCCTTTTGTGCAAGAGAAGTGAGCACTTACCCACCCATCGAAGGCTTTCTCTAAGGCTTATGAGTAAGGCAACGACCAAGGCATAGACCTTGGCATACCTTGTCTTCCGAGTCACAGAAGTCACCATTGGTGCCATTGGCTGCATGCGAGGGAGGACCTCAATGATCAAGGAAGATAGAGGTTCCCAGTACTTCCCAGGGGGTCACCCATCCCAATACTGTTCCACTCGGAGCTCACTTGACCGTGGAAATCTCTTGCCACTAAGCTACACTCTTGTGGTGTCTCAAGAAGGGGAAAGACTAAGGATAACATCACCTTGAACATGTTTTTGTCCCTCAAAGCTTCATTCTTTGCTTTCAAAGCCTATTTTTGAAGCATTTTTGGGGTGATTTTTGGAGTCATTTTGGAGTACTTTTGCACATAGGTCTCTTCAGCTAGTTTCAAGAACATCAAGAAGAGTGTTCTTTGTACTTCTTCTGAAAATAATTACTCACCTTTGGGGCCATTTTTTCAGCCACACTCGTAAAACTACAGGTTTCTCGAAAGGTTCTCAGTTGTGGTGGGAGCAGCCACTGCAAATTTATGCAGGTTTTTGAACCTAAACAACAAAGTTAACAAACACTTGTAGGTGTTGTTGGCTAGTTTTTGGGCCGTGCATTTAGCCTTTTAGTGTCATTTTACTGCATATATTGAGCACATATACACTATGTACATTTTAGTGGATACCACTTATGTACGTCCATGTCGTCATTGATATAGCGGTTATGTTTTTTGCATAAAGCCTTTTACGTTTGATAAAGCGGGTTGTGGTGAGGTTTCATTAACTAGGAGACACCCAGATGTTAGGGTCTCTTCGGTGATGTAGGTGGAAGACTTACCTAGCCTCGCCATAAGAAATGTATGATAGTTGTTCATAGGTGCTCGATAAGCCTAGTTGGCTTCTTTTGGGTAACTGATTATATGCAGTGGAGTCAGTGATTCACTATGCAGGTAAACATGTTAGTACTTGTAGTTTTATGAGATTTTGACACTAGTCATATGCCCATTTTGCAGGGGATACTTTGGCAAAATTTTTCCAACTTTTTTGGTTTTGTCAACCATATAGTGGTCGATTTACTCCTTGATACGCTTATTGGTGTGAACACATTTATTCTCACATAATCCTTTTGGTTGGTCAATATTGTTCATTAATTCATTTTTCTAGGAGGATTGCTAAATTCTCTCCCAAAATCTAACACTTGGTCATCCTTCTTTGAGCCTTAGTGGCGTTTGGACTCTTCTAGATCCATTATCATTCTATTCAATTGTCTACCATCATGGCATTAAAGGTCTCAAGCACCTATGGTGGATCAGGGTCTAGTGCGAGTGTTCCGAGTGTTGGAGTTAGACGTCTGTGGAAGCACGCGAACAACACAAGGAAGAAGAAGAAGCTTGGAGCACAACACACAATATTGAATGTATTACCACTAGAATGTACAAAGATAAGTAACCCATTAGGTCTATAGGCATATATACAAGCCGGAAAAAAAAACCTCTTAAAGAGGGAAAAAAGTGCCCCGGTGGTCCTAGTGTGTTCACACACATCACTACCTAAGTATATCAACAAATCCCCCTTGGGAGTGATGCGGTGAATAAGGAGTTGGCACTCATGTATAAGGAAGTTCCAAACTATGTGGAATCAATCCACAAAAGAAAGTAAAACCAAAACTTTGCGAAAAGCTTCAAACTTCTCCTTAGACAGAGCCTTCGTGAAAAGGTCTGCAATGTTCTCCTGCGTGGGCACATATGCCAAGCTGATCTCTCCAGTAGAGAACCTCTCCCTGACATAATGATAATGCACCTCAATGTGCTTAGTGCGATCATGGAACACAAGGGTCCTCGATACTGCCAATGCGCTCGGACTGTCAGTGAAGATGGTGGTGGCAAAAGACTGACCAATACCCAAATCAGCTATAAGGCATTTGAGCCACACACACTCAACAGTCGCTGCCCTATACTCAGCTACACAACTAGAAGTGGCCATAGTAGGTTGCTTCTTGCTCAACCAACATATGCATGAGCTACCAAGCATGAAGCAAAAACCACTAGTGGACACGTGAGTGTCATAGTAACCAACCCAACCACTGCCAGAAAAGCATGCAAATCTGGCAGTATTGATCCCCCCTCGGGATAAAACAATCCAAGGAGCTTGGTACCACTCAAGTAGCAAAAGATGCGCTTAACCGCCTGCCAATGCTTGACACCTAGGCAATGCATAAACCTGCTCATCTGTGAGACAACAATTTGAATATGTGGCCAAGTAATGCATAAGTAAATCAAGCATCCAACAGCATGCTAATAGAGAATAGCATCAAGTGCATCTCCAACATCACGAAAACTCAATCCTAAACTTGTCTCCATAGGAGTGGCAATAGGTTTACAGTCTTCAAGGCCAAAATGCTACAATAATGTGTCAATATATTTCATTTGACACAAAGCCATTCCACCATAAACTTGCATAAAATGAATGCCAAAATAATGATGCAAATGCCCCAAATTAGACATCTCAAATGAGGCATGCAAATCACCCTTGAAATCAGCAATATGTTTCTCATGAGGACCAGTGAGTAGCATGTCATCAACATACACAACAATGATTAGAACCACATCATTATCACGCTTAACATATAGGTGCTTTCAGTTGGACTGTTCTCAAAACCATGTGCAATCATGCCCTTTCTGCACAAAGCCACAGGGCTGAAAAACGTACACTTCTTCATGCAAGTCACAATGTTGTTTTAATGTCCAACTGATGTACATTCCAACCATGATGAGCTGCAAGTGCATAGATGCTAGGAAGAGTAGTCATTCAACAAGGAGGTGCAAAGGTTTCAACAAAATCAATGCCTCCTTGCTATGCATAACCCTTTGCAACAAGTCTAGCCTTATACCTGTCAATTGTTCCATCATGTTTATGCTTTCGCTTGTATACCCACTTAGTGCCAATGGTCTTCTTGCCTGGAGGCAAGTCACATAAAGGCCAGATACCATTTTTCATGATAGCATCATATTCAGATTGCATTGCAACCATCCAATGTTTAGAATTTTGTGCTTCATCAAACAAAACAGGTTTAGTCTCATCACAGAGACTAGAGGTATCCATTGCATAGCAATCTGATGTAAAAGAGGCACTATGAGAGCCTAAACGAGTACTGTATGATAGAGGTGCATCTAATTTGTTGTCACACAAAGTCTGCAGGTGCATAACAACAAAACTGCTTTCATTTCATTGCCCATATTCATTTTTTGAGCCTGTAATTGGGAGAATATAGCATCAAACTCAATTAGATGAGCAGCAACACTATCTGTGTCCATGTGAAGGTCATATAACATTCTCATCAGATACACTTTATTTCATGCTATCTGTTTTTCATATGTATTGCATAACTTCTTCAAAAGCTCCTCTGAACTTTCAAAGTCTAATACTATAAAGTAAACATTATCTGCCAGGTGTAATTGAATAGTAGCTCTGGCCATTTCATCTAACTCATCCCAATTATCTTCATCCATGTCATAAGGCTTCTTTGAGATTCCATTTATTGGCTTCCATTGCCTCCTTTTAATTAGCATATCTTTAATCTGATTCTTCCATAGAGCAAAGTTTGTGCCATCAAATTTTTGGATCTCAAAATGGTCTTTGCCCTACAAGTTATAGCTCCTCCTCAGTGTTGATATATTTAGGTAGTGATGTGTGTGAACACACTAGGACTGTTGAATGGTCTTCCCAATTCATATCAGAGTTTTGCTTCTACTCTTCAGTTGATGATGAAAGGCAATCCAAATGCCTTAATATTTGAAGGGCTAATTTTTGTTCTGTTGCAAGAAATCATTCTAGGTAGAACAATTCTATTATGTGTGTTGCAGATCAAGCTTTCTTGGCTAGTCAAAAGGGCAAAGAAAAATGGAGCTCTTCTGCTAGTAAGCAGAAATCTGTTAATTATGCACAATTGAAGAAGGAAGACAAATATGAGAAGAAATCAGAAAAGCAGAAATTGCTTTGCAAATATTGTAAAGCAAATGATCATGTCATTAAGAGTTGTCCAAAACTAGCTGCTAAAGAGGCAAAGAAGAAAGAGGCCGGAATGGTTGTTGTTGAGGCCTCTACATTGAAAACAGAGTCTGCCAATCTTGTGCAAGATGAAGAATGTGTGTTTGCTACTGTTTGCAATTTTGACCCATCTTCTCATGAGTTGTGCGTCTATAGTAGACTCAGATGTTTGGTACTTTGATAGTGGGGTGACCAAACATATTACCTCGCAGCGCAATTTCTACTCTTCACTCAAGCCTGCCCGTACATGGAATACTCTTACATGCACCAACAACTCCTCTTATCCTATTATGGGAGTTGCTAAGATCATTCTGACTACTGCAGATGGTAGTTGTTCTACATTGTCAGATGCTTTATTTGTGTCAGGGATCAAGAAGAATCTGTTATCAGTTTCAACCTTAGCCAAGATTGGTTTGGTTGTGAAATTTATTGATGACAGATGTGCAGTTCATGACCTTTCAAATGGAGATGTGATTATTGCTTCTAGCATTTTATCACATGGGTTGTATAAGCTCATAGATTATAAAAAATTTGTGAATGATTCAGCATGTGCAGTACATGATTCTCAGGCTATGTTAGATGCAAAGCTTTACCATGCATGCTTTGGTCATCTGAATAAGTTTGCTATGCCTGCAGAAATTTGAGCTGGTGTCCTCTTTGCCCAAACTTGAGGCACCCAAAAAACATGTCTATGAAGGCTATATTTTGGGCAAAATGCAGCATTTCTCCTTTCCAAAAGATGGTTCAGTTCGGACTACTCAGAAATTATAGCTTGTACATAGTGATGTATGTGGTCCTATGCACACACCTTCTTTTGGAAAATATCTTTAATTCGTGCATTTCATTGATGATTTTTCTAGACATGCATGGGTATATCCACTCAAAGCAAAGTCTAAAGTGTTTATGTGCTTCAAACAGTTTTTGGTTTTGGTTGAAAATCTGTCAGCATGTAAAATGGGCACCCTTCGTTCTGATCGAGGGGCGAAATATATGTCTTCTGACTTTAATGCATTTCTGGCTGAACGTGGGATAAAACATCAGTGTACAATGCCATATACACCTTAACAGAATGGGGTTTTTGAACGGAAGAACAGGTTACTCATGGAGATGGCGAGGTGTATGGTCAAGTGTCAGGCTTTACCACATAGTTTCTGGCTTGAGGCTATCATGTATGCAACATATGTACTTAATAGGTGTCCCACTTGTAGTCTATCACTCCATATGAGGCTTGGCATGGTCGCAAGCCATTTTTTGTTCATCTGCATGTTTTTGGTTGTTTGGCATATGCATTAGTGTTTGAACAACATCACAAAAAATTGGATGATAAAGCAATATTATGTATTTTGTTGGGTACAATTATGAAAGCAAAGGCTATCGTCTGTATCATCCACAAACTAAATGCATTTTGGTTAACCATGATATTGCTTTTGTGGAAGATGCTATTCAACCTTTACTCTCATGTACTAAGGAGACATCTGTTAGCTCCAAAGACATGTATGATACTTTGCTTCCTCTTTTTATAGGTGGACAGTCTAGCACTTGTCCTAATGAGGCAAGTTCTCAACCTTTGTAGGTTTCATGTGATGATGCAGATCATTCCATTTCTGATGCAGATTTACATGATGCACTTGTTGATGAGAGAGCTCACATTGAGTAGGCAAAAACTATGCCAAAATGGTTGATAAATTGGTCTATGATGACATATGTGGACCACTCCTGAGTGAAGAGATTTGTAGAAAATCTATGGTTGGCACTCAAAGTGGAGATGCATATAATGTTCATGATTCTTACCAAGGAAAGAATCAACAACATGGCAGGAGCAAGAACAAGAAAGAATGGTCAATGGAATAAGAGTAGAAGTAAATCAAGGAAGAGGGATATCGAATGCCATTATTGTCATAAGAAAGGACACATGAAGAAAGACTGTTATGCATTAAAGAATGCTAAAGGCAAAGGAAAAATTGCCGATGGGCATGTTAAACAATTACATGCACCCTCTACTTCGACTGTGAACATTGAAGAAATTAATGCTAATGTGTTGACACTTGATAGTACTGTGCCAACTGAGGCTCTTATGGATGATTATCTTTCCCACATGTGGTTGCTAGATTCTGGTGCTTGTTTCCATGTGACACCACACAGAGAATGGTTCTCTAATTATGCAACAAAGCCTCTTGGTATTGTGAGACTTGCTGACTCTTACCAATGTGACATTGTGGGGGTTGGAGATGTGGTTGTGCAGTTCATTGATGGTTCAAAATTTACTATGCATAATGTATGCCATGTACCTCATTTATCATGTAGTTTGATGTCAATTGATCAACTTGATGACCTTGGTTACAAGGTGGTCTTCTATGCTCAGTCCTTTCACATATCAAAGGGCAATATGATTATTGAAAAAGTAAGAAAAGTTGGCTCATTTTATCCTTTATTTGTATCATAGAAAGAACACTTTGTGGATGTTACTGAACAACATATGGCTTGTATTTGGCATGATCGTTTGGGCCATATCTCTGGTAGAGGAATGGAAAATCTTTCTCATTCTAGCTACTTCCCCCTGTGAGCATTGTCAATATGGAAAGCAAACAAAAAATGTGCATAGAACACACATTGACTCTTCAATTCAGCCTTTAGAACTCATTCATACAGATGGGTGGTTCTCTTTACTTTGCCACTTTCATAGATGATGCTACTAGAAAATTTTGGGTATATCATATCAAATCTAAGGATGAGGTATTCCCTACTTTCAGAAAATGGCTTTCTTCAGTTGAGACTGAAAAAGGAACTAAGCTCAAAGCTTTACATTTAGATAATGGGGATGAGTACACCTCACATGAATTCAGCCTTTTATGCCAGTCTAGAGGAATTCGTAGAGATTTTACAACTGCTTATACCCTAGTATAGAATGGTGTAGCTGAAAGGATGAATATAACTATTCAAGATAGAGTAGTCTCTATGTTGCATCATGCAAACCTTTCATATGGCTATTGGGTAGAAGTAGTATTGAATGTAGCTCATGTGATTAACCTTTCAACTAGTACTACCAAAGGTTTAAAAGTGGCACAAGAGTTATGGACAGGGAAGCCACTATATTATGATCATCTTTGAGTTTTTGGGTGTGAAGCATATGTTCATATAACCAAGAATCTTAGTCAACAGTTGGAACATAAGCCAAAGAATGCACTTTTCTTGGAGATGATCGAGAAGGACAATTTGGATATCGCTTATGGGATCCTAAAACATGGTCAGTGATCAGAAGTAGTGATGTCATTTTCAATGAGTCTAAGATGCATAAACAACCCATTAAGAAGGTTGAAGTGAGAAGAGTGGTGTTTGAGGATACTAGTCCTCGAGTTAGAATGCTTAAAAATGTTGCACATAGGGAGATTCAAGAGAATGTCCGATCAAATCAGTATGCAAATGTTCCTATTCAACAACCATTGAGATGCTCTACACATGTCTCACATCCACCTAATAGATATGTTTGAGGTTTAGATTTTGTTTTGCTAACAGATGTCGGTGAGCCTTCTTGCTACAAAGAGGCCATGCAGATAGAGGATCATGTCAAGTGGGAGTGTGCCCAATTCATAAGAATGGTACTTGGGATTTAGTACCTTTGCCAAAGGGCAAGAAAGCTTTGCCATGTAAATGAGTATATAAGCTAAAATTCACATCAGATAGTGCTTCTCCAAAGTATAAAGCACAACTTGTTGCAAAGGGTTTTAAGCAACAACATGGTGTTGATTTCAAGGAAATATTCTCTCCAGTGGTCATGATGACTACGCTATGTATGTTGCTTGGATTCATTGCAATGGAGGACTTAGAGCTATTCCAAATGGATGTGAAAACTACTTTCTTGCATGGAGATCTTACAGATGAGATCTATGTGGAACAATCAGAGGGTTATGTATTTCCTGGCAAGGAAACTTTAGTTTGTAAGCTCAAGAAGAGCTTGTATGGACTCAAACAGTCCCCTAGACAATAGTACCAAAAGTTTGATGCTTTTATGAAGTCTCAAGGCTATTCTCGAAGCAATGAGGATCATTGTCTCTACACAAAGAGATGCTAAGATGGTAGCTTGATATGCTTGATACTTTGTGTTGATGATATGTAGATTGCTGGAAAGTCCTCTTATGACTTGTCAATTCTCAAAAAAAAGTTTAGTTAAGCATTTGATATGAAGGATTTGGGGGATGGAAAACATATTCTTGGCATGCACACTACTCGTGATAGGAGTTAAAGATGCATATACTTGTCTCAAAGTGAGTACATATCCAAAGTACTTCACAAGTTCAATATGCAAGGTGGAAAGGCATTGAGTACATCTTTACCCACATATGTGAAACTGAGCAAGGATGATTGCCCCAAATCAGATGAGGAAAAGGAATTCGTGATCAAAATTCCCTTTCAGTCTATTGTTGGTAGTCTCATGTATGCTATGGTAGCTATGAGACCACACATTGCATTTGTAGTGGGATTTGTGAGCAGATATATGTCTAATCCTAGCAAGAAGCATTGGGAAGCGCTCAAGATGATTTTGAGAAATCTGAGTAGCACTCAAGTCAAGTGTTTATGCTTAGGTAGAGGGAAAGCATCCATTATTGGTTACACAGATTCTGACTATGCTGGTTGTCTAGACAATCGTAAGTCTACATCAGGGTACATTTTTCATTTTGCAAGAGGTGTTATCTCTTTGAGATCTCGTCTTCGAGAATGTACAATTATTTCCACCACAGAAGCAGATTATGTTGCAAAAAGTGTGGTATGTAAGGAAGCATTGTGGCTTTCTCGTCTTGCTTGTGATATGGGTTTACCTCAACATGTACCTCGTTTGCTCAATGATAGTCAGAGTGCCATTGCTTTGGCTAAGAATCTGGTCTATCATGCAAAGACGAAACACATTGAGGTGAGGTATCACTTCATTAGAGATTGCTTAGCCACTAAGCACATTATGCTTGAGAAGGTTCACACTCAAGATAATGCTGTAGATGCTTTGACTAAAGCTCTACCACAAGATAACTTTCGATACTATTGTCATCACTTGATGGGGATAAGTTGATTCATAATCTTACATAGTCAGTTGTATATTGTGTAACATGCCCATCAGGTGGGAGGTATAGTTTGTATACTTACACTCAGGTATTCTTTATCATTCTTTATTTTTCTCCCATAGTTACTTTGGCCATATTGGCCTTTAGTGGGAGATTGTTACTGTCAGTGTCCATGTGAAAGGCCAAATGGCCACCAGACACTTCTTTGTATGTGTTCTTTAATAAAACATATAGTGGCCTTGTCAGCCACATACTGAAAATTTGACCACATTTGTAACACCTAAGAAGTCTGTGTTCGTGCTCCCCATGTACTATGTTTTTCTACATATTCTGTAGCCTCTATGCAGAGTACCGTGTGTGGTGCTTGGAGCTTGGGTTTCTACTCCGAGGATATTATTGCGGAGCTCACCTAAAGGAGAGTGCAATGTGGTGCATCACCATCAATATACTTCATGTATGTGTATCTGTGTATGCATGTATGTGTATGTGTGTGCATGTGTGTATGCATGTGTATGCATGCATGTGTATGTATATGTATGTGTGTATGCATGTGTATACATGTGTATTTGTGTATGCATGCATGTGTATGTGCGTATGCATGTATGTGTGTATGCATGTACATGTATGTGTGTGCATGTGTGTGTATGTGTATGTATGTATGTGTGTATGTGTGTGTGAGTGTATGTGTGTGTGTACATGTGTATGTGCATGTATATGTAGGTGTTTGTATGTGTATGTTTGTGTTTTTTATGTATGTGTGTTTATGTGTATGATGTATTTGTATATGTGTATCCGGGTCTATGTGTGTATGCATGTATGTGTATGTGTGTATGCATGTGTAGGTGTGTGTATGTGTATGCATGTGTGTATGTGCATGTGTATATGCATGTGCATGAGTGTATGCATGTATGTGTATGTGTGTGCATTTGTGTGTATGTGTATGGATGTATGTGTATGTGTGTATGTGTATGCATGTGTATATGCATGTGCATGTGTGTATGCATGTGACAAATTTATTGCACATAATCTTTTAATATGCCCATTAATTGCTTACGCAAAACATCCATCGAGTGCTTATAACTCCTACAATCTTTATTTCATCCATAAGATGGGTTGATAGTTTAAATCTCCTTTGTCGCAAGTATCCAAGGAGCAAGTTTATAAGTTGTTTCTTGTCAATTTTTCATAAGATGGCCATAACTTTGGTTTAAGTTATTTATTGATGTTGTTGTGTCTTTTAATCCAAGGAGATGTTTCCATAATCAAAAACCAACATTCTTGAATATATGCATAGGATCAAGAAGATGATAGATCTTTATCTCTCTTCAATACTCCAAAGAATACCATATCAACATATTCAATGCTAGTGAAAGTTTTCCCTTAGTTCTAATCTTCACATTCTCATCATCTTCATCCTCACCAAAGATTTCAAATTGTGGATCTATATGAGGCATTCCATTAAAATGTAAGGCTTCTCTTTTGCATCATCACATAGCTTTGTCATGGATGCTTCTGATAAATGAGGTATCACTAGAAACTCTGAATGGTGTGGTGGAAGATCATGAATATCATACATTGGAATCTACATGAATGAATAAGAATCATCAATACTCCATACATGAAGGAATATTAGCATTATAAATAGGAGAATCATCATCATTATCATCGAGTAAATATTCTTGTATAATTAGTATAACTTTATTTTATATATATGATTTCAAAATAAAATAATGACATTAATTTATGGAATCAATACATACCCAAGCAGTATTGCATCCATCAAGTGGTGTAACATGATAAAAAATACCATAGTCTACCTCATGTTCAATACATTCCAATCATGATCTTTGATACATGCCATAACAAAAATTACACCAACATATAATATGCTCTTGATAGTAAAAATCATCATAATTCCTATCAAACGACACATGTGAAATCATTGCATGGGTAGGAGGTGGTGGAGTATCATCTAATTGATCAGAATCTAATTATAACATAATAATTAAAAAACATATATAAATCATGTATGTATCTATCAAATATTAGACCCAAAAGTTGTTTAATATACTTACAGTAATTAATCCTTGCAGGGTTAGGAGATAATGGTGGAGTTCCCTATGATTGATCAGAATCTGATTGTGTCACTATAACATATGAGCCTTATATCGATGAAACCACATATGAAAGTACACATGGACAATATGGTCGTGGCATTGGTATAAATGTCAGTATATGCATCGATACAATAATGTTGGTATGCGCACTGGCAAGGTGTTGGAGTTCGAGGTCTGCAAAAGCATGCAAACAACACAAGGAAGAAGAAGAAGCTTGGATCTCAACACACAATACTAAATGTATTACCACTAGAATATACAAAGATAAGTGACCAGTTAGGGTTATAGGCATATCTACAAGACGGAGAAAAAAAACCTCCTAAAGAGGGAAAAAAGTGCGTTGACAGTCCTATAGTGTTCACACACATCACTACCTAAATATATCAACAAATCCCCCATGGGAGTGATGTGGTGAATGAAGAGCTGACACTCATGTATAAGGAAGTGCCAAGCTATGTGGAATCAATCCACAAAAGGAAGTAAGCTCAAAGCTTTGAGGAAAGCTTCAAACTTCTCCCTAGGTCGAGCCTTTGTGAAAAGGTCTACAATGTTCTCCTGTGTGGGCACATATGCCAAACCGATCTCTCCAGTAGAGAAACTCTCCCTAACATAATGATAGTGCACCTCAATGTGCTTCGTGCGAGCATGGAACACAGGGTTCCTCGTAATTGCCAATGCACTCTGACTGTCAGTGAAGATGGTGGTGACAAAAGACTGACCAACACCCAAATAAGCCATAAGGCATCTCAGCCACACACACTCAATAGCCGCTGTGAAAGTTGCCCTATACTCAACCTTTCTTCTTGCTCAACCAAGATATACATGAGCTACTAAGCATGAAGCAAAAAGCCACTAGTGGATACTCAAGTGTCATAGTAACTTGCTCAGTTTGAGTTAGAAAAAGCATGTAAATCTGGTGGTAGTGATCCCCGCTTGGGATAAAATAATCCAAGTAGCCGAGTACCACTCAAGTAGTGAAAGATGCGCTTAACCACCTACCAATGCTTGATACCTAGGCAATGCATAAACCTGCTCATCTATGAGACAACAAACTGAATATCTGGTCGAGTAACACACGAATAAATCAATCATCCAACAATTTGTTGATAGAGAACAACATCAAATGCATCTCTAGCATCATGAAGACTCAATTGTAAACCTATCTCCATAGGAGTGGCAATAGGTTTACAATCTTAAAGGCCAAAACACTGCAATAATGTGTCAATATATTTTGTTTGACACAAATCTATTCTGCCATCAACTTGCATAAACTAAATACCCAAATAATGATGCAAATGCCCCAAATTTGACATCTCAAATGAGGCATGCAGATCAGCCTTAAAATAAGCAAGATGCTTCTCATGAGGACCGGTGAGCAGCATGTCATCAACATACACAACAATGATCTGACGTACATCATTTGCACGCTTAACATATAAGGTGCTCTCAGTTGTACTATTCTCAAAACCATGTGCAATCAGATAGGCATGTATCTTTTCATACCAAGCACGTGGTGCTTGCTTTAAACCATATAATGCCTTCTTCAACCTACACACTTGGTTTTCATGCCCTTTCTGCATGAAGCCATGGGGCTGAAAAACATACACTCTTCATGCAAGTCACCATTTAGAAATGCAATTCTAATGTCCAAGTGATGTACATTCCAACCATGATGAGGTCTAAGTGCATAGATGCTACGAACAGTAGTCATTCGATATATAGGAGCAAAGGTCTCATCAAAATCAATGCCTCTTTCCTGAGCATAACCCTTTGCAACAAACCTAGCTTTATACCTATCAACTATACTATCAGGCTTACACTTCAGCTTGTATACCCACTTAGTGCCAATGGCCTTCTTGTTAGGAGGTAAGTCACATAAAGACCAGGTACAATTTTCCATGATAGCATCATATTCTGATTGCATAGTAGCCATCCAATTTTCTAAATTTTGTGCTTCATCAAATGTAACAAGTTCATTCTCATCATAGAGACTAAAGGCAGCCATAGCATAGTAATCTGATGCAAAAGAAGAAGTTTGAGAGTATGAAAAAGTACTATATGACAAAGGTGCATCTAATTTGTTGTCGCACAAAGTCTGCACCAAGCATTTTGGCATAGTTTTTGCCTCCTCAATATCAACTCTCTCATCAACAAGTGCATCATGTAGATCTGCATTAGAAATGGATGATCTGCATCATCACATGAAACCTATAAAGGCTGAGAAGATGCCTTATTAGGACCAACACTAGACTGTCCACCTGTAAAAAGAGGCAGCAAAGTGTCATACATGTCTTTGGAGCTAACAAATATCTCCTTAGTACATGAAAGTAATGGCTGAATAACATCTTCCACAAAAACAAAATCATGGCTAACTAGAATGTGTTTAGTCTATGGATGATATAGACGATAGCCTTTGCTTTTAGAACTGTACCAAACAAAAATACATTTCACTGCTTTATCATCCAATTTCCTGCATTGTTGTTCAGACACTAATGCATATTCCAAACAACCAAAAACATGCAGGTGAGCAACAGATGGCTTGCGACCATGCCAACCCTTATATGGAGTGATAGATTGCAATGCTTTAGTGGGACACCTATTAAGTACATATGTTGCACACATGACAGCCTCAAGCCAAAAACTATGTGGTAAAGCCCGACTCTTGACCATACACCTCGCCATATCCATGAGTGACCTGTTCTTCTGTTGAACAACTCCATTCTATTGAGGTGTATACAACAATGTACACTGATGTTTTATCTCATGTTCAACAAAAAATGGATTAAAGTCAGAAGACATATATTTGTTGGAGTTAGATGTCTACGGAAGCACACGAACAACATAAGGAAGAAGAAAAAGCTTGAAGCAAAACACACAATATTGAATGTATTAGCACTAGAATGTACAAAGATAAGGAGCCCATTAGGGCAATAGGCGTATATATAAGCTAGGGGAAAAAACCTCTTAAAGAGGGAAAAAAGTGCCCCCGTGGTCCTAGAGTGTTCATATCCATCACTACCTAAATATATCAAGAAATCCCCCCTGGGACTGATGTAGTGAACAAGGAGCTTGCACTCATGTATAAAGAAGTGCCAAGCTATGTGGAATCAATCCACAAAAGGAAGTAAGGCCAAAGCTTTGTGGAAAGCTTCAAATTTTTGCTAGGCAGAGCGTTCGTAAAGGTCTGCAATGTTCTCCTGCATGGGCATATATGCCAAGCTGATCTCTCCACTAGAGAACCTCTTCCTGCCATAATGATAATGCACCTCAATGTGCTTAGTGCGAGCATGGAACATAGGGTTCCTCGCAACTGCCAATGCACTCTGACTGTCAGTGAAGATGGTGGCAAAAGACTGACCAACACCCAAATTAGCCATAAGGCATCTAAGCCACACACACTCAACAGTCGCTGTGAAAGCTTCCCTATACTCAGCGTCACAACTGGAAGTGGCCATAGTAGGCTGCTTCTTGCTCAACCAAGATATACATGAGCTACCAAGCATGAAGCAAGAGCCACTAGTGGACACACGAGTGTCATAGCAACCAGCCCAATCACTATCAGAAAAAGCATACAAATCTGGCGGTAGTGATCCCCCCTTGGGATTAAACAACCCAAGTAGTCGGGTACCACTCAAGTAGCGCAATATGTGCTTAATTGCATGCCAATGCTTGACACCTGGGAAGTGCATAAACCTTCTCATTTATGAGACAAAAAATTGAATATCTCACCAAGTAATGCATAAGTAAATCAAGCATCCAATAGACTGCTGATAGAGAACAACATCAAATGCATCTCCAACATCATGAAGAATCAATCGTAAACCTCTCTCCATAGGAATGGCAATAGGCTTACAGTCTTCAAGGCCAAAATGCTATAATAATGTGTCAATATATTTTGTTTGACACAAAGCCATTCTAGCATCAACTTGCATTAACTGAAAGCCCAAATAGTGATGCAAATGCCCCGAATCAGACATCTCAAATGAGGCATGCAAATCAGCCTTAAAATCAGCAATATGCATGTCATGAGGACCAGTGAGCAGCATGTCATCAACATACACCACAATGATCAGAAGCACATCATTAGCACACTTAACATATAAGGTTCTTTCACTTGGACTGTTCTCAAAACCATGTGCAATCAGATAAGCATATATCTTTTCATACCAAGCACACCTGGTGCTTGCTTTAAACCATATAATGCCTTTTTTAATCTACACACCTGGTTTTCATGCCCTTTCTACACAAAGCCACATGGTTGCAAATATACACTTCTTCATGCAAGTCACCATTTAGAAATGTTGTTTTAATGTCCAACTGATGTACATTCCAACCATGATGAGTTGCAAGTGCATAGATGTTATGAACAATAGTCATTCGGCAAGTAGGAGCAAAGGTTTCATGAAAATCAATGCCTCTTTCATATGCATAACCCTTTGCAACAAGCCTAGCCTTATACCTATCAACTATTCCATCAGGTTTATGCTTCAGCATGTATACCCACTTAGTGCCAATGGCCTTTTTGCCAAGAGGCAAGTCACATAAAGGCCAGGTACCATTTTTCATGATAGCATCATATTCAGATTGCATTGCAGCCATCCAATGTTCAGAATTTTGTGCTTCATCAAATGAAACACGTTCAGTCTCATCACAGAGACTAGAGGTAGCCATAGAATAGCAATCTAATGCAAAAAAGGCACTATGAGAGCTTGATCGAGTATGATATGATAGAGGTGCATCTAATTTGCTATCATGCAAAGTTTGCACTAGCCATTTTGGCATAGTTTTTGCCTGCTCAATATCAACTCTCTCATCAAGAAGTGCATCATGTAAATTTGCATTAGAAATTGAATGATCTGCATCATCACATGAAACCTGCAAAGGCTTAGAAGTTGCCTCATTAGGAACAACACTAGACTGTCTACCTGTAAAGAGAGGCAGCAAAGTATCATACATGTTTTTGGAGCTAACATATGTCTCCTTAGTACATGAAAGTAATGGCTGAATAGCATCTTCCACAAAAACAACATCATGGATAACTAGAATGCATTTAGTCTATGGATGATACAGATGATAGCCTTTTCTTTTAGAACTATACCTAACAAAAATACATTTTACTACTTTATCATCCAATTTTCTGTGATGTTCAGGCACTAATGCATATGTCAGACAACCAAAAACAAGTAGATGAGCAACAGATCGCTTGCAACCATGCCAAGCCTCATATACAGTGATAGACTACAACACTTTAGTGGGACACCTGTTAAGTAGATATGTTGCACACATGACAGCCTGAAGCCAGAAAGTATGTGGTCACATATACACTTACACATGCACATGCACATACATACATATACACACATATACACATGCACATACATACATATACACACACATACATATACACTTAGGTACACACATATGAATGAATTATATAATTAAAGTATTAAAACACATATACGCATGCACACACACATGCACATACCTACATATACACATATACATGCACATACACACATATACACATAGAGTTACACATATACATGCACATACATATACACACACATACACATGCACATGCACATACTCATACACACATATACACTTACACATGCACATGCACATACATACATATACACACACATACACATGCACATACATACATATACACACACATACATATACACTTAGGTACACACATATGAATGAATTATATAATTAAAGTATTAAAACACATGCTTAATATAAACAATAATAACAATCAATAGAACACAACTCTTCATTACTTAATACCATACACACAATTCAAAACATAACTGAAATGAAAAATAGATAGATAAAAGAAAATATATATATCAATGTAAATACATATAATCCAATGTCATAATCAACTAAAATCATATCATCATCATCATCATGATCATCATCATCATCAGCAGTATCATGATCATCTTGATCATCCTCATGATCACCCTGTGACGATCGAGATCATCCCTCCTGTGTCTGTCTCTCCACCTCATCCATATCTGTCTCTCCATAATACTCATGTATCACAAATAAAACAATTAAACCATTCATAAAAATAAAATAATTATATAAAATTTAATAATACTCACAAAGGCATCAGGATGACCTCGCATATACTCACTCAAACGCCGATATCCAAAATGTGTAGCATACTCGATCTCATGTTTCGTAGGATATCGGCCATAATCCTTTCGCTGCATTGAAACAAATAAAAAAGATTAGTTGCTTGCATTTTATTTAAAATAACAAATATACTCACAATAACACATATACTTACAAATGTAGCTACAAAACCATTATGGCCCATTTGGCCTAGGTGCAATGTGTGGCCCGACTCCACTCTCTTCTTGCAGCAGCCTGTTTATCTAAGAAAAAAAATACATAAATTAAATGTAAAAAATTACTAAAATATATAAAAATTATAAATATAAACTATTAATTTGTGTACCTTCTACCGAGGAAATGACTCCTGAAGACGTAGCTGTCTACAAAAAAACTGCCACATCTCAGGTTGTATGTTAGGTCGCCTCTTATTTTTTCCACCATACAATATCTCTTGTTAATTTAATCTCAAATAGAAAAAAAATCAGAATACATACACATATATACACACACATACACATACACATACCCACATACACATATACATGCAAACATATATGCATACATATATGTATACATATACACATATACATACATATAACATAAACACACATATACATATCCACATATATACGTACACATACATGCATGCATATACACTCATTCATACAAAATACATGCATTTATCCCACAATAATGTGTAATTGTGTATATGTGAATATGTGTATGTGTAAATGTGTATATGTGAATATGTGTGTATGTGTAAATATGTATATGTGAATTTTTTTTGTATGTAGATAATCAGATTATTAATATCAAATACCATTATTTGTAGATTCTGATCAATCAGATGGAACTCCACCACCGTCTCCTCATCGTGCAACGACTATATACTGTAAGTCTATCAAACATTTACTTTTAAATATATTTGATGGATACATAACTTATATATTTTTTTTGTTTCTTATTATGTGCAGATTCTGATCAATCAGAGGGTACTCCACCACCTCCTACCCATGCAACGACTTCACATGTGTCCTCCAATAGGAATTATGATGAATTTTACTATCGAGAGCATATTATATGTTGGTGTAACTCTTGTTATGGCACGTATCAAAGACCACGATTGAAATGTATTGAACATGAGGCAGAGTATGGTACTTTTTAGCGTGCACCATCACCTGGTCAATGTGATAATGCTTGGGTATGTATTTCTTATATATATTAATGTCATTATTTTATTTAAAAACCATATACAAAATCAAATTGCTGTTGATATACAGAAATGCTTGCTCGATGATGATGATCATGATAATTTTTCTCATAATGTTAATATACCTCATACACATCATGGACTTGCTGTTCATCATTTACAAGCAGAGGTTTCTAGAAACCCTCTACCTCCTAGTTTAGAGATTGAAACGGCTGGGGATTATCCATTGTCAGATCGTGATCATTCTTTAGTACAAACATATGATAGAAGAAGATATGGAGGATGGAATAGAGGACCACTTCCTTTAGATGGAGAGGTTTTCAACTTTTGGGGTAATCACTATATGATTGCTTCATCCACTATTACTAATGCTAGTCGTGGTCTCTTTATTGTAGAGGATTTGTATGTGCCTCCGAACTCTGAAGTCACTCTTATGTCATTTTGTGGTCCTATATATGGATGGGGAGATTGGCATCAACTTTCATGTTATGTTCAAAGCATGAGTACTTATGGAATATGCTTGAATGCAACATCCCTTACTAGTAGAAGGATTTTACATGCAGAAAGTGAAAGATTATATATTGATGGAAGACCTTACACACATGGAAATATAGTAGGTTTAATAAATAGTAGTCGAGGGTTACATAACAGTTCAAGGACTAATTGCACATTTGAGGAGCGTGAAAATAGTCATGAATCACCATACATGAGTAGAGATGTATCAAGATATAGAGTTGTCAATGCTATTACTAAATTACATGCTGGTGATGAACTATTAGTGAATTATGGATGGCGTAGAACTCCAAGAGCACCTTTTAGCTAGAGAGAATAAAAATTTTCTATTCATATTTAATAAGTTATATACTTAGTTTTATATTTAAAGTTTACTTTTTATTCATTTATGGAATACTAATGAATTTTATTTATATGTGTAGATTCCAATGTATGATGTTGATGATATTCCTCCATAGCATTCACAATTGCCAGTAAGACCTCATTTATTAGAAGCTTCTATGAGGAGGCTACACAAAAGTAATCCTGTGGAATATGCAAGGTTGAAAGATCTATATTCAAAAGACGATAAAGTACAAGATTTGTGTGACAATGATGAAGATGATGGCATGGCAGATTTTACTGAGGATTGGTATCAAAATGACAGTGAGAGCATTGATATTTCTAAAAATGAGAAATATCTTCGAGAGGAATGTCTAAAGCATGTATATGAAGGAAGTCGTTTGACACGACTAAGTGCGGGCTTACTTATTCTCAATCTTCAAAATCGTTTTGGATGGAGTAATGTATCTGTTTCGACACTATTAAGGTATAATTTTCAATTTTCTATCTATTTATATATATATGCATAAATATATATATATATGAATACATGCATATATAAACATACACATAATATACATGAATGCATACACACATATAAACATACACACACATATAAACATACACACACATATACACACATTTTGAAGGATGGAAAAATAATTTTAAAGGATGGGCGAACAAAAAGTGTCCATTCAATGCAGGTTTACACTTTTGTCCACGCATCTTTTAAAACTATTAATGCATCTTTCAAAATATTCGTGGAAAATTTGATTGTTTGGATGGCAGGATACGATTGTTTGTTTTGGAGGATATGAAGTATGTACCTTCAGTTTGAAAGTGTGAGAAGCGGATTTATAATTGCTATTCAAAGAATTTGGCACTGTTTATAGGACATACAATGGTGATCTAGATGAATCGCATGCACAGAGGTTACTCAAGGTAGAGCAACCTGATTATAATGGACTAGTGCTAGCAGGATTCTTGGGGTATGCAGTAAACCTCTTGCATGTCAATGATGAGCATCTGAACTTTAAGATACAAAGTGGAAATCATGGTGGCTTGAGAGGATCATTTTTATACAGCTTGTTCAAAGAACTCCAGTGTCATAAACCTGAAGTTCTTTGAACAAGTTGTATAAAAGTGATCCTCTCAAGCCACCATGATTTCCACTTTGTATCCTAAAGTTCAGATGCTCATCATTGACATGCAAGAGGTTTACTGCATACCCCAGGAATCCTGCTGGCACTAGTCCATTATAATCAGGTTGCTCTATCTTGAGTAAGCTCTGTGCATGCGATTCATCCAGGTCACCATCGTATGGTCTATAAACAATGCCAAATTCTTTGAATAACAATTATAAACCCGCTTCTCACACTTTCAAACTGAACATATGATAGAATCGACAAATCATTCAATGAAGGTACAGAATTCATATCCTCCAAAACAAACAATCGTATCCTTCCATCCAAAACAATCAAATTTATCGCGAATATTTTGAAAGATGCACATAAGCATACACATATATAAAATTATATGCATATATATATGTATATTTATTTATTTACTTTTTTTAATATATCTTTTTTTGATGAACTTACAGGTTATTATTTGAAAAGTTTTTACCAAGTCAGAATATTCTTCCTACCTCACATGATGAAATGAAGAAGAAAATCAACAATCTTGGTATAGATTATCAATGTATACATGCATGTCCTAACGATTGTATTTTATATAGAGGTGAATATGCAAACTCTTTGACATGTCCCAAATGTCAATCTCCTCGATATAAGGGCGAAGAAGGTAAAATCCCAAAAAAGGTATTGAGACATTTTCCATTGGCTCCACGGATTAGACATATGTTTCAAAGCCTCGAATTATCAAAGCTTTTGACTTGGGGACATGATCACAAAAGTATTGATGGAATAATTAGAATTTCTCATGATAGTGTTGCTTTTCAACATATTGATTCTACATGGCTTGAATTTGCACAAAATCCACAGAATCTAAAGTTAGGAGTTGCATTAGATGGGGTTAATCCATTCTCCATTGAATCTAGTAAATGGTCAACATGGCCAGTGGTAGGCATAAACTACAATCTTCCGCCATATCTTAGCATTAAAAATGAACATTTAATGCTTTCACTTTTAATCCTAGGCAAAAGACAAGTTAAAGATATGAATATATATCTTGCTCCTCTCATTGACGATCTCCAAGAGTTATGGAGAGGTATTAATGTCATTGATGTATCGAAAAGCATCAATGAAAGACATATTACAGTTCGTGGTATTGTGGCTTGATTTAATCTAATTATATTTTTATCATTTTCATGATGCAGGAATATCTACTAAGGGTTGTAAAGCTTGTCCATATTGTGGTGATTGGTTGAGGTCAATCTATAGCAAGAATCTCAACAAAAATATTTATCTTTGACATCGATGATTCTTGCCTGATGATCATCCATTAAGATCTAAAAGAGAAGCGATACATTTTAATGGAAAGCTTGAAACAGGTCAGTGTCCAAAACCTATGACGCCTATGGATTGGTATAAAAAATGGACAGATGGACCTTTGATAGATCTAGAATCAAAAATCTTTAGTGATGATTCAGATAATGAGTATGTGAAGAGAGGTAAAGGAAAATTGGCACTCACAGAGAACATATCAATATGGTATTCTTTGGAGTATTGGAAAGAGTTAAAAGTATGTCATCTTGTTGATCCTATGCATATATTCAAAAATATTGGTTATTCACTATGGCAGTATCTTCTTGGACTAAAAGATACCATAGCATCAAGGAATGATTTGAAAGATAAAAAATCCAAACCAAAGTTATGGCCAATTTTTGATAGACATCGACAAGAAACGACTTATGCACCTGCTCCTTGGGTACTTACAACAAAAGAGATACAGACTATCAACAATAGAATTCAATTGATTAAGACTCTTATAGGATATGGAGCATCTTTTCAAAACATGTTTACTATGGATGATAAAAGCTTATCTGGGTTAAAGACCCATGATTGGCATAACTTTTTGAAACATATTTTACCTTTGGTTATCGATGGATGTACAACGAAAGGAGTACGAGATGTGATCTATCATCTTGGATCACTTATAAGGTAATTATGATATTTTCATATTTAATATGTATGAATATTGGATATCTTTTATTTTATTGTTTTTATGATATGTATAGGTGGATTACATCCAAAGAGATTGACAAAAACTCGATCCCACAAAAAAAAACGTGAATGCAAAGAGCTACTATGTTTGATGGAGAAGGAACTTCCTACTTCATTTTTTGATATTTAGGTTTATTTATTAGTCCATCTTGTAGATGAAATAGAGATTGCAAGTGTTGTTAACACTCGATGGATATTTTGGGTCGAGCGATTTATGGGAATATTAAAAGGTTATGTACGACAAAGAGCGAAACCAGAAGGATCCATGGCAAAGGGTTGTATGCTTGAAGAGTGAATGTATTACGTTAGTGAGTACCTTGAAAGAGTTCATGAAGAAGCTCCACATGCATGGACCAATGAGTCTTCTTCAAAAATAACAGATGATGTATTATCAGGTAAGGGAGTTCCATTCTTATTTACATTTCAAGAAAAAAATGATGTTTCTACTTTTGTAGCATATAATAGCAAATGCATGCAAGCATTCCTTAGCGAGTACGAGGAACTTCAAAATCTCTGAAGTAAAAGGCGAAAAAACAAAAGATATAGACGTAATCTCGATAATAATGAGATTATAGATATATCTTCTTTCACGGATTGGCTATGTAGTCATTTGCAACACGCCAACGCAAATAATGAAGAAATCTCAGATGAGCAAAGAGAATTAATGGTAGGTTGTGAACGAAAGGTAATTTTATTGAAATAATATTTTATTTTTTTCATATATGTATATTAGTTTCTATTTACTAATTGAATTTATTTTGCAGGCTCGAATGTTCACTAATATGTGGGCTTTTGGATAGCATATTAGAATCGAAGCCATTGATTCTTTATGTAAAACAGAGGATTCTAGTATTGTTGCTTCTTTCAAGCAACTATCACATGCTAGCTCAAAAGACACGAACCTTATAGATAGCAAACTTGGTTACATAGGAACTATTGTTGGTATCTACGAAATTTCATTTCGTACATTCAAACAGGTAGAAAAAAGTTTATATTTTTTATGATAGAGTTAGTTATTTTTTTAAGCACCTAATAATGGGTTTTTGTTGTTATATATTTTGATAGGTCATTTTGAAGGTTGACTGGTTTCGAGCCGAGTATAAAGGTAGTAATTCCACATTAAGAAAGGAATTATTTGGGTTTTGGGCAATTGATTCTTCCAAGGTAATGCGATCTACTAAAGAACCATATATTCTTCCTATGCATATCGAACAAGCATTTTTTATAAAAACCAGATGCTCATCCTTGGTGGCAAGTCATTCATGTGCAACCTAGAGGTAGGTCATTGTTTGAACAATTTATGGTTAGAGAGATCGAAGAAAGTCCTCTTGATGATTCAGCATCAGATACTGATACATCAACATCTGAAAGAGAAATTAGAATCATTATACATGATAATGATACTAATCTTTTTGATGAAGAGGATAATTCTCTACATGCTGATTCTATTGATGAGGAAGAGGAATTACCAGAAATAGATATTAATCCATCAATAGATGATGTGATTCATGAGAACATAGATTTAACAATAGAAGAAATAAATGAAATCAATAAGGATAATGAAGATGAGACTATATTGATGTCTTACCAAAATGATGGCAATAATGAAAACATATGAGCAGATTAGATAGTAAATTCTACTCTAGTTATCAATCAATAACTTGAAGCTTCTGAATGGATATCAGATAATAGATTTTTTTCTGAACTTGAATAACGATGAATCCTACTAGAGAGATGAAATCATGTTCTTTTAAGTTAGAAAATGAAGCTCGGGGGTATGCCTAATTATTTTATATATAGCTTTATCTTCGAGGAGCAAATTTTTATCATGTATGTATGCATATGTGTGTGTATTCATGTGTATTATATGTATACATATGTTAGTATGCATATATATGTATTTCATGTATATGTATGTGTTTGCATGTGTGTGATATATGTATACATGTGTTAGTATGCATATGTGTATATATGCATATGCATTTATGTAAAATATTCATGTATTCATGTAATATATGCAAGTGTTTATAATTGTGTACATGTATATATGTATATGTGTCTATGTGTAAATATGTACATGTAAATATGTATGCATGTATATATATGTTTATGTGTGCATGCAGGCATGTATATGTGATGTGTACATGTATATATGTATATATGTCTATGTGTAAAGGTGTACATGTAAATATGAATGCATGTATATATATATTTATGTGTGCATTTAGGCATGTATGTGTGATGCATAATATATCTACTCCATTTTATATTTATGTATGTGTATCTACATGATGTGTATATATCTTTATATATATTATGATCCTCATTGATTCGAGTAGCTATATATAGAGGCATAAGGTTGGGAGGAGAGACATCTCTCTAGTAGGACGTCAGAGGAATAGATGCAATGTGTACATATACTTCAAACATATGGCTAAAAGGTTGAATTAGAGTTTTTAAATTAGGGGTTTTAAAACCCTAATATCGAAAGTAGTGTTTTCAATTTAGGATATTTGAAATAGGATTTATTTATTTATTTATGCGTATGCATGTGTTGTGTATGTATGTGTATCTATATGTGCATATGCATGTGTTGTGTGTGTGTATATATGCATGTGTATATGTATATATGCATGTAAATATGATTATATGAGTCTATGTGTGTGTGCATATGATTATGCATGTGTACGTGCATGTGAGTATGTGTACATGTATGTGAGTATGTGTATGTGTCTATGTGTATTCATTATATGTGTGTAACTGCATGCATGTGTATGTGTGTGTAAAAATGTGCATGTATGTGTGTGTATGTATAAATGTGCATGTATGTGTATATGTGTGTAAATCTGCATGTATGATGTATATGTGTGGGTATGCATGTATTTGTACCTCTAGTCTCACTCTTTTCTCTCTCTCTCTCTCATATACATACATACATACATAAACACACATACTCATATCCACATATATATACATAAAAGCAGTGCATACTGTGCATTATCGTGACGATGAGCCATAAGTGTCCACATCTCTTTTCGACACCACTTAAGCAACCATCCTGTCCCAAACTCTGTCTCAAGTGAACTAAGTACATATTTTTTATCCCTCTCATCATGCTCACTACAAAAATAAAAAAAATAATGTAAATAAAACATAAGATATTTATTTCAATTTATATGTAAAATTTATACTTACTTCCACGGTAAGTGGACAAGGTGCAGGTAAGAGTCGCATAATGCCCGCATTCTTCTCTTGAACTCCAATCCATTCCCTATGTACACAATGTTCCCCATATGTATGTGTGTATGCATTAAGTATGTGTATGTATGCATGTGTGTGTGCATGTATGTGCGTGTATGTGTGTGTGTATGTGTGTATGCATGTGTATGTGTGTGTATGCATAGATGAAATTGCCTATACAAGTGCTACGATAGTGAGTTAAGAGGTCGAAACGAGCTCAGATCATGTTTTGGCACCACAAAGCGAAGATGTTTTTATCTCCTGATCACCCTGAGTATGCTCACCAAATTTCATGCAATTCTAATATTGTGACCGGAGGGGTGTCGATGATGCCGTAGATGAAGCGATGACCTATTCTGAAACGAATTGTGGGAGTTCGAGGTTTGCAAAAGCATGTAGACAACATAAGGAAGAAGAAGAAGTTTAGAACTCAAAACACAATACTGAGTGTATTACCACTAGAATATACAAAGATAAGTGACTCGTTAGGATAATAGGCGTATATACAAGCCAAGGGAAAAAACCTCCTAAAGAGGGAAAAAGTGCTTTGGTAGTCCTAGAGTGTTCACACACATCACTACCTAAATATATCAACATATGGGACATCAATATATGCATTGGTACAATAATATTGGTATATGCACTGATAAGGGATGTCAATATATGCATTGGTATAAAGCACTGGTATAAGCATCAGTATTTTACCATCTATATATGCATCAGTATTGATCGGCTACCAATGTTGGTATACGTGCCAGAATGATCGATAGTATAAGTATCGATAATTCGTTGGGAACACTGAAAGTATAAGCATTGATACTTCCCTGGGAATACCAATGCCTATAACGATACCTATGTTGATGACCATATCTACATTTTTTTTTATTGGAGATTCACTCACTAATTAGACATAAAGACATGAAGACATACGAAGGATGAAGGAAGACAAAGAGAAGCAAAAACAAAGCATTTAGAAAAACAAGCCTTAGTGAAGGGACAAATTCACGACTGTAATATAGTTCATAGAAACTTCCAGAATTACGAGTTTTGAATCTCGGAACAAATTTGTATATATATGAGTTAGAAGATCATAATAAGTAGAGAGGCCTTAGTAGAGCCGAGGAAAAGGAGAGAGACAGAAAGTCTGAGATAGCCGGAGAGAGAGGCTTAGAAAGTGCGCATATGTAAAGATGAATAGTAGAACCTGAACAGTCGGGTACTCATCTGAGAGAGAGATGGTAAGGAAGAACTACTCAGTATAGGAGAGTTTTCCATGGCTATGAGCGAAGTGAGGCCAAGCCATTCTGTACACATCTTCTCTAATAGAAAACACATACTTATGTGGAAAGATCTGAGTGCATTCTCCTTGTGTGAAGAAATCTAAGTGATTTCATTTTACTGTGAAAGTTAATTAACAATTACAGTTATCTTAGTACACGTTTTACGGTACTTCTGCATGTTAGATCTCGCAATATAGTGTAAAGTTTTTCATGAATGATATCTTATCATGAAGCTAGTAGTCTCAACCACAAACTGATCAAAGAGGTTTGTAAAACGGGACATGTACTTACAGTACTAAGTCTGACCGTAAAGGCATCCAGAACTGGTGAAGGTTTTTTCTTCAAACTTCAGATGAAGTTCATTTACTGAAGAAAGCTAAGGTATTACTTCTCTACTTTATCTACAACCATTTGAAGTAATCACAAACAGAATTGCAGTTGATTCCGGTAAGAATGACAGTCTGGTAACAGTCCGGTGAAGTTCCGGTGATATTCTGGTGCGTTTAAAACACAACTTTGGCACATCTAAAGTGGTGAAAAGAATATCTAACAGTAAGCTAACATAGAATTGAAAAGACTGAAGTAAACCATATCAAAATTGAAGGCTGCAGGAAGGCAAAGGTTTTTGTAAAGTGAATTTTTGAAGTTCACTAAATACAGTTATAAAGTTTTCAGTTTTTAGAAGATTGCTAAGCTATTGATGATTATAGAGGTGTTCTAACATCACTTTAGCTTAGTTCTTGTGGTGTGGCAAATTCCGCAGCTAAGTTCAACTTTCGTCGCATCAACAGTTGGTATCAAAGCAGAAAAGGTTCTGAAGAGAAGAAAAGGTTCTCAAGAGTAAACGGAAGTGAAGACACAAGAGAATTTAAAGAATTCTTCATAAGAAAGGTGAAAGCTGAGGAGATCAACAACAAACGGCATCAAAGAAGCATTCCAAAGTAATTCTCAAGGGTAAAGGTTTACAAAGGGTAAAATCCTTTAACGTTATACTCATCGGCAGTAACAGAAACAAGAAGATTATGGCAGATCACATTTCTATTGACAAATTGGATAGAGATAACTATCCCGCATGGGTAATGCGAATGGAAGCCTTACTTATGAGTAAGGACTTAATGATATATGTGACAGGAGAAGAAAAGAAGCCTACTTTTGGAGACGACAGTCAACCGAAGAAAGAAGAGTTAGAAGCCTTGAAGCTGTGGCAGAAGAAAGATGCAACGGTAAGAGCTTATATCTACAATACCATTACACATCATTTACTACCACATATTAGAGGTCTGGAGAAAGTGGAAGACATATGGAGTGCATTGGAAGATCATTTCCAAAACACTACCAAAGCTAGGAAGGCTAGCTTATGGTCAGAATTTACAACGTTTAAGAAAAAGCAAAGTCAAAGCATTAGTGATTATGTCACTAAGATGAAGGACTTGGCTGACAGTCTTGGATCTATTGATGAGGATATCGAAGATCATAGGTTAATAGCGCAATTGCTTGCAGGATTGAGAGGAGATGAAAGATGGAAACCTTTCGTACTCTCAACTGAACTTTCATTAAATCATTTTGTACTAGATTCAAATCAGTTGCTCGGACTAATGTTAAAATTTGAGCAAGATTTGAAGACAGATGGAGATAAAGGACATAGTTCTGCTATGTACGCAAAGAGTAAGAAGAAGCTGAAAAAGGAAAAGAAAAAGATGAAGAAGAGATGACTACTCAAGCAAATTATGCAAGAGGAAGAGGTAATGTCAGAAGTAAAAATAGAGGTAATACAAAAGGAAGAGGTAATCAGAATAACAACAAGAAGTCTTGTTGGATCTGTGGATTAAGCAATCATTTGGCTCATGATTGCTAGCATAATTCTCAAGGATCAAGTCAGAATCAAAATAACAATAGCAGAGGCAGAAGCGGAAGATGTCAAAGAGGAAGACAAAGCCAAAGAGGCGGATATGGTAGAGGTGGAGCAAGAAGTTGGGGACAGAATCAGTCTCACAACACTACCTACTACAACTATGCAAATGATACACAGAATGACAATCATACGATGTTGATGATGAATTCGATAAGCGTGTCAGAGAATGAAGATCTCAAGGTATTCTATATTGACTCTGGTTGTTCAAATCATTTGTCAGGAAATGTAGAATTGTTATCAAAATTAGAAGGAGGTATTTCAAATCATACAGTACAAACAGGTGATAACACAAAACATAATGTGCGGTCAATTGGAAAAGTAAAGTGTAAGAATGGAGCTGACCTACTAACAAATGTTTTGTATGTTCCAACAATCCCAAAGAATCTGATCAGCGTGGGACAGATAGTAGAAAATTTTTCAAGTCAGGTTTACAAATGAAGGAGTATTTGTTGAAGATCCAGAGAATGGATACAATCAAATTGTCTATGGTAAAAAGGAAGGTAGACCTTTTACTCTTAAAGTACAAGGGAATGTTGGTCAAGCTTTGATCACACATGGTGATAAAGCATTTACTGAATTAGACCTCTGGCATAAGAGGTTAGGACACTTTAATGAAAAAGGAATCAAAACTATGGTGGAAAAACAATCTGTAAGAGGATTACCAAATATGAAAAATCAACATATGATTCACAAATGTGAAGCCTGTCAGATGGGAAAAGCACACAGGCTACCATTTCAGAGGAATGGTTACAAACACGATGGTCTGCTAGAACTCATACATCCAGATGTATGGGGACCAACAAAAGAAAGATCTATCAGTGGCTCAAGGTATTATGTTCTTTTTATTGATGATGCAACAAGATGGATAACAATTTATGTTCTGAAAGATAAATCAGAAGTGTTTGGAGCTTTCAAGCATTTTCATGCACACGCTGAAAGACTTACAAGAAAAAAACTCAAAAGACTAAGGTCTGATGGAGGAGGATAATATTTTTCTCGAGAATTCAATGATTATCTGTGGAATGCAGGTATCAAAAGAGAAATAACTTGTAGGTATACACCGCATCAAAATGGAGTAGCAGAAAGGAGAAACCGAACTCTAGCTGAGTTTGCTAGAGCAATGTTAAAGGAGAAGAATTGTCCAAACTATCTTTGGGCTGAGGCTGTAAATACAACCACATATCTTGTAAACACATTACCATGTGCAACTTTAAATGGAATGACCCATTATGAAGCTTGGTGGGGTAAGAAACCAACACTTGATCATTGCAAAGTGTTTGGATCAGTAGCTTATGCTTATGTACCATCACAACTCAGACATAAGCTTGAATGAAAAGCTGAAAAATATGTATTCATCGGATATGATGAAAAACAGATGGGTTATAGGTCATGGAGTCCTTTAACCAAACAGTTTATTGTTTCCAGAGATGTGACATTTGATGAAGAGAAGAGCTGGTATGCAGATAAAGAGCATAATGATGAAACAATTGAAGAAGAGATAAGAAGAAATGAAAAAGGTAAATCACATATGCAGGTCAATGGAGATGAAAATCATATGCAGGCAAGTACATCCAGGATCGGATCAACTATGAGAAATGAAGATGTACCGATATTCGATGAAGAAGTGTATTCAGATACACATGAACAGTATGAACCAAGAAGGTCAAACAGAGTAAGGAAACAACCAACAAGGTATTCCTATGATACTTCTTATTTGACTCAGAAAAACTATGCTTACTTAGTAAAGGAAGATGAAGAACCTCAGAATTACAGTGAAGCAAAAGGTAAGGAACAATGGGAAGAAGCAATGAAGGAGGAGTTCAATGCGCTGGAAGAGAACAAGACTTGGGAACTTGTTCCAAAACCAAATGGTAAGAAAGTGATTGGAAATAAATGGGTTTACAAAGTTAAGAAACTTGCAGATGGAAGAATAGCCAGATACAAAGCTAGACTGGTAGTCAAAGGCTATGCTCAGACGCATGGCATAGATTATGATGAGACATTAAGTCCGGTGGCAAAGATGTCAACCATAAGGACAGTGATTGCTATAGCAGCATCAAAAGGATGGAAGCTAAGTCAATTAGATATAAAGAATGCATTTCTAAATGGATATATATCAGATGAAGTCTACATGGAACAACCTGAAGGGTTTGTAAGTTTTAGTTACGCAAATCATGTTTGCAGATTAAGAAAAGCACTCTATGGATTGAAGCAAGCTCCAAGAGCTTGTAATTATAGACTTGTGAAGTATCTCAATGACCTTGGATACCAAAGCTCAAAGGCAGATGCAAGTCTACTCATTAAGAGAACAGAAGAAGGTATGATCTACATTTGTATTTATGTAGATGACATTATAATCACAGGTACCTCAGATGAAGGAATCAAGGAGGTAAAGAGATTGCTAGAATTCAAGATCAGTGATCTAGGAAAGTTATCATACTTTCTTGGTATGGAAGTTACATATACAGATCATGGTGTATATGTTTCACAAGAAAGGTATCTCCTAAACTTACTGAAGAAGTTTAACATGGAGAATTGCAGAGAAGCCTCAACACCACTTGAGGTCAATCATAAACTCAGCAAATATGATGGTGCAGAGTTTAAAGATATGAGAAAGTATCAATCTTTAGTGGGAAGCTTGATTTATGCTACGCTAACAAGACCAGATCTCAATTATGCAGTAGGAGTTCTCTCACAGTTTATGCATTGTCCGAAGGATCAACATTGGGTTGCAGGACAAAGAGTTCTTAGATATATCAAAAGAACTATAAATGAAGGATTATATTATCCTTTTACATCAGATATACAGCTGAAAGCATACAGTGACTCAGACTGGGCATGAAGTCAAGATGATAGAAGGTCAACACATGGGTATATGATATACCTAGGAGATAAGCTTGTCAGCTCGTGTTCAAAGAAGTAGCATACAATGGCTTTATCGTCAACTGAAGCTGAATATAAAGGACTTGTGGAAGCAGCTAAAGAAGTAATATGGATGCAGACCTTGTTCAAAAGCATGGGTATTGATCAAGGTATACCTATCATACATGGAGACAATATGATTTATATCTTGCAGCAAATCCAGTATTTCATGCAAGAACAAAGCACATAGAGATTCAATATCATTTCCTGAGGGAAAAGGTAATGGAGAAGGAGATTGAAATAGTATACACTCCTACAAAAGATCAGATTGCAGATATTCTGACAAAGAGCTTGGATGGAGTAAAGACAAGCAGATTCAAAGAAATGGCAGGAATAAAAGAAAAGAAGAATATATGAAAGATCAGAGGATGCTAATTAGTGATTGAGGGGGAGCTGTTGGAGATTCACTCACTAATTAGACATAAAGACATGAAGACATACAAAGGATGAAGGAAGACGAAGAAAAGCAGAAACAAAGCGTTCAGAAAAACAAGCCTTAGTGAAGGGACAAATTCACGACTGTAATATAGTTCATAGAAACTTCCAAAATTACGAGTTTTGAATCTCGGAAAAAATTTGTATATATATGAGTTAGAAGATCATAATAAGTAGAGAGGCCTTAGTAGAGCCGAGGAAAAGGAGAGAGACAGAAAGTCTAAGATAGCCAGGGAGAGAGGCTTAGAAAGTGTGCATATGTAAAGATGAATAGTAGAACCTGAACAGTCGGGTATTCATCTGAGAGAGAGATGGTAAGGAAGAACTACTCAGTATAGGAGAGTTTTCCATGGCTATGAGTGAAGTGAGGCCAAGCCATTCTGTACACATCTTCTCTAATAGAAAACACATACTTATGTGGAAAGATCTGAGTGCATTCTCCTTGTGTGAAGAAATCTAAGTGATTTCATTTTACTGTGAAAGTTAGTTAACAGTTACAGTTATCTTAGTACACGTTTTACGGTACTTCTGCATGTTAGATCTCGCAGTATAGTGTAAAGTTTTTCATGAATGATATCTTAACGTGAAGCTAGTAGTCTCAACCACAAATTGATCAAAGAGTTTTGTAAAACGGGACATGTACTTACAGTACTAAGTCTGACCGTAAAGGCATCCAGAACTGGTGAAGGTCTTTTCTTCAAACTTTAGATGAAGTTCATTTACTGAAGAAAGCTAAGGTATTACTTCTCTACTTTATCTACAACCATTTGAAGTAATCACAAATAGAATTGCAGTTGATTCCGGTAAGATTCCGATAAGATTACGGTGACATTCTGGTAACAGTCCGGTGAAGTTCTGGTGATATTTTGGTGAGTTTAAAACACAGCTTTGGCACATCTAAAGTGGTGAAAAGAATATCTAACAGTAAGCTAACATAGAATTGAAAAGACTGAAGTAAACCAGATCAGAATTGAAGCCTGTAGGAAGGCAAAGGTTTATGTAAAGTGAATTTTCGAAGTTCACTAAATACAGTTATAAAGTTTTCAATTTTCAGAAGATTGCTAAGCTATTGATGATTATAGAGGTGTTCTAACATCACTTTAGCTTAGTTCTTGTGGTGTGGCGAATTTCGCAGCTAAGTTCAGCTTTTGTCACATCAACATTTTTTTGGGCAGAGTACATTGTCCCTTGCTACAACATGACAATGTTGTTGTGTAGCAAAAGACAATACACTCTACCCAAAAAAACTAAGTATGTATCGTACTTTAGTGGTTGCCAATTTAGGGTTTGGATGAATGGAAACCAAAATAAGAGTTGACAAAGCAAAACACATTGTTGAAGATAAAAAGAAATATGTACAGGCAAAATGAACCATCAACCATGTACGAAAGAGATATTCCATAAATGAACCATGTACAAAAGAGATATTCCATAAATTAACCATGTACAAAATTGTGGCAAACCACTTCCATATATGAGCCAAATAAAAAATGTGGCAAACCACTACCATATATGAGCCAAATACAAAATGTGGCAAACCACTGCCATATATGAACCAAATGCAAAATTGTGGCACACCACTTCCATATATGAGCCAAATACAAAATTGTGGCACACACCATTGCCATACACAAAAGCATTGGGATCAAAACATCTATATCTCTAGTCTTGCAACAAAGCACATTCATGAAATTAGACAAATTGAAATGATGTTTATAAAAGAAAACTAAAAACTGCTAAACCAAGTTCGAAAGCTGACCTCACGGTAGATTGTTCCATGAAATGAGTGCACTGCATCCTTCCAAGCCTTGCAAAAGTGTAGCCAACCCATGATGATATTGGTAAGTCTCCTTTGCTTGTGTTGGAGGCTGACTTACTACCAATCCCTACAACAAATACACAAAACATGAGGTTGACAAACATGATGTGCTTAACATAAGTAAATTCATTCATCACAATGATACTTACAAACTCGTGATGCATCGTGTCATAACCACTGCTACCCAAATGCGACACTCCAACTACATCTAAATGTGTGGCCATCGAATCCCGCTATTGACGATATTGGTCAGGAGTCTGTTGCTTCTCATCCTGAATCATCTCCCACTCCTCAATGTCTAACCACACAGGCTTTGGTAAGCCCCCTCTGAAAGCATCACGAGCCTCCGATCGTCGATGTGACATCACTTCATGTGTCCTATGCTGTATCCACTCTAAGCTGACAACAAGGTGCCCAAGTGCTAGTCCAAAATCATGATAGATCACCTTTGTGATGTAATTCTTGTGATCCTTATCCTATGCACTCCACTTGATCATGATAGAGTACCCAAATTGTAAATGTGCACAATTATCGTATCCACTAATGCATGGCCTTTCTGGCTGCATCCATCATTGGAGCTCCATCTCATATATGGTACAACTTGGAGTCATCATGGTCATGAGCACCCCAAGGTGTACATGGTGTATTGTGTGGCATACCTATATATGAGGCATTCTAGGACTGGCTGTGGGTGATACTACGTCCATCACACTGCCTCCACAACATCCACCTCCTCCTCTAGACCCAACCATAGACCCTCCTCTAGACCCAACCATAGACCCTCCTCTAGACCCAACCATAGACCCTCCTCTAGAACCTCCTCCTCCAAAATGCAACCTCAAATATGACCTCCTCCATTACCAAAGATGCCATTTGATGCCATATTGGAGGTGTTAGGACATATCTTTCTCTATCTACCTATCTTCTCTCTCTCTTTATGTATATACGTATATGGGACATGTATGTATGTGTATGTGACTTTGTGTGTGTACCCTAATCCTAAAACCCTAACCTAAAAACATGTATATGTGCATGTGTGTATGTATATGTGTGTGTATGTGTATATGTGACATGTGTGTATGTGTGTGTGTATGTGTATGTGACTAATATTTATTCTAAAACTCTAGTTTTTTAGGTTTTAAGTATATTTACTATTATTAATATTAAAGTTCTAATGTTTTATAAATTTAAGTATATATACTAATATTAATAATAAAACCTTATTTTTTTGTACATTTATTTATATAAATTAATATTTATTCTAAAACCATAGTTTTTTACATATTTCATTATATATACTAATATTCATCTTTAAAGCTTAGTTTTTATATAAGCTAAATTAATATTTAGCTTATATAAAAACTAGGGTTTTATCCTAAAACCCTAGTTTTTATGTATTTAATTGTATATACTAATATTAATATTAAAACCCTATTTTTTTATACTTGATTATATATACTAAAATTCATTTTTAAAGCTTAGTTTTTCATATATTTAATTATATACACTAATATTAATCCTAAAACCCTAATTATTTATATATTTAAGTCTATTAATTAATATTTATCCTAAAACCTTAGTTTTTATATACTAATTAAATATACTAATATTTATCTTAAAACCCTAATCCTAAAACCCTAACTGTAAAACATTTACAAGTGTGTATGTGTGTACATATATGTGACTTGTGTGTGTATGTGTATTTGTGTGTATGCATATATATATATATATATATATGTATATATATATATATATATGTGTGTGTGTGTGTGTATGTATATATGTGTATGCATGTGTGTGTGTATACACACACACACACACATATATATATACACACACACACACACACACACACACACACACATATATATATATATATATATATATATATATATATATATATATATATATATATATATATATATATATATATATATATATATATATATAGATAGATATATATATATATATATATATATATATATGTGTGTGTGTGTGTATGTGTATATGTGTGTGTATGTGTATATGTGTGTATGCATGTGTATGTATGTAAAACCCTAAAACCATAATCCTAAAACATGTAAATGTGTGCATGTGTGTATGCATATGTGTGTGTATGTGTATATGTGTGTATGCATGTGTGTATGTATGCAAAACCCTAAAACCCTTATCCTAAAACCCTAACCCTAAAACATGTATATGTGTGTACATGTGTATGTATATGTGACTTGTGTGTGTATGTATTTGCATGTATGCATGTGTGTATATGTGTGTATGTATGTAAAACCCTAAAACCCCAATCCTAAAACATATATATATATATATATGTGTGTGTGTGTGTGTGTGTGTGTATGTATGTATGTGTGTGTATGTATGTATATATGTGTGCATGTGTATTTGTATGTATGTTTGTAAAACCCTAAGACTCTAATCCCAAAACATGTATATGGGTGCATGTCTATATGTATATGTGTGTATGTATGTAAAACCATAAAACCCTAATCCTAAAACCCTAACCCTAAAACATGTATATGTGTGTATGTATATGCGACTTTTGTGTGTATGTGTATTTGCATGTATGCATGTGTATATATATGTGTATGTGTATATGTGTGTATATGTGTACATGTGTGTATATGTGTGTACATGTGTGTATATGTGTGCATGCATGTGTGTATGTATGTAAAACCCTAAGACCCTAATCCTAAAACATGCATATGCATGCATGTGTGTATGTATATGTGTGCATATGTGTATATGTGTATGCATGCATGTATGTATGTAAAACCCTAAAACCCTAACCCTAAAACATGTATATGTGTGTATGTATATGTGACTTGTGTGTGTATGTGTATTTGCATTTATGCATGTGTATATATATGTGTATGTGTATATGTGTGTATGTATGTAAAACCCTAAAATCTTAACCCTAAAATCGTAACACTAAAACCCTAACTCTAAAACATGTGTGTGTATGTGTATGTGTGTGTATGCATATATATATATATATATATATATATATATATATATATATATATATATATATATGTGTGTGTGTGTGTGTGTGTGTGTATGTGACTTTATGTGTGTGTACATGTATGTATGTACTTTATGTGTGTGCATGTGTATATGTGTGTATATATGCATGTGAGTGTATGTGTGTGCATATGTGTATGTATGTGTATGCATCTATATATGTGTGTGTATGCATGTGTATGTATGTATGGATATGCATGTGTATGTATATGTGTATATTTGTATGTGTGTATGTATGCATGCATATGCATGAATATGGATGTGTGTATGTATGCATGTGTGTGTATATGTGTGTATGCATATATGTGTGTATGTGTGTAACAGTGTGTGTATGTGTATATGTGTGTATGTATGTGTGTATGGATGTGTGTATGTATGTGTGTATGTGAGTGCATGTGTGTCTCTTATGTGTCTGTATGTATGCAGGTGAGTGTATGTGCATGCATATGTGTATGTATGTGTGTGTAGGCATATGTGTGTGTATGTATATGTGTGTGTATGCATCTGTGTATGTATGCATATGCATGTATGTATGTATGCATACATATGCATGAGTATGCATGTGTGTGTATTGTTGGTGCATTTTATCCAAGCTACATGCTTGATATGATCTGATTTATGTTCATTTGTAGTCATATGTGTAGACATATGGACACCTTTTGTAAAAGAGTATATTTTATCTCTTGTAATTGTGAAAGAAAGAATGGCTTAAGTCATCCATGATGTAAAAAGGAAACTCGTGGCTCTAACTACCTAAAACCACGAATCCATCAGCTGAAAGAATATTTCCTAATTCTTAGCATCACTTTTAGGTGAAGTTATTTGAATTCAAATTCAAACCTAACTCCAAAAGTAGCTATAAAAAGAGCAAGAAGGAGGTCGCCATTAGAGAGCTTGATTCGTGCCCACTTCATGTTCATTTGTAGAGATCGAAGAGCTTACTCCATATCTCTATCATTCTACTCCCATTATGAAAGTATTCATTGCCAATGTGGTTGTCATTATATGTGAATCTATACATTCGTCATTTACTTCTTCTCTATTTTATTCTCTGTTATACTCGCTCCGAATAGTAACTTCAGAAGCTCATATATCGGGATATATGTAATCTTTTTCAGAGTTTTAAAGTGCATTGGATTGCTTTCTAAGTCTAGTGTATTTCTACAAAAGTTCATGCTCATTGATGACAAAAGTTCATGCTCATTGGATATATCATTTGTGAGAAATCTATGTTTTTTTGCTCACTAGTCGAATCTCTATAGAGCCCCAAAAATGGCGGGAGTGTTCCAGATTTTGCTAAAACTTTTTCTGAGTGCTCAGTTGATCAATTGAAGAGTTTTTGACTTGGATTAACAAGATATCTAAATCTATTTGCTATTTCCAAAAGGAATTTTTCTAATTCCTACCAGATTGAGAGCACTGTTCATTTTTTCTAGTAGGTGTATGTACAAAAATAACAAGTTTTGGGAGCTAGTCATTTTGCAACTAATCTATCTTTACTCAAAATTTTGAGATACTTGTTCCAAAACAGTTAGGTGATTTTTTTGTGGATTTAGGAAGCTCAAAGGATCTACTAAGAAACTTTGAAGTCTCAGTTGGATGGTGTGAAGCTGGTTGTAGCAGGACCAACTCATCTTTGGATGGCATCCACCATCTCTCTTTACAGTCGTATTAGAGCATAGTCAATCAACATGGAGATGTATTTCCATCAACAATTGAAAAATTGTATAGAAACAACTACCCAACATGGTCTCTAAGGATGGAGGCTTATCTTCAAAGGAGGAACCTATTTGGATACACATCTGGAGATGAAGCTATGCCAACCATGAGGAACAAAGGGCAACCATCACATGAAGAAGAGGAAAGACTTTAAAATTGGTGTTCAAAGGATGCACTTGCAAGGTCCTATATTCTAAACTCAATCTATGATTTTTTTCACCTCATTTCAAGGGATGCAAGACATCAAGAGAGACTTGGAATGCAATTGCTTCTTTCTTCTCCTCTAACGCTCGAGCAAGGAAGAACTAATTGTGGATGGAGTTCACAACAATGAAGAAAAGCCCCAAGCAAAGTGTGACTGATTGTGTCACAAAGATGTAGGAGATTTTAGATCAACTTGGAAGCATTGGAGAGGTAATTGAAGAGGAACAAATCATAGATGGAATCAAAGCAAATGACAAGTGTTAGTCCTTCACAAAAACCATGGACTTGTACATGCATATGCATGTACCCGACCTCAACACACTCGTGGGCCAACTCTTCACTCATGAAGCAAAGATTAGAAAAGTTGATGAGTCCTCAAGAGGTAATCAAACTTCTACCTTATATTCTGATAAAGCTAAGGTCAAGGACAAGTCAAAGAATAAGAAGAATGAAGATGAAGGTAGCTCTTTCCAAGCAAACTTTGTAGGTAGAGGAAGAGCTAGAGGAAGAGGTAGAGGTGGAAAGCAAGGCAGGGGGAGATTCTAATCATCTCAACCTTGCAATATATGTGGCTTATCTAATCATACTATGGAAGAATGTTTTAGGAACCCGAGTAACTCAAGAGGAAGAGGATTCAATACAGGTGGCTATGGATCAAATAGGGGTAGATACAATGGAGGATACAACAACAATTACAACAACAATTACAACAATAATTACAACAATAATTACAACAACAATAATTACAACAACAACAACAACAATTACAACTACAACAACAACAATTACAACAACACCAACAACTATCAAAGTGGCCATAGAAGAAGAAGAGATTAAAATAACTATGCAGAGGACCAAAGTCAAGAAGATTCATTATTGATTATGAATCTATCAGTGAAGAAGGGTAAGGATGATGATCACATCTTTTACATTGATTCGGGATGCTCAAATCATGAAGCAAGAAATGTGGCTTTACTTTTTGATTTGGAAGATCCTCACAACAAACATGACGTGCAAATAGGAGATGATACAAAGCACTCGGTGGAGAAGATAGGTAATGTGAAGATGGGAATATGGACCTCTTAAGCAGTCTTGTATGTCCCTACAATTACCAAAAATTTCATAAGTGTTGGGCAGATTGTTGAAAAAGGATTGCAGGTTAGATTCAACCAATTTGGAGCATATGTTTAAGACCCAAGGCAAGGCTTTAGAAGGATTGCCAAAGGATAAAAGATAGGAAGGATTTTCACTTTTTGAAGTGGAAGATACAAAGAACATAGCTTTATTTAGCTATGGATCTAAAACTCTTACAAAGTTGGAGATGTGGCACAAAAGGCTTACTCACATTGGTCAGAGGACACTCAAAAAAATTTGTAGGGACCAAAGTGTACTTGGTTTGCCTAATATCACAAGGCAACACATGATTTATAAATGTGAAGCTTGTCAATTAGGCAAGGCTCATAGACAACCTTTCAATAGGAAGGGATATTTGTATCAAAATCTTTTGGATCTAGTGCACATGGATGTGTGGGATCCTAGTAAGGAGCCATCTATATCAGGCTCAAGATATTATGTGTCTTTCATAGATGATTGTAGCAGGTGGACCATTGTGTTTTTCATGAAGCACAAAGATGAAGTTTTTAATTGCTTTAAGAAGTATATTTCTCTTGTTGAAAACCAAATAGGTAGGAATTTGAAAAGATTTAGATCATATGGTGGAGGAGAATACGTCTCTTCTGAATTTGATGTCTACTTGCATGGAAGAGGCATCAAAAGGGAAGTCACTACAAGGTATACACCCGAACTCAATGGTGTACTAGAGAGGAGAAATAGAGCTATTGTTGAAGCTGCAAGGTCCATGCTCAATGAAAAGGGATTGCCAAACTACCTATGGGCGAGGCTATGTCTATAGCCACATATCTCATAAATAGACTTCCATCTAAGTCACTAGATGGAACCACTCCATATGAAGTGTGGAATGGAAGAAGACCTAGTCTAGAGCATTGTAAAATCTTTGGATGCTTAGCATATGCTTACATTCCTTCTCAAGTAAGAGGGAAATTGGATCCCAAGGCAGAGAAGTGCATATTTATTGTTTATGACCAGAACAAAAAAGGATATAGATTGTACAATCCAACCAATAGAGGATTTTTGGTGAGTAGATATGTAATTTTTGGAGAGAACAAATCATGGTTTGATGATGAGAAGAAAGTGAAGTTGCCTTATGACTTGGATGAAGATTTTCTATCACCTCAACCAAAGGAGCTAAAGCAAATTGAAGAAATTGATTCAAAGATTGACCTAGAAGACTTGAAAAGACTAAAGCTATGGAAGAGCAAAGGTAAAGCAAAGATGCAAGATGCTACATATGGACCCGAGAGCTCACATCAACCACTTAGAAGGTCTTCAAGGGAGAAGAAGAAACCAGAGAGGTATGGTTATAATACTTCTTTGGTCACCAAGCACTCAATCTACATTGCAAAGGATTCAACCAATGAAGAACCTACCACATGTGAAGAAACACAAAGCAAGAAAGCTTGGAGAGATGCAGTGGATGAAGAAATGGAAGCCTTCAAGGAGAATGACACTTGGGAGATTATACCTAACAAGCCATCTACGAAGGTAATTGGATCTCGATGGATATACAAAATCAAGAGGAATACAGATGGAAGTATAAATAGACATAAATCAAGGTTAGTTGCTAAAGGGTTTGCTCAAACCCATGGTATTGATTATGAGGAAACTTTCTCTCATGTTGCAAAAATGCCTACAACTAGGGTTCTCATCAGTCTTGCTACATCTAGAAATTGGAAGCTCTATCAACTTGATGTAAAGAATGATTTCTTAAATGGATGGATTTTTGAGGAAGTGTGCATGGCACAACCTCCTGGATATGAGGATGCACATCATCCTAACTATGCATGCAAATTAAAGAAAGCTTTGTATGGATTGAAGCAAGCTCTTAGAGCTTGGAATTTGAGATTGATGACTTATTTGCAAGACCAATGATTCAAAGCTAGCAAGGCAAATGCCTCTTTGGGCATAAAGAGGAATGTATCTGAAGTGATCTATCTATGTGTGTATGTTGATGATATTATTATCACATGGAATGATCTTGAAGGAATCAAACAGGTAAAGAATCAAATGAAGGAGGAGTTCAAAATAAGTGATATTGGACCACTCACTTATTTTCTTGGGTTGGAGTTAATCTAGACAGGTTCAGGTATATACATCACACAAAGGAAGTATGTGCATGACATGCTTATCAAGTTCAAGATGGAAAACACCAAGTGTGCAGGTACACCTATGGAGCAAAATCATAAGCTTAGTGCTTATGAATGAGAGAAAATTGAAGACATCACAAGCTATCAAAGCTTGGTTGGAAGTTTGAACTATGCAACACTCACAAGGGTGGATATATGCTATAATGTTAGCATATTGAGTCAGTTTATGCATAAGATGAGAAGACCACATATGGAAGTGGCCAAGAGAGTCCTCAAGTACCTAAAGGGGATTGAGATAAAGGCCTACTCAGACGCGGATTGGGCCGGATCTAGAGATGATAGAAGAGGCACATCTGGGTATGTATCATTTGTAGGTCCAAAAAGTATTTCTTGGTCATCCAAGAAGCAACCAACAGTGGCATTATCTTCTACTGAAGCTGAATATAGAGGTTTGGCTAATGCAACTCAAGAAATCATGTGGTTAAAATCTTTGTATACAGATCTTAGACTTCATTCTTCAATACCTCACATTTTGGTGACAACACAAGCTCACTACATTTTGTAGCTAATCTGGTATACCATGCTAGAACCAAGCATATTGAAGTCCACTACCATTATGTAAGGGAGAAGCTAATGAGCAAGGATATTCAACTATCCTATGTCTCTATAGATAGTCAATGTGCATACATGTTGACTAAAGCTCTTGATGGTACAAATTTGAGCACATTCAAGTTGATGATTGGCTTGCATGAAATCAAGGACAATTGAAAACTTATTTGGAGGCCAAGCATGCTAGGCTTGAAGGGGAGCTGTTGGTGCATTTTACCCAAGCCTACATGCTTGATATGATTTGATTTATGTTCATTTGTAGTCATATGTGTAGACATATGAACACCTCTTGTAAAAGAGTATATTTTATCCCTTGTAATTGTGAAAGAAAGAATGGCTTAATTCAACCATGATGTAAAAAGAAAATTCGTGGCTCTAACTACCTAAAACCATGAATCCATGAGTTGAGAGAATATCTCCTAATTTTTAGCATCACTTTTAGGTGAAGTTATTTGAATTCAAATTCAAAACTACCTCCAAAAGTAGCTATAAAAAGAGAAAGAAGGAGGTCCCCATTAGAGAGCTTGATTCATGCCCACCTCATGTTCATTTGTTCAGATTGAAGAGCTTACTCCATAGCTCTATCATTCTACTCCCATTGTGCAAGTATTCATTGTCAATGTGGTTGTAATTATATGTGAATCTATACATTCATTATTTACGTCTCTGTTTTATTCTCTGCTATACTCACTCAGAATAGTAACTCCAAAAGCTCATATATCAGGATATACATAACCTTTTTCAGAGATTTAAAGTGAATTAGATTTTTCTTTAGTTCTAGTTTTTTCTACAAATTTTTGTGGTTATTGGATTTACCATTTGTGAGAAATCTGCATTTTTCTGCTCACTAGTCGAATCTCTGTAGAGCCCCGAAAATGGTAGGAGTGTTCCAGATTTTGCTAAATCTTGTTCTCAGTGCTCAATTGATCAATTGAAGTGTTTTAAATTGGATTAGCAAGATATCTAAGTCTTTTTTCTATGTACAAAAGGAAGTTTTCTAATTCCTACCAAGTTGAGAGCACTACTCATTTTTTCCAGCAGATGTATGTACAAAAATAGCAAGTTGTGGGAGCTAGTCATTTTGCACCTAGTCTGTCTTGACTCAAACTTTTGAGATACTTGTTCCAAAACATTTGGCTGATTTTTTTGTGGATTTAGGAAGCTCAAAGGGTCTACTAACCAACTCTGAAGTCTCAGTTGGCTGGTGTGAAGCTAATTGTAGCAACACCAACTCATCTTTGGATTGCATCCATCATCTCTCTTTCCACGTATGTATGCATGTGAATGTGTGTGTATGCTCTAAAACCAACATTATGTGTATATGTATGTGTATGAATATCAATATCTCTCTCTCTCTCTCTTTCAATATCTCTCTCTCTCATTTCATTTCTCTCGCTCTCTCTCTATCTATCAATTAAAGTTTTTTTATATTTCTCTCTTGCTCTTTGAATCTCTCTCTCTCTCTCTTTTCCTTTCTATCAATTAAGGTTTATGTATATATATATATATATATATATATATAATAAAGAACAAAATAGTACATGCACATATGTAAATCAGTACATTGGTGTAATTTTGGAATGCTAATCAAAGCACAATTGAACTCGCCTCTCGTCAAATAAAAAAGCAATGCCAAAATGCGCCTACAAAACAAAATTAAAGAAAAATTAGGAAACCCTAAAAACAAAAATGAATAGAGAAAGAGAGGGCAGAGTGCATAACTTAGCAAGATGCAAGAGAGATGTGTGTGTAGAGAGAGAGAGAGGGAGAGGGAGAGGGAGAGAGAGAGAGAGAGAGAGAGAGAGAGAGAGAGAGAGAGAGAGAGAGAGAGAGAGAGAGAGAGAGAGAGAGAGAGAGAGAGAGAGAGAGAGAGAGAGAGAGAGAGAGAGAGAGAGAGAGAGAGAGAGAGAGAGAGAGAGATGTGTGTGTGGAGAGAGAGAGATCTGTGTGTGTATGTGTGTGAGGGGGGGTGGATGTGTGTGAGGGGAGAGACAAGAAGCAAAGGGTGATGACAATGCAGGTGAGATGGAGATGCTTCACATGAAGAAATAGATCAGTTAGCTTTTGAGTTCAAAACATATCAATTAGCTTTTGAGTTAGCTTCGACTTTGGGTTATTGAATGCGGCATCGATATATGTGCTAGTATAGGCATCTGTATAAGCATCAATATATCCAATAGAATATGACACCTAGAATATGACGCCTATATCGATTGCCTATACCGTTGCATATACTGGCCTCAATGTTTTCTTATGCTCATATAGGCGATAATTTTCCAATGGTCATATCGACATTGGACTGATCGTTGGTATGGCCAACATGGTTTTTCTAAACATTTCCAACCATCATATCGATGTTGGGGGTGATCATCAATATGACTAGCATTAGTATGGGGCTCATATGTTGTAGTGTGTAGCAAATAAGAAGCTATTAGATATTAATAATTTGATTATATACATACATACACATTCACATGTACACATTTACACATACATACATATTTACATATACACACATACACATGTTCTAACATATAAATATACATACACAATTACATAAATACACGTTCACACATACACACATACATACATTTACACATGCATAGTGCATGCACACATACACATCCGTATGCATATAGATCGATATGCGTGTCTATAAATTAAAAGTTTTATTGTATTCTATTCAAATAAGATGTGCATGTATGTATATGTGTGTGTGTATGTGTGTATGTGTATATGTGTGCCGTGTGTATGCGTGTATATATATGTGTATGTGTATGTGATGTATGTGTGTGTATGTGTATGTGTGTGTATGTGTACGTGTGTGTATGTATATGTGCATTATATATGTATATGTGTGTGTATGTTTATGTGTATGTATGTTTATGTGTTTGTATGTGTATGTGTATGCCTATGTATGTATGTGTAAGTGTATTTATGTATGTGCATATGCATGTGTATGTGTGTATGCATGTGTATGTGTGTATGCATGTGTATGTGTGTATGCATGTTGTCAATCTAGCACAATGGTGATTACCACGTGAGGAGATTGTTAGCATCCGGTGAGATCCTTGTAATTTTATTTAATCCAAAATATTTTCGAAAACTTGGTGTCATTTTACGGAGATGTGAAGACGCATAGTTTGTATGGATTTCAAGTGGCGTGAAGTAACAATGAACGATATAGTATGAAAAGAAGAAGACTTCAAAGATGAAGAATAGAGATCATCACCGTCTCTGAGTTTTGAAGTTCGGAAGGGATTTCCAGAAGAGGTATGGTGAAAAGGGCTTACTGAACGAAGACTTTGATGTAAATTTCTTAGTCCTGACGTGGAATTCTGAAATCCAATCCGGATTGCGGAGAGTGTAATTGTACTGAAGATATGTTATGAAATTACTCTTAATTCTGAGTAGAGTTAATTGTTTGAAATGTTTAGTAAATGATTTAACCATATGACTTTGATGTATCTCTGCAACGAAGTAATTCTATGAAGGAACACAAGCATATGTTTGTGAATGCTTAGTATTCATAAATCCCTGTTCCCAAATCCATAACCTTGGGCAAGCTTACTGTTATTAGCTTAACAATAATTTGAGTAAGGAACCCTAACATTTGGCAACCATGATGGGATGGGGTGCTAGCTAAGGAGTAGCTATCAAAACTTTCATGCCGTTGCGGAGTGGAAAGGATTATCACTCGACATGTTTTCGCAATGAACACCTGGATGAATTTGTCCAACAGATAATAGTAGGTTTGAAGGATATTCCCCTTTCAGAGGCAATAAACATCCTAGAAGAATTGACATACTGGGTAGAACAACGTGTTATTTCCCCACGACTACTGCAAGATTGGATATGTGAGTGGAAGGAAGAGAAGCTAGCTAAAGCAGCATGGCAAAGGGAAGTTGGAGAATTTGACCAACAAAACCTCCCACAGGAAAAAAAATACCCTGAGGAAGAGGATCAGAGGGGCGAAAGTCATTCCCACCACCTAGGACTAGAACTAGCCCTCATTTCGGTATCCCAATCCGATTTCTTGAAGGATTTGTGGGATTCTATGGCACATCGCTATCAATTACCCGGATTAAATTATACTCACTTTTATGGCAAAGTAGGGGAAGATCTAGATGTCCATATATGCACATTTGAGAATCAATACAATTGCAACCATAAATATTTGCAAGATGATGATCATAAGCTACAGGTATTTCAAGCTACATTGGCGAGAAATGTGGTCAAATGGCTTACTGAATATCCTTCCGATTATTTCCCTACGTATGATGCATTGAAAGAAGAATTCTTAGCACAATTCTGATTGACAAAGAGCATTTCAAAATTATACACTACATTGCAGTACATGGTACAAAAAAGTTCGGTGGATCTATATGCAGGGGAATTCCAGTCTATCATGAGACAGTTCCCGAATGATAGTCGTCCTTCGGAGGAATTGCTTCTCAATTTCTTTGTGGATGGGCTGAGCCACTTATCAATGAAAAGATTTACGTATATACACTGGAGCAAAGCCGTACCTTGAATCAAATTATTGAGTTAGCAAGTCGTATGGATCGAAAGATGCGACTAGAAAATTTGGGCTCGGTCTGAAGTAAAATTGAAGGGAAGCAGCTACTTAATCTAGTTCAACAATTATATTGCTTACGCTGTCGTAATCCGTCATATTACAGCTGATTGTGCCTTGCACCAAGTATATTACCCAATTTGCACCATGCACAATCATAGTTTAGATAATTGCAGATTTAATACAAAGAGCACATTAGTAGCATCTTCACAAGTAGATGCCCAGACTTGGAAAGGGGACAAAAGAGGCTTTAAAACCCTGGTCAACCCAGAACATGGTAGGATAGTCAAGATGTTCATAATACAGGATCTACATCGTACTCAAAATCACAACAAAATTTGGATCCTAGATGATGCTATAGATAGAATTTCAATGATTTCGGAAGAGGTCGAAGATTCCGTCCGCTTGGCCCAAGTAATTCAGGCAATTGACCCATTTAGTGTCAATTTTGTTTACAATTTGGACACTGAAGGTGGGAATGTGAAGAAGCTAAGGAATATGATCAAAGGAAATAGGAGGCAAAATTAAAAGCATCGATGACTAATATGGTCTCATTGGAATACACTCAACCAGAAATTACGATAGTAACTCGATCGTAGAGTGAATATTCAACCTATATACCAAATTTGAAAGCACAGAAGCAACGATTAAAAACAATAGTAAGATGGGCTCAAGAATACCCACCCCATTATGTTCATCCGAAATTGATTCCTTCTAAAGCAGGTGATAGAATTCAACAGACTAGTGGACGTCAAGTTGCGGAGTTTTCTTTGAATATTTCGGAACCCGTTGATTCCAAAATTTCAAATTTCCAAACAAAGACAAACAATCAGACTAAGAAAGGGATGTAGGCTAAACCTACTATACACACAGAAAATGATGAATCTAGTGGATTATTGCAAGATTTGCATATTAAACTATCACTAAGAGCACTACTGGAGCTAGTACCTACTCTCCGAAAACATCTGTTACAAGAGCTTCAGCCGACACAAATTACATCAGCTACTCTGAAACTAGCGGTTACAATGGTTAAGGACATTCCGAATAAGTTTGTAGATTATGTCAAAGTTGGTCTATCTTGCTCTCAGAGCACATCATCTGTAGCGCTTGTTAATATTCTTGTACATCAAAATCATGTGGGCACCGTGGATAAGTGGAAGTGCACTCAAGCTGCCCACTCGAGTTCAAGTCTCGCTCCCAACACTAGCACGTTCGCGAATTAGTATTGTTTTATGCTTTTAAGGATAAAACGGATGACGACGGACAACGTTTAGCGGATGTGTTTTTCCCGATTACGATCAATAGCGATCGTGTTTTATTTGCTTTTGGAGGGGAGCTTTTAAAGATCAACAAACACTATATAACAAGAGCTTGGACTCATGTTATTGTATCCTTCACCTAGTGTTCAACACAAGCCTTGAGCTTGGACCTCAATAGAGGTGGTGTTTCGTCTAGCACATGGGCCAGCCATGGTGCTAACTTGAAGCATGTTGAGGAGCAACTATGGAGTTCTTCTTGGAGATTCTTCTTGGAGAAGATGAAGGGTGTGCTCACACTCTAGCTCATGGAGAAGAGGTTATCTCTTGTTCATGGAAAGAACACTTGGTCATTAGCAGCTTGATGGTGAGGATCGGCCATCTACATGGTGTATTTGAAGATTGTCTTCTACATGAAGATTACGGGCTACTTCAAAGACATTGGATGGTGTTTAACATAAGATTTACATCTTATGTTAAGAATTTAGGTACATATTCTCTTTATGCACATAGGTACTACTTGAATTTTATGGAGGCAGTAGCATCCATATCAGGGGAGTCCTATTCGGCATAGGTACAAGAGAATCAGTACGTATATGCTTTATGCATATTTGGTGAGGTGTTTGAGAAGGTGTGTTCACATGAGTTTGAAGATTTCTGGTAGCAAACGTGTTAGCATTCTTTGCTACTTTTTAAGTATGTGATCTTTTCACACACGTATCTGACTTAGGATCTTCCATAGCCTAAGGTTAGATGAGGGTTTGTTGATTATCAGTTTCACACTGATCCTTCCTCTTTCGGTCACTCATATTCACTCTTCTATAACCTATCAGGTCACACATCTCATGTATATTCAGATTTCTGCCCATACATCTGAATATGTTTGTTACATTTGTACATTCAGTCTTCCATCTATTTCTCATCACATAGAGTGGTTGAGAGTTTTGCTCCCACATTGTACATTGAACATTGGTATATATGATACTATGAGTAAGCGATGGCTTACATAACAACTTACACATGTGGTCTATTCTTTCTCTATCTTGGTCTCATCATTTGTATGATTAAATGTGGTATGTTCATGTTTTGTCAATTGGAAGTTTGCTAGATTTTGTGTTGTATATATTGGACCTATGGAACCGTGGACCTGTGATATGAGCTATGGGCCTACCTCATTTCCAATATAAATTTCACAACAGTTATTTGCATTATTTAAAGAATCCGCTATTACCCAAGTGAATTGGGCAGAAATTGTGTTGTGAAAACTAAAAAAAGAAGTTTGAAGGCTTTATCGAAGAACTCTGAGAGTGGTAACGGCAAGCTTGGAGTCTAAAGTGAGAGTCTTATTTACTATCCTTTGTACGAAAGAACCTGAGTATGAGCCTTGTGCTTACAGCATTTGCAACACTGAAAATTTCCTTCAATTGTTAAAGAAACAACTGGCGGACCGGAGACAACATGATGAAGATGAAGAATCTCGTAGAAGGCAAGTTGAAGAGCAACAACGCCTAGAAGCTGAGAGGAATGCCAAGAAGGAGGTTGAACACAGAGCTCAGGTGGAGATGGAACAGATGGCTAGAGAGGAAGAGGAAGCAAGGAAGAGATTAGAAGAAGAAAAGAAACGCTAGGAGGATGAATGTCAAAACCAACAACAACAACAACAACAACAAGAACAACAATCATAGGGTCAGGGGGAAAGATCCTCTTGAATACCCATTCTACATACCTTTCTCAGTTGTGGACTCACTCATAAATGGAGACAAGTTGATGGCGGGGTACCCTTTCCCACCATCAAGTCTTCGGACTACCTTTATCCCTGGATGTATAATAAAGAATCTTTATGTCCGAAATTACTAGGAGATCTGGCCCGAGGAATCCGTTGAAGTGCAATCAAGTTAGAGATTTTTGAGAGCAACTATAATAAGATGTTAGCAGCACAAGACAAATGGGTTGCGGAGTAGGCAAAATTGATGGAGGAGATTGAAAAGTTGAAGGCAGACACAATACAACAATGGATAGAAAGTACTAGACGAGATGATGCTTTGGTGGAAGGTTTGTGGATAGACCTAGATAATGCGGAAGTGGAAAATGGAACCCTACGAGTTACTATTGAAGAAAAAACAAAAATTATTGCCAGATTACAGTCTGAAATTGGGCAGACTCAGAAGGCCCAACAGAAGTTAAAGAAGATTAACAAGGAATCGAGTGTCAAAATGAAGAAGTTAGAAGATCAGGTGCAAGATTTGATGAACAAAGTTAAAACTCAAAGCCACGAGATGAAGAGACAAAGTACTTCGACAACAGAGGCTGAAGAAAAGCTAGCTTTACGGAACTCAGAGTATACCGCACTAGAAGAAAAACTCTAGTCAATGCAAGAGACTTTGGATACAGTTACGACACAGCTATCAAGTATACTTGAATTGGAAGCGCAGGTGCAAAAATGGAAGCAGCACTGTGAGGATGCTAATATAGTATCTCAGAACAGGGAAGAAGAACTGGAGATGTTGCAAAGAGAAGCTGTAATTTTGAAGAAAAGTTTTGAAGTCAAGAATGAAGAAGCTCTTAAAGCAGTGAAGGAAGAATACTTTAGTAAACTAATCAACATTACTTCTTCCTTTGATAATATGTTGGAGAATTTTCAGAAGAGGATGCCAGAGTTAGAAGCCGTGGCAATAAGTTATAGAGCTAGTAGCCAACAGATGCTCGATCCAAAAGAAATTTTTTGAATCTGAATATAACTTAGCTATAGAAAATCTAAGAGAAATGTTTTCAGAACTTAGATATGACATAGAAAGAATAATGTTCCCAGAAATGTAGAATCAAGATGATGATTTGTAAATTTATATTTTGTAACTTTGTGGGTTCATATCCATCGTGCATACGAGTGTTAGCAGTCGGTGAGATCCTTGTAATTTTCTTTAATCCAAAGTATTTCTAGAAACTTGGTGTCATTTTACGGAGATGTGAAGAGGCATAGTTTGCATGGATTTCAAGTGGCGTGAAGTAACTATGAATGATATAGTACAAAAAGAAGAAGACTTTGAAGACGAAGAATAGAGATCGTCGTCATCTCTGAGTTTCGAAGTTTGGAAGGGATTTTTGGAAGAGGTATGGTGAAAAGGGCTTACTGAACAAAGACTTCGATGTAACTTTCTTAGTCTAGACATAGAATTCCAGAATCGAATCCGGATTGTGGAGAGTGTAATTGTATTGACGATACGTTCTGAAATTAATCTTAATTTTGAGTGAAGTTAATTATCCAAAATGTTCAGTAACTGCGATCTTCTTTTGATTTAACCTTACGACTTTGATGTATCTTTGCAACAAAGTAATTCTATGAAGGAATGCAAATGCATGTTTGTGAATGCTTAGTATTCATAAATCCCTATTCCCAAATCCATAACCTTTGGGCAGGCTTACTATTATTAACTTAACAGTAATTTGAGTAAGAAACCCTAACAAGATCCACCTCATTTTTGTCAATTTGCGGAGACATGAGGGTGGTAGGATGACCATGAGCAAGTGTAATGCACAAGTGAGTGAGTGAGAAGCACACAAGAATGCACACATATACACATGCATGTGCACACAAGGTAAGACAAAGAGTGAAATGATGGAATACTCTATTACAAAGCTCCAAGAAAGTATACAATGCTCAATACTATGTTCAGTCTCCAACTAGCTAACCTCAAAAATGAGCTTTCTAGCTCTTTTTATAGTTTGTCTAGACCTAGTGTCTATCCTAGTTAAAAATTAGGTTCTAGGGCTTATTTGAGGCCTCAAACGGAGTATAAAAACCATGAAAATTCATATATAGATACTTCTAATACTCCTCAAGCTTGAGGACTCCTTGACTTGAAGAAAATGGAGTTGGAGTAATAAAAAATGGATTTATAAGGGGGTGGAGTGATGAAAATCATTGTTGGCTGATTGTTTTAATTAAAAAAGAAAACCTTTGGCATATTTGCAAGATCATCATTGCTTCCCATGTCTGTTTGTTCTTGGTTTTTCTTCTCTTTATCCTTATCTTTTTTCGCTGGATCCTTGCCCTTGCTGACCAACACTCCCCCTCTCTTGCATCTCTCATCCCTAATAGACCATTGTTTAGTAGGATGGTCAATGTAGTACTGGAGGATATCCATTGCCAGTTCATGTTCTCGTACTCGTAGTCCTTTGGCAAGGTCAAATTGTAGTGCATCCCAATTGATAGCACTACGGATCTTTGGGTGTGGTGTGGTATAGTATTCTGAATACATGGTCTGCTTGCATGCAAATAAATAAAGAAGACGTGTGGGTTTAGGAATGAACACTTCGGAGTGATACTTCCAGAAGCCTATAGTAAACATATCCTCAAAAGTTTGCTTATAGCAAGCTGGGAGGTATCAGATGTGGGCATGCAAGGTGTAAGCCACATGAATGCTGGGGATAGTGCTCCTATCGTACCCAAGATAATAGTTACCATTTGTAAAGCCAGAAAGGGCGATATGCAAGGCATGTGCATTGCAAAAGGTTTTGAAGGCAATTCATGTCAAGAATCTTCAACATCATTTGTGCCACAACATCTGGAATAGGCTTTAATCGAGGGATCAAGTGATAGTTGCCATCATACAAGATATAGACAATGGTCCCTACGGTGGTGCGATGTATGGATAGTTGACCCATTCCTTGTAGTGTGCATTATTCTAGACTTTTATGGCAAAATCTTTCCATGATCTACACTTATAGACTAGTCCATAACATGGATTGTATAGAAGATGTTAGGCACATTGTTTCGTGTGTGCAACATTTTAGGGTAAGTTTGTAGAAGAGTTTTCCACCATGTTGGTTGAAAAATGGTACCTTCTTGTGCTGATGGTTGTAAATTCTTGGGCTAGAATTACATAGAAAAAGTGGGGGTTTTCCTAGTGACTCTTTGAATATCTACATTATAATCGACAAGAATCATAAAATATGGCCAATATTATAGTTTTCATGGCATGCATTTAAACCACAATGTTGTCTTCATGAGTGCATCCAATGTCTTCTACTTGCTTAAGCCATGGGGGATGCGGGGCTTTGTTGGTGAAAATGTACAAGCCTACACATTTGGCTTAGCATGGAAGACATTGTGTCAGGTAGGAAATCACTAGAGAAGGGATGGTGTGAACCATCCCTTAGATTCAATAAGAAGGGCATACACATGAGTGCCAAGTGGCACTCATGTGAGATGCCACTTAGTGATCCTATGAAGAGAGGAATTAAAGAAGACTACACGGCTGGGTGGAATGAACAAGTATGGAACTTCGTGTTCTTGAGAGTAGTGAGAAGTACAGAGCGGCACGAAAAATGAAGGGGCATCATCGAGAGGCTTCAACATTGGCATCAGAGCCCAGTCAATGATGGCGGACAACCCACACGGACGGAGCTAGTCAACACATAAATTGAGGTGCCAACAGGCCCACGGACAGAGGACAGCCGACGCCAACAAGCCCATGGACAGAGGACAACCGACGAGGGAGCTCCCCCATCCTTGCTCTCTCTCTTCCCCTTCCTCTTGGGTGATGGAGTGAAGGTTTCTATCCTCCATTTCTACTCCTACAAGACTGCTGCAAGCCCCCTATATGGGATAAAAGGCCTATTTGGTAGGAATTTCCAGTTTTTTCAAAATTACAGAAGACTTAAACTAAGTTAGGAGAAAAATTCGAAATTTCCTTGGAACTTTGGAGTACAAAGGTGATGCTATGAACCAAGATTTTGGGCAAAATAATGATGCATACATGTAATATGGGCTGTGGAGATGGGGTATGGGTTTTGGGTTTGATAAAAAAGCTTCAGATTCTCAGTTTGCAGCTTCTCAAAGTCACCCTTTCATGAAGATTAGCTTTTCCACTTCCTACTTGTGACATACCTGGCTTCTCCACACCATAGCTTGCTCATACGATATCCGATTTCAAAAATCTTGGTCATCTTATGAAGCTACACTCCTAAGCTTCGCTGAGAGACCATTAATGTTGGATTTGGATGAGATTTGGTCAACCAAAATCTCTCTGTAGCACTTCAGCAAGAACTAGGCGACCACTTCTGGGCCTAGTTTTTCATCATCCGGTGTCCAAATTCACTTTTTTCACTTGGGATAGCTTTAAATCTTTGAAGTACAGGTGTTGGGCTACATTTCTTGGACTGGTGAGGACTGTCAAATCTCAGAAGTTGTTCAATTTTATTCAGTTTTCCCGGTTGGGGCTATTGCTACGTGGTTTTGGCATTGTTCTTGTTGGTTTTTGGTGATTAGAACCTCTTCGGACCAATCGGACATTTCCAAATTTTGTTTGGGCTTGGAAAGGATTCAAAATCAGTAACCGAAAGCTTCAAGGATCATTTGGATTTCTCTTCCGCAACTTCACTTTGTATCATGGAAGTGTTCTTGTGATATATTTCTCTTCTTCTTGCATATTCAAGCTTTACTTCCATTCGTTTTCACATACTATAGTTAGCAAATGGGGGAAGGGAAGTAAAACATGGAATCTAAAGGGAAACAAGTAGTTGAACACACTTCTCCATCTAAAGAGCAATTAGAGGATCCAGATTCTAGAATGGAAGAAGTGGAATTAGGGCAAGATGTAGAAGAAAACTTAGAAGAGAAAGAGCCTTAACCAGAAGAGTATACATATGAGGAACTTTTAGATGAGTTTGTCACTCATGATCAATGCATAGACTTGAAAGAACAAACCCTTAAATTAGAGAGAGATCTTGGTAGCATCACATCTCTCATTCAACAGCTAAAGTTTCAAATGATCTCACTTGAGACTAGCGTCACCTCTTTCCTAGCTAGGAAGGAAAGAGAAACCCCTCCTATTCCTCTAGAGATTACTAGGAAAGATACTTCTCTTCCTAGTAAACACAAAGGAGAGAGCTCTAGGGAAGCTCCCCTCCTAAAAGACTTGAAGCCACCTACCTTTACGGGGGATGACCGAGATAGGAATAAGGATGCAATCTACACTTTTTTACAAAAGTGGCATGATTTGCATCAATTGAAGGGCACCCCACCAGAGTACCATGTGCTAGAGGTGAGTCTCTCCCTCGGACCGCGTGCTTACAAGTGGTGGATGAGTCTTAAGGAGGCGAACTCTATCCCTACTGATTGGACTCAGTTTGAGACTTTTTTCGAAGAGAGTTTCTTCCTGAGAATGAGGAGAAGAGGATTTGGGATGAGTGGGATAGGATTACACAGAGAGGTAGGCCTCTTACGGTTTACCTATCCCACTATAGAGAGATCATTTTGAAACTTAAGGGTTTATATGATTTTCGGAAGACTAGAGGGTTTCTTAGGGGCTTAGATAAAGCCATAAAGAGGGAAGTTAGAAGGAATGCACTTATGACGTTTGAGGAGGTGATCAAGTATGCACAGATCTATGAGGACCATAATTGTCCTCAATATACTCTTATGGAGACGGATCAGCTCCTCAAGCCTCTTAGTACAACAAAGTTCAAGAAGAAGTTGCCTTTTGGGAAAAACAAAGTTTTTATTAAAAAACAAAGATCACAAGGGCCTAGGTTATCTACAGATCAGTTTGAGAGCACCAAAAGAGAGAACCCGTGCTTTAGGTGTTTGTCTCCTAGCCATTCACAGTGGAACTATCCACTCAAGAAGGGGGAAGGAAAGAAGAAGGGACCAGAGACTAGTACGGCCCTCGAAAAGGGCAAAAAGACAGTCCACCTAGTGCAGACCCTTCCTATACATGGCAGCTCTAGCTGCAAGGGAGTAGAAGTGATGCATGAGGATATAGAGCACACCTATTGTTTGAATCAGTCATTGTGGTCACAACAGTTCAGACCACATGACCTAGTTAAACTGCATGGTAGTGTGTACGGGACTAGGGTGCGGGTCATGATAGATGACTCTACCACTCATAACTTTATAAAATATGCTTTGTTCAAGAAATTAAAGATTCCCCAGCAATCGAGTGCACATAAATACATTGTATCTATGATGCAAGGGCAAGATAATAGGATATGGGATACTATGGTATCCAATTTGGAAGTCAAGGTACAGGACTATACAAATTATATGGACTTCCAAATTATGAATATGGAGAGGATATACCTTGTGTTCGGAAGAGAGTGGCTATGGGGGTTGGGAGACACACTTAAACACAGCTATCAAAACAACACACTTGAATTTGACAAGAATGGAAGTAAAGTTTGTATTCAGGCAGAGAGAGATGTACCTAGTGCACCTCTCATTTCATCATTAGAGTTGTATAGTCTTTGTTATTCTCAGCATGTACAGGAGATGTTTTTATTGTATAGTCATGATATGGAACATTGTATAGACAACTTATCTGATCTATATTTTCATACTAGGAATGTAAATATAGACATGACTTTCTTATATTCTTTTTTGCAAGAGTGTGTGGGTAAAAGTTTTAAGGATCTTTTGTTTCAATATAGAGATGTTTTTCCCACTGATTTACCTAGAGGGCTAGGACTTAGAGGGGACATTGACCATGCCATTGAGGTTGTTACTAACACTAACCCTATTTGCAGACCACCTTATAGGCTTAGTGTTTCTCAGCATGAGGAGGTTGAAAGACGGCTCTATGAGGCTATGTATAGACTATAGAGCACTGTTGGCAGTAGTCAAGGAACTGAAGGACTCACAAGACAAGGAAGCCTACGAAGGGAGTTGGAGCGAAGAGAAAGCACAAGTAGACACAGTAGTCAAAGAAGATCTGGCAAGTAGGCCATTTAAATTTTTCATGCATCAAAGAGTTGGGCACACAAGAAGAAGGAGCAAGTAGGGAGCTCCAAGAAATGTATGTCAAAATGTTAGAAGAAATCCCTACAAAAATAGTGATTTTCATCACTAAAAACCATTGTAAATACCATTTCATATTTTTGTAGCTCCATTTTGTGCAAGCCAAGGAGTCCTTGAGCTTGAGGAGCTTTAGAAGTACCTACCTATCAGTTTTCACATTTTTTAGACTCCGTTTGAACCTCCAAATAGGCCCTAGAACCTAATTTTTAACTAGGCCGGACACTAGGTCTGGACAGGGCCAAAAGCTAGTGAAAAACTATAAATAGAGCTAGAGAGCTCATTTTTGAGCTCAGCTTGTAATAGACTTGAACTTGTATGAGCATTTTGGAAGTAATCTAAAAGAACTCCATTGTCTTTCTCTTTGTCTTGCCGTGTGTGCGCGTGTGTGTGTATGTGTGTGCATGTTTGTGTGCTTCTCACTCACACACTTGTGCCTTCACTTGCTCGAGGTCATCATACCATCCTCACGTCTTCCCGGATTGACATTAAAGGAGGTGCTACTCATCATTGAGCTACAAGCACTTAATAAGGTAACTATCAAAAATAGATTTCCAATGGCTAGATTGGAAGATCTATTTGATTAGTTACATCAAGCTAGGTACTTTACCAAGCTTGACCTTAGATCAGGATATCATCAGATCAGGATTAGGGCAGAGGATGTCCCTAAGACTGCATTTAGGACTAGATATGGGCACTATGAGTTTTTAGTGATGCCTTTTGGTCTCACCAATGCTCCTGCCACTTTCATGAAGCTCATGAATAGTGTTTTATGGCCTTATCTAGGACACTTTGTGGTAGACTTTTTGGATGACATTCTGATCTATAGTGCATTAGAAAAGGATCACTTGGAACACTTAAGAAAGGCATTTCAAGTGCTAAGGGAAAATTCAATTTTTGCTAAGGAGTCAAAATGTGAATTTTTCAAGACAGAGGTTAGATACCTTGGGCATATAGTCTCCCAGGATGGAATTCGGATGGATCCTGAAAAATTAAGGGCTATTATGGAATGACCACATCCAAGGAACCTGGAAGAGCTGCAGATCTTCCTAGGTTTATCAGGTTTCTATCAAAGATTCATTAAGAACTATGCCAAAATTGCTGTTCCGATGATGGAACAACTTAAAGAAAAAGAAAAAGCCTTTCATTGGGGAGACGAACAGAAACAAAGTATGGAGGAATTAAAAGTAGCAATTGCTACAGCTCCACTTTTACATATAGCAGATCCCAACAAACCATTTGTGGTTGAGGCTGACACAAGTGACTTTGCCATAGGAGCGATTTTAGTACAGGATGGTTGACCAGTAGCTTTTGAGAGTAACAAACTAGAATCGGATCAAAAAAATTACTCCATATATGAGAAGGAGTTGTATGCAATTGTCCATGCTTTGAAGAAGTGGCATCGCTTAAGAAAAGGCTGGGTGAATCTGACAACCTCATTCCAGATAGTGAGGTAATAGAGCCTATTTCTGTTTAATATATTCCACATGAGCTTGAGAGCATACTACGCACTCGAGAGAAATGGACAAGAAGTCACTTGTATAAAGAATGTCTAGTAAAGTGGAAAGATAGTTCAGAAGATAGTGCTACATGGGAGTGGGTTAGCACCCTTCATAGACGGTTTCCCAATTTTGGACTACCTTCCCAAGAGTCTTCTTAAGGGGAAGGATATGGGGGAACAACATAGAGATATGACCATGTATTGTCATACATGGGAATATAGTGGGAGTGGCCATTCTATTAATTCTCTCTCTTAATTAGACCTTCCAATACCATATTTGAGGATAAAAATGGACTTAAGGGGAAGGAAATGTCAGGTGGGAAATCACTGGAGAAGGTTTGGTGTGAACCATCCCTTAGATTCAATAAGAAGGGCATACACATGAGTGCCAAGTGGCACTCATGTGAGATGCCACTTAGTGATCCTATGAAGAGAGGAATTAAAGATGACTACGCGGCTGGGCAGAATGAACAAGTATGGAACTCCGTGTTCTTGAGAGTAGTGAGAAGTACAGAGCGGCACAAAAAATGAAGGGGCATCATTGAGAGTCTTCAACACATTGTGTGGAAGCACTTGATGAGTCATGTGAACTATAACTTGTAATTACTTGATCATTTACCATTGTAAATCATTAAACCCTTGGAGAATCTTGCAAAATCTTATATCTCGTGGAGTTAGGAGGAATATTAGCTATGAATTCAAGATGAGAGAATGTCTTCTAAATTAGAAGAGTAGGCAAGTTTGAATTCAAAATTCAAACTTAGAAGAAATACTTATAAAAAGGTCTTGAAAAACTCGCGGGATAGTATTCCTCATTCTGAGCTCATTCCTTGATCATTTGTAGAGCTTGAGTAGCTCACACCATAGCTCACTCAGTTCATCATCATTGAGCATCATTATATTGCCAATGACTTTGTACAATCATGTTCTATAATACATATATCTCATTGAACATCTTTGTCTACTTCTCTGCTTTGACTACTCAGAACAGTCAACTTCTTCTGGTAATATCTCAATGAATACTCAACCATTTTACATAATCTTTGGCTTCTTGGAACCAGCTTGAAGTCTACTTTATGCTGGAAAAATTTCAAGGCATTTGATTTAGGCATGTGGAAAAATCATCTTCAAAGTGCTCACTGGTCATCTACTAGTTGCTCCCTAAAAAGTCAAGGGTAAGATCTAATTTGCTAAAGTTATTTCTTAGAGCATAGTTGATCATTTTAAATGATTCCACTTGCAATCATTAGCTATTTAAGCTAATTGAACTCAAAAGAAATTTTGTCAATTATTACTGTACTGTGAGCTCTAAGTAAAAAACCCATCAGGTGTGTGGGCTGAAATAGCAAGTTCTTCAACACTAGCTATTCTTGAACTAGTTTGTTTTGGATTAATTGTTTCAAGCATCAACTCCAAAGTACATAGGTACTTTCTTGGTGTCATTTGCAAGCTAAAAGGGCCTACTTTATAACTCTGAAGTGCATCAGGGCTGGTACAAAGGAGGTTTTAGCAGTACCACCTCACTTCCTTGAGGTATCCATCCATCTCTTCCAAGAGCTTTGAATGTCTCTTGTCCCTCCTTTGTGCTCCTACCTTGTGGAACAAGTTGAGGCTCGTAGTCATCTTCAAAGTTTTGCTCCACTAGAATGGAGATGTTTTCTTCTTCGATCGGTGCCTCAGGTGGGGATGGAGGCCTCTCATATTGTAAACGTTTCATTCGTAATTCCGTAATCTACTATTGTAAGGACATCAAGTCAGTTGATTCATGCATTGATTGTTGTGGTGATGGTATAGGTGGAGTTGTTGTGACTGTGGTTGGTTCTTGATGGTGTTGGAATTGGACAGCCAATTCGGACAATTGTTCAGGTGCCTTGAGTAATTTCTCATAATCTTCTAGAATGATTTGAATACTTTTAGAAGGAACAACCTGAAATTTGGAGGGACTAATGGGTGCCCTTGGCATATTCTCCATGGTTGCCTCTAGGATCTCTTGATTTTGCTGTTGGGATCTCTTATTCTCCTCTTATGCAGCTGCTGAATGTTTGTGAAGTAAAGCCATGTTGCACTGTAGTTTTGTATTACATTCCATTTGTGAATGTAGAAGGTTGTCTGCTTCCTTGCCTACTTCTTGGAGCTTGGACTCAAATTCTGTGTGGGACTACTGTAAGAGCTGATATTCATGTTGAAGCTCTATGATGTCCTTTTTGAGGCAAACACTTGTGCTTGCAATTGAATTGAGTGTTTTTGAAGTGCCTGGTTGCATTCTTCTAGCATTCGATACTCACCTCTCAATTGAGAGGCAGAGTAAATCATCATGTCTAATGCATGATTAACCTACATGGATGCAATGGGTATATGTGGTAATGTAGGGGGCTGGAAAATGGGGATGGGGTGAGTGGATGTTGTTCCTACTATTGTGGTAGTCGATGATGTGAGTGATATGGGGATGGGAATTGGTGAAATAGTAGTGATTAGGGAGGGTGCCATTGTTGATCGGATTCTGCAGATGCACATATGTAGAGTATATTATAGAAATGAGATCTCACAAAAGCATAAACATAATAGAAAGAGACAAGAGAATTGGCACCAGATTGGGTACAATCTCACCCAACATACTCAGAACAAAGAGACTATCAGAGCATGTGCATTTATAGGTATTTTGGATGACATCCTGAATAGAAGGTACATGAGGGTGACACATCAAAAAGCGTGCATTTACAGAATCTGCTTTACTTACAAAATCTTCTCTTTTCAAGCGATCTACTATTTTTACAACAATGTCACTTTTTAAAGCGATCTATTATTTTCACAAAAAATAGCTAAAATAATATCTTCTAAATATCTGAATAAGTCCATGCACATTCACAACCTCATGTGTCTTCACTTGCTAAATCAAAACACAAATCACATTAAAACCCTCAAGACATTAAAATCCATATAACATTCCATTATAACATAAAATATAACATGCCTTCCAGTTGACGAGCAACAGATCTTAGTTCATAAGAATAAAATAGACATGGATGGCTAGTCACATATCCCATCACTGAACAATCATAAGCATGTTCCATGTAAAAAACACATGCATGGAATTGAAAAACTGGAATTTAATGTGATTGTGAATGATATGCAAAAATCAAATTATCATAGTGTGGAGCTAGTGATGTTTTACGAATCCATTGAGATTCTTCAAGTGAATGATTTTTATATTTAACTAAATATCTATGATATTAGTTACCTGTGCATGTAGTAGTAACATCATAATTAAGTATTTTCTCTGGAACTAAAATTTCAGCATCCTCTTCAAGTAATGGAGGATCATCTAAAATAGGAGTGAGTGGTAAAGTTCCTTTGAAAGATTTCAATAAACTAATATGAAAAGAATTATGTATATTCTAATGAGAAGGTATGTTTAGCCTAAAAGAATTCTCATTAATTTTTTGAATAATATAGAAAGGTCCATAATAACATTATGCAAGTTTGACCTTAGGATGTCATGAAATACTTTTCAAATGTCTTTTAATTATTCGTAACCATAAAAAATCATTTTCATTTAATTGTTTAGCTACTCGTTTCTTATTAACATTATTCATGCAATGTTCTTGACTCTTTTTAATGTGATCATGAACATCATGAAGTGTAGAAATATGATCTTGTGCAAAAGGATAAGCCATAGGAATATCAGTTTGAGTGAGATTCATGGGAGTGGGAAGCTTTTTACCATAAACAATTTCATACAGTGCACGTCTAGTTGTGGAATGTGTTGTGTTATTATATGCAAACTGTAGTAAAGGAATTTTCTCATCCCAATTACTTGGATTATCTAAAGAATAACAACATAATAAATCCAAAATAGTACTATTTGTAGCTTCACTTTGGCCATTACTTGCATGATGAAATGTAGAGCTAAAGTCTATTTTAGAACCTAAATTTTGAAATAATGCAACCCAAAAGTGATTACAAAAACGAACATCTTGATATGAAAGAATAACTTTTGGAAAACCATGATGCAAAAAAATACATTCAATAAATAACTTAGTAGCTTGAGGTGCAAAAAGAGTCTTTTTACAAGGAATGAAGTATGTCTGTTTACTAAAGCTATCAACAATTGTCCAAATCAGATCATTATGAGATGAAGTTTGTGAAGAGATGGATTTGTACTTGGAGAAGATGAAGTGGTGCTACAAAAACTTTGCACTACACCAGCCAAATGAACTCCAGGGATATGTAGTGGGCCCTTTTAGCTTGGCAAAGGATGCATTAGACACCCTATGTACCTTGGAATATCACTCTCAAAAAGATGGATCAAAACAGATAAGTTGAAGTATATTCAAGAAAAAAAAACTTGCTATTTTGGTTCATACACCTGCTGAGTGTTTTGAACAATTCTCTGGGCACAACAATAATTAACTTAACTCCTTTTGGGGAGCTCTTACTAACTTAGTAAGCTAACAATCAAGATTTATTTCATCCAAAATGATGGACCATATAAAGAGAAAGAGGTCTAGCAAGTTATAGGACCATCTCGATTTTCATGGGCTGTAGCAGTACTCAAACCCATGAGCAGAAAAATGTTAATATCTCAAGATTCAAAAATGCAATGCTTATGAAATTTTGTAGGCATAATATACTAGACACACTGAAGTACACACATTTTTCTATCAAGATTTGAATCATGGAAAATGATGTACACTGAGAACTAGCTCTGAGAAAAACACTGATATGATGGAGTGCTAACACAGAAGTAGAGAATGAAGCAATATAGTCCACTTCAACTGAACATAGCTCAGAATTAAAAATATCAATTGCAATGAAAATTTGTGAGTATATAGTAGACTTAAGAAGATAACTTTACCAACTTAAATCATTGAAAAGGATGCACCAAGCTCAGAGAAATCATCTCTGCAATTTAACTGAGAAAATTGAGAGATATGGCAGAGAACAATACACTTCACAAAAGCATGAAAATATGAACTCAAATGATCATGAAAATGGAAGTGTATTGATTGTAAAATACAATGGAATTACTGATACATATGTGAACCCACACTTTGATATGGCATAAAGCTTAGCTCATGGAGGTCTCCAAAAAATGCGATTAAACTACCATGTATTTATAGTGATGATTGGAACCTAATTTTGAATTTGAATCTTCCTATAATCACCCTCCAAACTTTTTAGTGATTGATTTGATTCTCCAACTACCTTCAATCACGAATTCATGGCTTCTCCTTTCTATTTTTATCAAGTGGACTCATCCACTTTAGATGCTTTCCCTTTTTACATCAAGTAAATACTCAATGATTAGAAGAGGGAGTTCACAAGTGAACTCTACAAGGAGTTGACATTTCCTTTAAATTTCTAAACCTTTTGATGACTCAAGCCATCACTTGAACTTGCCATGGACTTGTTCCAACAGCTCCCCCTCAAGTTAAGTGATCTTGAGGTCTTCAATCTTCCAAGATTACTTGCAAACCAATCATAGCCTTGAATTTGCAAAGCTTTGTACTATCCAATGCTTTGGTTAGAATATCTGCACATTGTTGATGAGTGGACACGTAAGTTAACTGAATTTCCTTGCTCACAATCTTCTCTCTTACATAATGATAATGTACTTCAATATGTTTAGTCCTTGCATGAAAAATTGGATTGGCAGCCAAGTGAATAGAGCTCATATTGTCACAAAAAATATTTTTGGAGTTCCAAACTCTAATCCAAGATCTGTGAATAGTGTCTTCATCCACATTGTTTCTTGAGTAGCTATGGCAAGACCTCTGTATTCAGCTTGAGTAGAAGAGAGTGCAACTATGGGTTGCTTCTTGGATGACCATGAGACAAGTTTTGAACCTGCAAAGGTAAGATATCTTGAGGTGCTCCTTCTATGTTCCTTGGAGCAAGCCCAATTTGCATCAAAGAACAATTTCAAACTTAATTAGGGTAATATAGCCCTTCATTCATGGTCGCTTTGATATATTTGAGTATCCTCTTGGCAGCTTCCATGTGAGCTTTCTTAGGTGTGTGCATAAATTGACTTAGCACACTCACACTAAACATATATCAAACTACCCACAAGGCTTTGATAACTTGTCACATCTTCTATGAGTTCACCTTCATGTGAGCTCAATTTATGATTAACCTCCATTGGAGTACCTACAATTGTGCAATCTTGCATCTTGAATTTTGCCAACATGTCCTTAATGTACTTTCTTTGAGTGAGAAACAAACCATGATCTTTGTAGACAACTTCCAATCCTAAGAAGTAGGTAAGTGAAACCAAATCACTTATCTTGAATTCTTCTCCATCTTTTCTTTGATTATCTTCATGCCATCTATATCATTTCCTATAAGTATAATATCATCTACATCCATACACAAATAGATAACTTCAGAATTACTCCTTTTTATGAATAGTGATGTATCTCCCTTGCTAGGTTGAAATCCTTTTTCCTGCAAGAATGATACAAGCCTTTGATTCTAAGCTCTTGGGACTTGTTTGAGTCCATATAAAGCTTTATTAAGTTTACACACATAATCAGGATATATGTGATTCTCAAAACGAGGTGGTTGTGCCATATATACCTCTTCTGTTATCCATCCATGAAGAAATGCATTTTTTACATCCAATTGAAGTATCTTCCAATTCTTGGAAGAGGCAATACTAAGAAAAACCCTAATAGTAGGCATCTTTGCCACAGGAGAGAAGGTCTCCACATAATCAATTCCCTGAGTTTGTGCAAAGCCTTTTGCCACAAGCCTTGCCTTATACCTATTAATGGAGCCATTTGAGTTCTTCTTCAGTTTGTAAATCCACCTTGAGCCTATCACTTTCATTGATGGAGCCTTGGGAACCAACTCCCAACTGTTATTATCCTCAAGAGCTTCAATTTCTTCTTCCATTGCATGCCTCCATTCTGATTTCTTCTTTGCTTCCTCAAATGTTGAAGGTTCCTCTTGGTTTATGTCCTGTGCTAGATAGATTGAATGTTTAGTGACTAGAGAAGTATCAAACCCATACCTTTCTAGTTTTCTTTTCTCCCTCATGGACCTTCTTAGGCCATGATGTGATGATTTTGCCTCTTGTCCAAGTTCCTACATTTTTGCTTTACCTTTAGACTTCCACATTTTGAGTTTTTCATATTGAGTTGCTTCATCAACTTCTAAGGTATCTTTGCTCTTCAAATTTAGAAGAATTATCCTTAACAAGTTTTGGAAAATCTTCTTCAAGATCATAAGATAGGTTGACCTTTCTACATGAGTCTTCATACCAAGAACTATTCTCATCAAATACTACATGTCTACTCACCAAGAATCCTTTGGTTGTTGGGTTGTATAATCTGTAGCCCTTTTGATTGGTGTCATATCCAATGAATACACACCCTTCTACTTTGGGATCCATCTTGCCTCTAACTTGTGAAGGAACATGAGCATAAGCAACACATCCAAAAATCTTACAATGATCCAAGCTTGGTCTTCTTCCATTCCAAGCCTCATGGTGTCATGCCATCAAGTGATTTTGAAGGTAACATGTTAATCAAATAAGTGGCTGTGGATACAACCTCAGCCCATCAGTAATTAGGTAAGTGCTTCTCATCGAACATAGGCCTTTTAGCTTCAACAAGTGTCCTATTCCTTCTTTCTGCCACTCCATTTTGCTCAAGAGTGTACCTTGCAGTAATCTCTCTTTTGATTCCCCTCTCTTGAAGGAAGGAGTCAAACTCATGGGAGAAGTACTCTCCCCCTCCATCTGACCTTAGCCTTTTTAATGCCTTACCTATTTGATTCTCCACAAGAGCCAAATATCTTTTGAAGCATGAAAAGACTTCATCTTTGTGTTTCATAAAATATAATATAGTCCATCTATTGCAATCATCAATGAAGGAGGCATAATACCTTGATCTAGATATTGAAGGATCCTTGCTAGGTCCCATACATCTGTATGAACCAAATCCAAGAGATCTCCATGCATATATCCTTTCTTCATAAATGGTAACCTGTGAGACTTTCCAAATTGACATGCACTACACTATAAATCATATGTTGTTTTGACAAGTTAGGGAGTCCAAGTACACTTTGGTCCTTGCAAATTTGCTTTAATGATCTTTCACCAATATGTGCTAACCTTTTCTGGCATACCTCCAATTCTGTGAGTGTCTGACTACCATAATTAAAGAGAGTAATGTTCTTAGTGTCTTGTAATTCAAATGTGAACAATATACCTATCTTTTCACCTTTTTCAATTCTCCTAAATACTTGGCTTGGATCTTCAACAAATGCTCCTCCTCTTACCTTTCTCTACTATCTGCCCAACACTTATAAAATTCTTTGTAATGGTAGGGACATAGAGTACCTTACTGAGTAGGTTGATGTTCCATCAGGTGCTTTGACATTTCCTATTTTCTCCACAAGGTGTCTTGTATCATCTTCTGTTTGTAACTCATGCTTGTTCCTTGGATCTTCTAAATCTAATAACAGGGCCACATTTCCTGCCACATGATTGGAACAACCTGAATCTATGTAAAAAAACATGCTCATCAGATTTATCTTGTGGCATGGCCATATTCATGATTGGCAAAAAGTCCTCTTGATTTGAGTCTTCTATATAATTATTGAAGTCTCTTCTTCCCCTATTGCCTCCTTGATAGTTTGAATGGTCGTAATTGTTGTGGTTGCCATGGTAACTGTTGAACCTTCCTCTTTAGTAGCCATAACTTCCTCTATTGTATCCTCTGCCTCTTTGATTCCTAGAATTCCTAAAGGAATTTTCCATTGTCTGATTAGTTAATCCACATATAGAGCATGAATTAGAGTCTTTGGATGTCCCCCTACCTTGTCTTCCTCCTCTACCTCTACCTCTACCATGTCTTCCTCTACCTGCATAGTTAGCTTGATGTGTACCTGCTTCGTCATCCACTTTCTTTCCTCTTCCTTTGTTTTCTTTGGACTTTCCTTTATCAGTATACAAGGTAGAAGATTGATTACCTTTGGAGCTTTCTCCATTCTTGATAAGCTTGGCCTCTCGAATAAGTAGTTGTCCTATGAGTGTATTGAAATCTAGTACATGCTGTCGGAAATTTAGTAGCCCATAAGTAATACCATAGGTCCAAGGTTCCATAGTCTACCATATACAACATAGATTCCAGCAATCTTCCAATATTGACAAAACAAGAACATACATCTTAATCATACAAATGATGAGACAAAGATAGAGAAAGATTAGATAACATGTGCAAAGTGTTACGTAAGCCACTGCTTACTCACACTATCATATATACCAATGTTCAATGTACAATGTGGGAGAAAAACTCTCAACCACTCTATGTGAGCAAAAATAGATGGAAGAGTGAATGTACAAATATAACAAACATATTCAGATGTATGGACAGAAATCTGAATATATATGAGATGTGTGACCTAATAGGTTGTGGAAGAGTGAATATGAGCGACGGAAAGAGGAAGGATCAGTCTAAAACTGATAATCAACAAACCCTAATCTAACCTTAGGCTATGGAAGACCCTAAGTGTGTGAAAAGATCACATACTTACAAAAATATCAAAGAACGCTAACAAGTTTGCTGCTAGAAATCCTCAAACTCATATGAACATATCTTCTCTAACACCTCATCCAAATATGCATAAAGCATATATGTACTGATTCTCTTGTACCTATGCCAAATAGGACTCCTCCTGATATGGATGTGATTGCCTCCATAAGCTCCAAGTAACCTGTGTGCATAAAGAGAATATGTACCTGAATACTTAACATAAGATGCAAATCTTATGTTAACCACCATCCAATGTCTTTGAAGTACACCGAAATCTTCATGTAGAAGAGAATCTTAAAATACATCATGTGAATGGCCGATCCACACCATCAAACTGCTAATATCCTCTACATAAGCAAGAGTGTGAGCACACTCTTCTTCTTCAAGAAGAACTCCATAGCCGCTCCTCAACATGCTCCAACAAAGCACCATGGCTGCCCCATGTGCTAAAAGCACTACCTCAAAGAGGTACCAAGCTTTCAAAGCTTGTGTTGTAATAGGTGATGGATGAATAGAAAATAAGCCATGCTCGTCTTATATAGCCTTGAGTATATCTTGAAAAGCACCTCCAATAAAGCAATCGCTTAATAAAGCACAATTTGATCGCTACGAACTTTGTGAAAAGCACCGAGAAAAAATCCGTTGCTGCTTGTTCGTTACTTTAATAAAAAAACAACTTTGCGTGTGATTTTCTCTGCCATTGCACCGTCTGGGATTCGAAATCGGGTGGCAGCTTGTGGAGCACGCTGAAGTAGCCAAGGTGCTCAGCGCTTTTGTGTGTATAGGGAGTAATAAAAACATCTATAGATGTTGTAAGTCTTGCACAATTTTGACCAACAAGTCTACACATGATGTAATCTTTGGACAATTTTGACCATGGGATATTGAAACCTTGACCTTGGGACATTGTTTTCCAACAATCCCCCCCTGCAATGTCACAATGGTACAATGTGGACTGGATCTACAAACTTCATAAGTGGCAAACTATTACAAGCTCAAGCTTGTACTCCCAAAATTGACCTTCAAATCTTTTCTTCAAAAAACCTGAACTTGCTGAATATGAACCATACTACTTGAGAAAATATGCAAACTAGATACCCAATAGTGTTCTCATCAAGCAATCACTGCTTGACAACAAATGTAGCAAGTACTGACTCTGAACCTGCCATCTCCTGTCTTCTCAAACCTGAAAACATATACTAGGATCCACATATTTTCATTTACCTTATGAAAAAGTTTCTCAACGTACTTCTGTTGTGTTATGTAAATACACTAAAAAAATCAAGAACTGAATCCTGGAACCTGTGATTGACAACTCACAACTTAGCGTATTATGAACACTAGCTGGTTCATCTCTAACTGTACTCAAGTTAAGTCAAGTCAAGTCAACTCAACTCAACTGAAATCAACTCATGAGTCTCATAAAAAAATCTATGATGTCATCATGTCTTCATCCTTGTTTAATCTGTAAGTCTTTCATACCTCTTTCCTTCAGAACCTGGTATAAACATATATGTGCGCACCTCTGAAAACATACCTTTCTGAAATATCAAATTTCTCTTCAATAGAATTCTGGAACCTTCTCCTGAACAAGAATATCCTAACAGGAACTTTCTCCAGACATTCTCCTTTTTCCTTCTTCTTTCAAAGATGGAACATAAAGAGAACCTGACAAAGGAAATATAGTAATACTGTAAGAAATCGCTTGAATGATGTGTGTGACTCTCCTCCCATCCATATATACCCTCTTGTACTCTAAAAATAGCAATGATATACTCTAAGAATAGCAATGATCCGGAATAGTCTAGTGTGAACATGTGGCCATCATGCAACACTTATTCCCATTACTACCAAAGTACCTTAGGGTATCCCCCGAGCTTGGGACCTTGGCTAGCTAGCCCTTGTCCCTCACACACATGGATTGATCCCTGTGGATCAAATAGACTGATCCCTGTGGATCAATGTCTGACACTCTCTCCTCCGTCTAAAGATCATTGTCCTCAATGATCAATGAGGGAAAGTACTTGCAAACCAGAGCTTCTGATGCCCAAGTAGAGTCAGTAAGTGGTAATCCTCTCCAGGCTACTAAATACTCTTGGAGGACACGATTTCTCAATTGCTTCTTTCTCCGATCTAGTATCCTGTCTGGAGAATGATTCGTGCTCAAGAAAGAAATAATACCTTCTATTAGATTATCCTCCCTAAAAACACTGGATGAAATACTCGATGAACTATTTAAGCTAGAGGATAATCTAATAGGTATGCAACGTCACCTAGCTTATTAACTATCTTCTAAGGTCCAAAAAACCTTGGTGATATCGTACTACACTTCCCTGTGGACAGTGAAGTAGATCTAGCTAGTATCTGAAGAAAGACTCTATCTCCTACCTTTAAGGACCTAGGAGATCTTTTCCTATCAGCGTACTCTTTAGCCCTATCAGCTTCTTGCTGCATCTTGGCTTTAGCTATTTCTAAATTTGCTTGGACGTTTGCTAAGAACTCGAAAACACTAGGACATTTATGTGATATACCTATGGTACTGAGAGCATTGGGATTCATGCCATAGTTCATCTCAAAAGGAAATGCAACTAGTGCCAAATACTATCCCAATCTATCTTATGCCCTCAATATGCCCTCTAAAAACTGGTTGACCCGCTTGGTCCTGTGAATCTGACATCCCTATCTGAAACTATGGATGTCGACAACCCATACAATCTGAAGACATGCTGGATAAACAACTCCACTACCTGTGGATCATATGGACTGATCCCTGGGGATCAAATGCACTGATCCCTGTGGACCAATGTCTGACACTCTGATCCCTGTATGGAGTTTTTATCGTCTCTTGTGTGGGTATGAACTGATCCCTATGGATCAAAGTCATGATCGCTATGGATCATCAATCTGTCTACCACAACTAAGATAGTATCCCGCGTCCTTTGGGTCCGCGGTAACCCGACTATGAAATCCTTGGATACACTGTCCAAGTTGTGATCTGGAATCTGTAAAGGATAGAAAAGACGTGGAGTCTTTATCCTTTCTGCTTTGTTGACTTGACACATAAAGCCTGTTAAACATAAGTGTGGATATCTCTGGCTATCCAGGCCACCAAAATGTTGTTCTAACAAGCTATATTGTCTCGTCAACACCTGGATGTCCTACACAAGGCACATCATAACTGTCATGCATGATTTTTCTTCTCAAATCCCGGGAATCTGGTATGCAAACCTTTCCTTTCCGTCTAACGATTCCATTCTCCTATGAGAAACTGGAATACGGAATGGACTTGTTCGCTCTGCTAGGAGAAGAAATAGCTGAAACTGTCCCATCTCCTATAATAGAGTCATCACTGATGGCTCGAATGTGGATCTTCCACCTGTGCTTCCTTTATCTCTTGAAGCAATGAGCTTTCTAGAACTGTAAAGCTCATTTGATATATTATCCATGATAATATATCATCAACTACATTCTCTTTGCTCTTCTATATATAGTGATCTGTGTATACCTTAAAGTCTGCACCATCAAGATAGTTTCTCTAGACTTTAAGTGAATACACCACTGCAGACAACTCTTGTTCATGCATTGGCCAGTTACACGTGGCACTGGTCAATTTCTTACTCTCACAAGCTATTTGCCTGCCATCTTGGCTCAAAACTGTCCCTATGACTTATGCCACTAGAATGGGTCTCTAACTCAAAGAGGATCTGTGAATCAATCTCTTTGAGTATCGGAGCCTCTGAAACAACTTATTTCAGAGTATCAAAATTATCAGTCCCTGACACTAAAACGATTTTGCTGCTCTTGCTTCCATGCAAAAGAACTTTGCCTTGAAGCATGTTTGTCATAATCGCTACTATCGATGAATAACAAGAGAGGAATGTCCAATACAAACTGGAAAGTCCTACAAATGACTGTAACTGCTCCTCATCTGAGGAGTAGACCAAACTAAGATAATGAAAACCTTCTTGGGATCCATCTGAACCCCATCGATAGATACCCTATCCTTCGAAGATCCAACTGAGTCTTCTGTGGATTAACTGAGTCTAATCATGATCTCTTACTCTAATCTGATGGTAGCCACTTATAAAATCGATTTTATTAAATACAATGGCTCCACTTAGAGCGTCTAAAAGATCATTAATCCTAAGCATCGGATATCTAATCGTATTGAGTGCTCGATAAGCGATGCACATCCTATAAAGTCTGTCGTTCTTCTGCACTAGAAGAACTGAGGCTAGAAAAGGGTGAATGGCTAGGTCTAATCAGATTTTTTTTCTAAATCTTTCAAGGAAAGCTCTTGAAATTCTGCGCTCACTTTCATTGAAAGTGCTGAAACATTCCAACTAGAGTCTCCATGACTTCATGAATCCATCATAATACATGAGGAATGTATACAATATAGAAAATATATAAACTTATAATCAATGTTAAGCAACTTGGTAACTTTTACTAATCGTGTCTCATGGAGATCTGGTTCTCCACGGATTAGTAATCGGCTCCCCTCATGCTCAAAGTTGATCACTTTACTTGGTCACTATTTATTATGTAACAATAAATAAAGACATCAAACTTGCTTCTTAACTTGAATGCCATTTGGAACTCACTTTCTTACTTATAGACCTTGCATTGTTGTATAATCACTCCCTACTGGAGACAACCTTGCCTTGTCTAATAAATACAAACCATGCCGTGCTATATAACTGTGTCTTACTTCTTGCTAGGGACTTAGACTATAGCCTTGCCTGGTTTACTCTTTATAAACCTTGTCTTTCTGTATGTCTTGGCCACTCTTGAGTATTGGACCTACACACTTGCCTTGTTTGCTTTCGGCAAACCTTGCCTTTATGTGTATCTTGGTCACTCTAGAGTTCTTGGCCTACAGACTTGCTGTGCTTGCTTAGTAAAGATGAGTCTACCTATGATCTCTATCCTTAATTCTTAGGTAGATAGATAGATGAAACTATCTCATCTGCCCGTATTAAACTGTTATGGAATCAAGATATGATTCCTTCTATAAAGCTAGTAACTCTAAAGTCTATGCCTCAACAAAACTAGGAAGTTCTTACATAACTTTTCTTTTACTATTTCTAATTAAGGCATGCTAATCAAAATTGATTCGCCCTTGTTGCTCCACAAATCTGAAGTCTTTACTTCTTGTGAAATAAACTGCTTTATTCTATACACATAGAAATGTGCATTAGAACTCGTAACTATTTATAGTAACGACTTTGGAACAAAATAATGAATCAATAAACATCGTAAACTTGTAGGTATTCTTATAGTTCTCTTTTAAGGTTTCAATTTACCTTGAGTTCTCTTATCTCTAATTTCTAATGCATGAGACCTTGGTAAAACTAACCCTTGTTGCACTTTGTCCTTTCTCCAAAAGGACAATAGTTTTCACTTGCATTCTTCTAAATCATGGAATCTTTGAGGATAAACTATCCTCTATTCTAGGTTCTAATTAGACATCCTAGAATTCTAAGTTGTGAACTACTAAGTTCCTCATTCTAATGACCTCGACAACACTTGTCCTTTGTCTTAAAACCGTCCTTGGCTTATTCTTGTATTGATTTCTCCAATCAATGATATCTACTACATATCCACATCTTATACAATTCTTTGATCAGAATGCTACTAATTATTCATCTTGATTAGTATATAGTTTGAATATTCTATATGTATTCAAAACAAGTGGATGGCAGCGGAAAAGAAACAATTACAAGCCTTTGCTCAATGAAACATGAAGAAATAAGAAACTTTAAGTATGTCCTATATGCTTGCATGCATATGCATACTAATTTTCCAAAAATTTTGGCAGCATAACGGTGTAATGTTGAAAATTGGAAAAATTGCGTCAAGCAATTTCTTATTTCCGTGAGAATGGTGCCGGAAGGCACAATCTATTTACAAAAAGACCGAAAGGGGATACACACCCTAACAAGTTTTTTTTTTTTAATTTTTCTCCTCGCTAGCCTGCAAGAAAAATACTTACCTTTCCCCTGCAAGAAGAATACATGCACCGCACAATACGAAGTCACGGCTAACCTACGTGTTTACTCTCGATGCTATGCAAAATTGCATGTCCTATATGCAATTTGATGCAAAAAGAGAGCAACGATGCATAAAATACTTATCTGGAGGTCCAAAAATAATTTGCAGATGTGTATAGGTGCTGAAGATGGTCCACCCTTCGTCGGAATAGCTTTCCAAGTCTCTCCCGATAGGTTGTACTTCAAAATGATGCTCAAAAGAAAGTTGTTGAGGATGAATAGGTAAATTCAAAGCTCTAAAGATTATGGAAACTGAAGCCAAACTGTGACTTGCAGCCACTCTATAGAAAGAGCTTTGAGAGAACTTTCCATACCAACAAAGAACTCTGAAATTGGATGTGGGATGCCAAAAGTATGGCCAAAAACAGGAAGGTAAGTAATGAAGTTTTGAGTTAATTTGCTATGTTCAAAAGCCCTTGGCTATGGCCTCACGAAAAAAGCAAAGTTGAAGTCGTCTGAGAGCGCGCACAGAGGTGACTTATCCCACATGCAAAATAATTTCAAGAAACTATATATATGTAGCCAAGTTCTCTGAAGTTCAAAATCAAAGAAATCACGCGCTGCTCTCCAGGCGGCTGAAAAAATCAATACTGCGCCTACTGAGGCACAACTCCAAAAACTCACAGCGTTCTGGGAGAGTGCCCGCTTTCTCCTGTGCTGGATGCGCATGAAACGTGGAGGGAGACACACTTTCTCCTGCTCCGGACGTGGATAAGACTCTCTGACTGAAGTCCGGGTAGCTCTAATACGGGGCAGTTCCCACGCTAGTCGCTGTACACTCTACAGAGATCTTCCGTGATTGGAGCGATGTTGAAGGCGTGTCACGCGGCTCTTAATCCAAAAGTTCTTCTGCTTGGCAGCGGTCGACGAAAAAAAAAAACAGCAACGCTTTTGCGAAGATGATGAAGATGGCTCAAAAAACACGATCTTTCATGCTCTGATACCAATTGTAAGAAATCGCTTGAATGATGTGTGTGACTCTCCTCCCATCCATATATACCCTCTTGTACTCTAAAAATAGCAATGATATACTCTAAGAATAGCAATGATCCGGAATAGTCTAGTGTGAACATGTGACCATCATGCAACACTTATTCCCATTACTACCAAAGTAGTTCCCATTACTACCAAAGTACCTTAGGGTATCCCCCGAGCTTGGGACCTTGGATAGCTAGCCCTTGTCCCTCACACACATGGATTGATCCCTGTGGATCAAATAGACTGATCCCTGTGGATCAATGTTTGACAAATACCTAAAATAGGAATACCTATAGATATGACTCTACATTCTTTTACATATATGGCTGAAAATAAGTCTTCATGTTTCATCACCCCCTGGATGATTTAACACTAGTATCCAGAATTCTTCAAATTATATCAGACTTTATGAAATTTGGAATGTCTTCCTTCTTTCAATAAATCTAATCTTTAGTGATCAATACCTGTATCTGAAACAAAATCTTAGGATCCATAATCTTCTGTAACATAACAAGTATGTTGAAACACAAATCTATCTCTCTGCAACACAAATCTGAAAGAATCTGAATCTTTGACTTAGTTCCTCCAATGCTAAGAATCTTCACAAACAAAGGATAGACAACTGACTCATAAATACTCAAGATCTTCAATCATCCAAGATCATACAAGATCATACGAGATCTATGATCTTTCCAACAAAATACCTATGTAGAATCTGCTCTCATCAAACCTTCATGACTGAATGTTTGATTTGCTACCTGAATGTCTCCAAGTGTCCATGCTTCTCAAAAAGTTGTAAAACTTTTCTTCAACTGAATCCTTTCCAAGAATCTACAATTCTTACTTGAAATATAAGTGGAAAAATTCTCACCTTGAGAACTCCAGAAGCTGCAAGTTGATACTTCATATCTTTCATATTCTACCCGGGTGAAATGTGACAGTACCTGCTTGATTTTCTTTTGGCTAACTCCCCTTCTCAATCAAGTAATAGGATCTGATGGAACACCTTTTTGAATACAAGCATGTATCCAAAAATCAAGACAAACACAGAAAGTAGATTCTCCATTGACAACTACATCAAAACTTTGAATTTTCTGAAGTTTTATGAAAATACTGAATATGAGGTAACCTTTCCAAACATAAAACCTCAACCCAAGTCTTCAACATCTGCTACAAAAAACTCTTTTACCTCAAGAGTTAGATAAAGAAGAAATATACTTCTCTGCAACTTGTCATATACCAAGTAGCTCTGTATTGACACTCCAAGAATTCTTTGAGGGGACATATAAGCTACCTGCTTAAAATCTTCAACTTATATATAACTCATACATATGAGTCAAAATATACAAGTTGTCTTAAAAATCTGCTGCTTTTCTTTCTCTCAATGTAATTCTTTGCAAATCTACTAAATCATGACCAAGTATAGTGCAAAACAAGAAACTGCTTCTTCTTCACACAAGATGTTCTTGTAGACTTGTCTTTGGATGCAGAGGATAAAATAGGAAAAGTATATGGAAAATATGAGAGAAAAGGAAGTCTTACTTTCCTTTTGGAAATGTTGGAATTTCTTCTTCTACATCTTTCTTCCACCTGATGATGATGTCAACATCTTCAAACTTCTCTTTCATACCTTTTGTTCTCTTCATCTTCAAAAGAAATCTTTTCTCTTCCTCTAGTACTAAGAGTAAGAGAACCAAACAAACATGGTATACAAATGGAAGTGAATATAAAATCATGTTTTATCATCTCCTCATATCTGTTGAATCAATATTCTGCTTCAAATGTCTGAGATGACTAAATTCATCAACCTTTTGTCTGAATGATGAATTATCTTTCTAGAGTTACCTCTCTAGATCAAATTTTGTACGTGGATATCCAAGCAACTTACAACAAAAAATTGGCTGAAAACAAAGCTCATCCCATCTCCAAATTTCTCTTCTTAGAGAGCTTTCTTGCCATGAAAAAGATCTCTCAAAATTCTCTAGAAAAACCTCTAGATACCTGTTTTGATGTGCTTTAATTTTCAAAGAATGAAAGTGTATAAAAGCATTCCTTGAATTCTTCAAATCTCTTCATAATTGCTTTTCTAAGACATGACCTACAAATGAGAATCTGATAGTAAAAACTGATACCTGTGATTTGATGTTGATCTGATTCCTTCATTTTTCTAAACCATTGTTCTTACTTGAATTTGAAGTAGTCTTCTCTTCATCAAGTCTTGGTCTTCAAACAATACTTTTGTAAACAAGTAACATCTCTAGCCATGATGCCTCACATGCTGCCATTGCAACACCTCTATACTCAGCCTCTGTACTCGACAAAGCAACAGTGGGTTGCTTCTTGCTACTCCATGTAATAGCTGCACCTCCAAGTGAGAAAAGAAAGCCACTAGTAGATCTTCTATCTGGAGTGCTACCAGCCCAATCTGCATCGGTGTATCCATGAACCTGCAACTCCACACCAGCTTCATAAAACAATGCATAATCCAAAGTAGCACTCACGTAGCGTAGAGTGCGCCTCAGAGCATCCAAATGTGGCTTCCTGGGAACCTGCATAAACTGACTTTCAAGTCCAACAGTATAACTTAGATAAGGCCTTGTAATTGTGAGATATATAAGACTTCCCACAATTTTCCTGTACATAGTAGCATTTTCCAATGCTTCACCTGATGTAGTATCCAATTTCAAATTCTGATCTAATGGTATAGAAATTGGCTTACAATCAGCCATACCATACTTTTGCAGCATATTCAAGGCATATTGCCTTTGCGACATCCATATACCTGTTTCTGTATGTATAAATTCAATGCCCAAGAAATAGCGTAGCACACCAAGATCTTTCATGTCGAATTCCTGCATAAGAAGTTTCTTTACCTCTTTGATGCTTTCTTCATTATCACCACCTACAATCAGGTCATCAACATAAATAGCCACAATAGTGATGACATCATCAACCTTCCTTGCATATAGTGAGTGATCTGCATCACACATAGAGAACCCAATGCTGGTTAAGTAATCAGCAATCCTTGCATGCCATGCACGAGGGGCTTGCTTCAGCCCATACAAAGCCTTTTGCAACCTGCAAACATATTCTGGATGCTTTGAATCTTCATATCCTTGTGGCTGGTCCATATATACTTCTTCTTGTAACTCACCATGTAGGAAAGCATTCTTCACATCCATCTGATGCAAAGTCCATCCTTTTGCTGTAGCTAATGCAACAAGTGTTCTGACAATAGACATTTTAGCTACAGGGCTGAATGTTTCCTCATAATCAATGCCATATGTCTGTGCATAACCTTTAGCTACCAATCGTGCTTTATACCTGCTTATGCTACCATCAGCATTATGCTTTACCTTGTAAACCCATTTGCAGCCTATGGATTTCTTTTCTTGTGGCAATGGAACCAGCTTCCATGTATCATTTCCATAAAGTGCAGCCATCTCCTCATCCATAGCTTTTTCCCAATCTGCATTACCAATTGCATCTTCAAAACAAAAAGGTTCAACATCTTGTATTACCTTTGTCATGTAGGCACAATGGCGAGCCATGTAACTATCATATGTCAATCGTTGCACTGAATTACGCATCCTCCCAGATCTTCTTGGTCCTGGGTCACTTTTTCTTGTATCATCTGCATGTGCCCCTGGAGTCTTCACAAAGGGCAATCCAAGTTCCTCATCAATACTCTTTTCTGAACCACTTGAATCTCCATCAACATCTTCAAAACCTGCACCTGTTTTACTACCAGCAGAAAGCTTTTCTTTACCTTTCTTGGATGCATTTGATGAATTTGCTGGACTGAAATTTCCATGCAATCTTCCACTCCATGGATTTGAGTTGGAACTATTGCTTGGTGATGCATCCGGTCCACTCAAAACTTGAGATTCTGCACTAGATTTTTCAGTATTTTCTTTGTCATTTGGTTCAAAATTCAGTCCTTCTTTGGCATCTGCATAGAAGCTTGACATTTCATCAAATACCACATCTCTGCTCACCTTCACCTGTCGTGTGAGTGGGTTATAACATTTGTACCCCTTTTGCTCAAGGGAATATCCAATGAAGACACATTTTTCTGCTTTCGGATCAAGCTTAATCCTCAACTCATCTGGAACATGTACATATGCAATACAACCAAAAACTTTCAGATGTGATAAGTTTGGCTTTTTACCTGTAAACTTCTCTTCAGGTGTAACTTGATGTACAACAACAGTCGGAGTTCTATTCATGATGTATATAGCAGTATGCACAGCTTCTGCCCAATAACAATGAGGCATATTCTTCTCAGCCATCAAGGCTCTTGCTATTTGTGCAATATGTCTATTTTTGCATAGCAACACCATTCTGTTGTGGTGTGTACCTGCATGAAAACTGACGCCGAATTCCATGATTTTTTAGAAAATTGCTGAACTCATTTGACATGTATTCACCTCCTCCATCAGATCTTTATGTTTGAATGTACTTCCTTGTCTGTTTTTCCACCATAGCTTTAAAATTTTGGAAGTGAGTGAACACCTCGCTCTTCTCTTTCATGAAATATACCCATACTTTGCGTGTATGATCATCAATGAAGGTAATATAAAACCTGCAACCGCCCATAGATGTGGTCTTTGCTGGACCCCAAACATCTGTATGTACTACTTCTAGTACATTCTCACTAACACGCTTGTCATGTGGAAATGATGCTCTTGACTGTTTACCAAATTGACATGCTGCACATACCTTTTGCATTTTTGCAACTTTGAAATTTGGTAGTCCATGGACAATCTCCTTTGACCGCATCATTTTCAGCCTTTGCAAGTTTGCATGTCCAATCCGTTTGTGCCATATCTCTATATCTACAATAACTCCTGCACCTTTTGCAAACATGGCTGCATTCATTTCAGGAATCTTCACATTTAAGGTGAACATCCTACCCACTTTGTTTCCTTTGGCAACCAATCGTCCATCCTGCTTGTACTCTTCTACATATAATCCATCAGCATTGAACCTAACTTGTAATCCCTGGTCAACCATTTGTCCAACAGAAACTAGATTCTTTGTTATATTTTGAACATGCAACACATCAGCAAGATGTTTTACCTTCCCGTCCTCCATAGACAATGCTATGTTTCCTGTATGCTCAATAGGATGCGATGTATCATCACGTGTTTCAACATATCCAGGAACTTGCATTTTCTGCAAACTACTAAACCATTCTACATGACTGGTCATGTGATTTGAAGCACTTGAATCAACATACCAGACATTATCATTCGATTTTGAAACACCAGCAGACATCGTATTCATCATGTGATGTTGAACCATAAACAACTTCTCAGAATCATCTACACTTGTGGATGCATAGTTGTTTTGCTGCCTTCTGTTATTTTGATTCTTTAACCTGTAATCACGTTCAAAGTGTCCAAGTTTACCACAATTCCAGCATCCTTTACGATCATTACCTGAATCATTTCTTTGGAAATTTCTGCAACCTCTTTGGCTCCCCCTGCCTCGAAACTGTCCTCTTCCTCCTGCATGATTCTGTTGTTGACCTTGGTCTTGGTTTCTGTTTCCTCTTCCACTTCCAAAACCTCTACCTCTGCCTCTTCCTCTGCCAAAGTAGAATACCTGCTCAGAACTGGGCTTTCCTTGGGAGTTTGAGTCCTCACCAAGATTCTTTTCTTCAATAATCAGCATAGATACAAGATCAGCAAAATTTGGAATATTTTCCCTGGTCTGTATGGAAGTTCTGAATTGCTTATATGCAGCTCCTAAACCACGAAGGCACACTTCCACCTTATCGTCATCATCTACATTCACGCCAATAGATGCAAGTGACTCACATATGCCTTTGATTTTAAGAGTGTAGTCACTTACCGACATGCTCTTCTTATCCAATATATGCACCTCGTTCTTGAGTTGCAATTTCTGTGCCTTTGTGTTAGTCTCATACAAAGTGACCAAGCTGTTCCAAGCCTCTTTTGGAGTCTTGGCATCTTGTATGTGTCCAATCAGGCTATCCTGTATGCTAACAGATAGCCAATACATTACCTTTTGTGCTCCTTGATTCCATTCCTCATATGCTCTTAACTGATCTGCAGTCCGATTCCTTTCTGGTAACTGCGGAGCATTTTCATTCTCTCCTTTGATGTACTTCCAATAGCCTTTTTGCATCAGGAAATTTGTCATTCTAAATCTCCAAGCATGGAAGTTGTTCTTGTCTAGCTTATCGCTCATAAGCTGACTCATTCCATCTGCGTTTGCCATTTCTGCAACAATTCACAACACGGCAAAACACTACAAGCAGCACTTCTGCTTGAACACTGTCGCACTATGACGTGACAATTTGATCTCAGAAAAACATAGTTTTCGTGTATCAACAGTACACGGAATCGCTTGAAATTATGGATCTGGAATATATGAGTGTCGCCGAACACAACGCAAGTTACAGTTTCTGAAACTGACCTGGTTTTTCTGTGGGCCCCACTTTGCGGGCTCGAAATGGAGGTTGAGATGGCTCCGAAACTTCGAGACGTCTTCTACCTTTGTGGCGATTTCGTAGCAAACAGAGGCCGTTTGTGAAATCACATTTTCTCCATGCCTTGCCGCATAGTCTTCACCGTCGCCTTCTCCACGAGCTCTCTACAGCCAACCTGGCTCTGATACCATGTCACGAGAAAGGAGATAAGGAAGAGAGCTCACACACACACTCTCACTCTCAAGGAGAAGCACACACATAGATTGAGGCAAGGAAGAATGATCTTCTTCTTCTTCTTCTATTACATAAAAAGAATGTACAAGAATGACCTAAAAACCAAGAATACAACAAGTGCAATATATAAAGATCAGTACATAAGGAAAAACCTAATATCCGCGAATGAGTGAGCTGGCAAGAAACAAATGTGCTATCACTCTTGGTAGATAAATCTAATAAAGCTCAATGAAGTATCCCTGACATATATCGGTATGACCACTATACATGTCAGAGAAACAAAAAATTGGTACGTGTCATCCTGGATCATCACATGTTGAGCTTGATATCTCAACAGATATGGCATAAAGCTCAGCTCATGGAGGTCTCCAAAAAATGCAACTAAACTGCCATGTATTTATAGTGATGGTTGGAGCCTAATTTTGAATTCGAATCTTCCTATAATCACTCTCCAAAAATTTTAGTGATTGATTTGATTCTCCAACTTCCTTCAATCATGAATTCGTGGCTTCTGCTTTCTTTTTTCATGAAGTGGACTCAACCAGTTTATATGCTTTCAATTTTTACATCAAGTAAATACTCGAAGATTACAAGAGGGAGTTCACAAGTGAACTCTACAAGGAGTTGACATTTCATTTAAATTTCTAAACCTTTTGATGACTCAAGCCATCACTTGAACTTGTCATGGACTTGTTCCAACAAAATTGAAGGAAGACCAATAATAAAATCCATAGAATTTTGTTCCCATGGTCCATTAGGTATGGTAAGTGGCATTAATAATCCAAATGGTTTACCATGGTGTCTTTTCACATGTTGACACACAATGCAATGGGAAACATATTGTGCAATATCCTTTTCCATATTTGGCCAAAAGAAGAATTCTTTACATGTAAAAATAGTACTTTGTATGCCCCTATGACCCATATATGGTGGTTCATGCATCTATTTCATAAAAATTCTTTAAAACCTTGTGTGATGCATAACTTGTGTTGGAAATACAAGAATCCATTATGAAATGTGTAGTGATCCTCACTAAATGTTGTAGATTTATTGAAAGCATTCCATGTTTGTGAAAAATACAAATCAGATGCATAAACAGGAATCATGTCATGAAATGAATGAATATGAACAATAGAAATATTATTGATTGAAACAATAGTTATTTGTGGGGATGGGAAACGACTAAGGGCATTAGCTAAAACATTAGCTTTGCTAGGTTGATATTGAATCATAGGCTAAATTTTTTTTATCAATGAAGCCCATTTAATGTCTTTGTTAGAAACGAATGGTTGATTTAATATATTAATAACCTATTGGTCTGTTTTGATTATAACTTCAAAACCCATAAGATAATGTTTCCAAATTTCTAAAGCATGCACAATAGCTAAAAGTTCCTTATTATATGTGCTATAATTCTTTTCAGAAGGGTTAAGTTTCCTACTTTCAAATGCAATGGGATGACCATTTTGCATTAATATAGCACTATACCTAAACCACTAGCATCTGTAACTACATGGAAAGGTTGTACAAAATTTGGGTGCATGAGAAAGTGCATGTTTGAGTTTTTCAAAAGATTGCTGGTGTGCTAATCCCCACACAAATCTTAACTTTTTCTTCAATAATAATGTGAGTGAAAGTGCGAAATAAGAAAAATCTTTTACAAACGTTCTATAAAAACTAGCTAAGCCTAGAAAAGAACATACATCATTCATAGTTTGAGGTATATTCCATTCTTCAATTAATTTACTTTTATTTGGATCTACATGAATGCCTTGACTAGAAACAATATGGCCTAAATACTGTAAGAGAGAACTCTTTTCGGGGTTGGCAGAAAGTTTGTTTTTTCATAAAAAATTAAAAATAGTTTCTAAATGATTTTCATGGTCATTGTCATTAAAGTATCTCATCAAAGAAAACAAGACAAAAGCTTGGTACTCAAGAAGAATTTTATTCATCATACGACCAAATGTAACAGGTGCATTGGTGAGTCCAAAAAGCATTACCATGAATTCAAAGTGACTAGTTTGAGTTCTAAAGATAGTCTTATAAATGTCATTTTGTGTCATTCGTATCTGATGATAACCTAATTTAAGATCAATTTTGCTAAAGACATGTGCTCCATGAAGTTTATCTAGCAAATCATCTATCCAAGGAATAGGATATTTGTTTTTAATTGTGATCTTATTGAGTGCGCTATAGTCAATGCACATCCTATAAGTCTTGTTCTTTTTTTCTATGAAAAGAACATGTGCTCCAAAGGGAGAAGAACTAGGTCTTATAAGTCCTTTGTGGAGTAAGTCCTTAACTTGATTAACGATTTCTTTTTGATGTAATGGTCCATGCCTATAAGGTGCTTTATGGGGAGGAGAACTACTAGGAATTAAGTCTATACTATGGTCAAGAAATCCCCTAGAAGATGGTAGTTTAGAAGGAAAATCAGCCATAAAACAAATACTTATAAGAATCCATAATAGATGTATGTGCATTAGGAAGTGCATATGTATAATCAACTATGTTATTGACAAAAACAATTAATGAATTGTAGCCTTTCTTAAATCCACATTTTACTTGAGTATGAATAATTAATGGAAATGGTTGGAAGTCATGCATTGCAGACAAAGAAATATCTTGATTGTTAGACTTAAAACTCATTGTTTGTGCATGATAATCAATGCATGGATTATAATGATGATGAAAAGGCATACCAAGTATAACATCATAGGACTGCAAAGGAGAAATTAAGAATGTGTGTTCATCTATATATGAACCTAACAAATCTGAACGCTATGCACTTCACTTGTAACATTATATCTATTTCCTTGAAATGCAGCCTTAACTTTATACATAGAAGGAAATGGGTTTAATTGGAGATCTTGCACTAGTGTATGAGAAATAAAGTCATGCAAACTAACATCATCATGTAAAATATTAACAACTTTATCATTAATAAAACCTTGCATACAAAGTAAAGAATGGTTACCCAAGGTACTTAGATTGTTTTCTAATGCTTCTTCGGTCCAATCAGGTTGGGTCTCTTCATGAACCGCTTCCATGTTGTATAGTTGAGCTTCGATAGGATTCATGCCATGAGTTTGGAACCTACATTTAGCTTTAGTATGACCAAACTCACCACAATGCCAACAAGTGATACTTGGCCTCTTTTGTTGAGCATCCATCATTGTAGTTTGAAGGGTTGGAGGTTTGGTAGGTTGTAAGAGGGTTGTCCTGGTTACTCAAGAGAAATTGGATTGAGGAGGGTTGCTGAAAAGTAGATGGGCATTGAGAAGTAGATGGGTATTGAAAAGTAAGAGAAGAAAAAGTAGAAAAAGATCACTTGAAAGGAAAATTGGGCTTGATTGGTTATTGTCATTGACACGTCTGTTGTAAGCGAATAGACTTGGTGATGGATTAAAACTCCTTCTTAGCATCATGCGCAAAAGAAAAAGCTTCATAGAGGGTCATAGGATGTAGTGTGTTGAGCTTACTTGGATTCCCATCTCCAAACCATCTTCATACTTTCATTGCAAGGTATCCTCAGGAATTGTTTCAAGTGAACGAATCAAAAGTAGTCATTGCCAAAAGCGTTTAGTGTAGGTAGACACAATATCTCCATCTTTCCATCCAAAAGTTGTCCATGATCAATGAGCATGTAAATGGAATTTGGGAAGAAGGAAAGACTCTTTGATCTTTTCTTGAAATGCAACCCATGTGGTGTGGCGGTCGGTGCTATGGTGTAGAACATTCCACCATAATTGAGCCTTATCCACCAAATAGTTAGTACTCCGGGCAATTTTTGCAAGGAGGGGCATTTTCTAGTAGAGTGCACCTGCTTTGGTAATGGCCACATTCTCCACATCTGAAACAGATAATTGGCCTCCTTGGCCATTTCCAAAGTTATCCCTATGTCTAGGGTTGTAATTGTTACCTGGATTGGGTGCTACTACCATCACATTGGTTGATGGTGGAGCTCCTCCTTGTCCCTAGTATGGTTGTGCAGACATCCCTCTTGAGTGACATTCTTGTGCCTCATGCCCATCTTTCCTACGCAATTGGAAAGTTACACTTAAAAGTGAACACTCACTTACCACATGACCCTGTTTGCTACACATGGTGCACCATAATCCATTTTTGATGCCACCTCCCCGGAGTTCGTGCAGCTCTTGAAGGAGTTGTCCCAACTCTTCTACATGGGCTTCCTCTTCTTCCTGTAGATTTAATGCCTCAATTTCTCACCTTAGTTGAGTTACTGCACTTTCCTCCTCTTTGTGGGGTTTATTACTCTTCAAGATCTCAAGTTCTTTCCTTAACTAAATTACCAAGTCCTTAGGTTCTATAGGATATGACAAACTAGAAGAGCTTGTCCCGTATTGATGCCTAATTTGCTCTAATCTTGTGGTTGTGTTAATAAACTCTTCTATTGTTGCTATCGATAACTCTAACTCCTTAATTTTACATTGTAATGATATTGGAAGTGGTTTAGCCAACCACTTCTTGATGAAAAAATCATGGTGAGGGTCTAGCAATTTAGCCATCAATGCCTTGGCTATGGTAACAAATTCTAGAAAGGTCTCCCCAGGACCTAGTATTAAATTTTCTAACTCCTCAATAATGTTTTCAATTGTGTTCCCTTGTTGGAACTGTGTCCTAAGTGCTTCCTTCATTAGGTCCTATGTGGTGAAATGGTTTTCGGCAAATTAACTAAACCATTTGTCTGCTATAGCTCTTTTAATGTTGCAGGGAAAAGAATAAAAAATGCATCTTCTCTTCCCATCAGACCCCTAGTCTTACATAAGGCCAAAAGTCTCCTAATGTGTTCATCTAGGTCTTCTTGTGCTAATCCCTTGAAAGATGGAAATTTGATATTTTAATCTAGAGAGTAAAGTTTGCAAGTCTACCTAGGATGCCATATTCTTTACTGATGATGTCAATGATAGTGGACTGGTTGATATTCAAATAACCTTCCTTCTTGTTGCTTTGCAAGGGATCCTCAAGGTTTGAGACTGGGTTGTGGTCATGAGCTTCTCATACTCCTCTTAGGCTAAGAGAATTCCAATAGAAGAAAGATTACCTCTTAAGTAAGTACAGTACTGTCGGTACCCTTGCACTCATCTACACTTTGCAAATATTGCTTCTCCTATGCTCAAGCCTCCTTGTGGTACCATCGGGGTGTGCCAAATTTTGTTGGGGGATTGTTGTGCAGAAAGGGACTTGAGTGTTTGTTGGAGAAGGAAGAAGGATCATAAGAGAAATACACACGTCAGAAGCTTCTGTAGATTGATTATGAAGAGAAAAGTACAATGTTGATGTATAGCACAAAGCCAAATGCTCTTTGTGAATAATGTGTAATCCCAAAGAGTACACAATTAAACAAGGTTACAAAATACCCAAGGTTCTTTCTGCCGCCAAAATTCTCTACACCAGACCTCCACCTTCTCCAAGAGCTTGCACTTGTGCACACCTTGCACTCAAGCTTCCAATAGGGGAGGAGGGATGGACACCTTTTGTTGACACACACATTGGGACCTTGTGACCCTTGATTGTCTTCCTTAGCAATCCTCTGAACACACCTAAGTGAAACTTCTTGCACACTTTGCACTTGCTTCTCTATGTCGCACAATGACTGAATGTCTCTTGCTTTTCTCTCTCCTAGCATAGAACATGCTCACCTTGCTTAGTCTAACCAAGAATAATGCATACTTTGAGTTGAGTGTCAGTTCATGTACATATGCTCCTAAGTGATATAGTATCTTGGTGCTCACTTTAATGTCCCAAGGTTGTCTCAAAATGTGCACAACCAACGAACCCCAGCTTTGTCCTGTAGTGACTTTAGGACAATAACAAAATTTTAAATGGGGGACCATATTTTCACTTTTGTGTATGCTTCCTCTTCACATGACTTCACATTTTGCCCTTCAATTCTTCAAATGTGTACCTAAGGGAGGGTTCACCTGAACCTTCCAAACACTTTAAAGACCCTTTGAACCTTAGAGAAATTACAAAAAACAATTTGCAACCTGCATCCAACTTTTTGCAAAACATAACCATTGTGAACAAATGATTAAACATACCTGTGCACCTTGACAACTGAACTTGGAATGATTTGACCTTGATCATTGACTTTGACCTTGAACATGTTGACTTTGACCACTTTGACTTTGACTATTTTGACTTTGACCATATTGACTTTGACCAATATGACTTTGATTGGCTCAACAATGAGTGTCTATCACTATAGATGGTCTCTATCGTAGGTGGCCCTCTGTCACGATAGATGGGTGTCTATCACAATAGACCTATCTATCGTGATGGATGGGTCTATCATGATAGATGCTATCTGTCATATCTTGTGACCTTCTGTCTATCACAATAGACATAGACTATCATGGGTCCTGCCTATCATGATAGAGGGGTGTCTATCATGATAGATGAGGTCCGTTGTCTATCATCTATCATGGATTTTAGTCTATCGTGATAGATGGTGTCTATCGGGATAGATGGTCTTTGTCGTTGGGGGTTGTCTATTGCGATAAATGGGCGTCTATCATGATAGATGCATCTGTCATGATAGATGGTATCTATAGCGATAGATGGATGCCTATCATGAATTCTATCTATCATGATAGACACCAGATGGGTGTCCATTGTCTATCATGCACCATCTATCGTGGATTTGGTCTATCACAATAGACCAAAAAAATGCAAATTTTCATGATGTTTCTAGTGATTTGGGATGCTCTAGTGGTGTGCTCTATCATGCCTAACATGCAATCAAGGAATACCACACTTTTCTAAAAAGCAATGTCAATTCTCTATGTCTTAGCATCACACACTTGTCTTCGAAGCTCCCTCCCTGACAATGGTGCCAAATTTGGTATCACTCTAGCATTGGTGAGTACTAACATGAGGAGATCCACCTCATAATTGTCAATGCACGGATACATGAGGGTGGTATGATGACCATGAGCAAGTGGAGTGCACAAGTGAGTCAGTGAGAAGCACACAAGCATGCACACAAGCATGCACACAAGCATGCACACAAGCATGCACACACATACACACACATGCACACAAGGTAAGACAAAGAGTGTAATGATGGAATACTCTATTACAAAGCTCCAAGAAAGTATACAATGCTCAATACTATGTTTAGTCTCTAACTAGCTAAACTAAAAAATAAGCTTTCTAGTTCTTTTTATAGTTTTCCACTAGTTTTGGCCCTATCCGGACCTAGTCTTTGGTTTAGTTAAAAATTAGATTATAGGGGCTTATTTGAGGGCTCAAAAGGAGTCTAAAAATCATCAAATTTGGTACATAGATACTTCGAATACTCCTCAAGCTTGAGGATTCCTTGGCTTGAACAAAGTGGAGTTGGAGTAATAAAAAATGGATTTACAAGGTGGTGGAGTGATCAAAATCCCTCTTGGATGATTGTTTCAATTAAAAAAGAAAACAATTGGCCTATTTGCTACATCATCATTGCTTCCCTTGCTCTTGGTTGTTCTTCTCTTTATCCTTGTCTTTGTTCACTCGATCCTTGCCCTTGCTGATCAGCACATGTGCATGTGTATATGCATGTATGTGTATGCGTGTATGCATGTGTACGTGTGTATGCATGTGTATGTGTGCATGCATGTGTGTGTATGTGTGTATATATGTATGTGTATGTGTGTGTATGTGTATGTGCATGTATGTATATGTGCGTGCATGTATGTATGCGTGTGTGTGTGTGTATATATGCATGTATGTGTGTGTATGTGTGTGTAAGTGTATGTATATGTACGTGTATGTATGTATTTGTAAGTGTATGTATGTATGTATGTGTATGTATGTGTACGTATGTATGCATGTGTATGTGTGTGTATGTATACGCATGTATGTGTGTGTGTCTATGCATGTATATGTATATGTGTGTGTATGTGTGAATGTATGTAGTGTTATGTATGTGTGTGTATATGTTCATATGTGTGTGTATGTGTATGTGTGTGTGTATATGTTCATATGTGTGTGTATGTGTATGTGTGTGTATATGCGCGTATATATATATGTGTGTGTGTATGTATATGTGTTTGTATGTATATGTGTGTATGTATATGTGTATGTGTGTGTACCTATATGTATGTGTACATGTATGTATGTGTAAGTGTATGCATGTGTGTGTAAGTGCATGTATAAGTGTATATGCATGTTTTTTTTTGTATACTAAGCCCTTTTTTTATTTGAGATTAAAATAACAAGAGATATTTGTTACACTTTTGCATTCCTTGAGTAGCGTTGATGTGAATCTTTTCCCCATGCATGGGAACTTTTTACTCTAATGCTGGCTAGAGGTTTTTTTTCCCATACTACCACATACATGATTCACTCATATTTTGATGGTACTTTGTACTTAGGGATATTATTCAGCTCTTACTTTAGTTCTGAACATCATCAATAGAGAGAGCTATTCTAGGCATCTGTCTTCTCCATGTGTCTTGCTACTTTTTTGCTCCTTTTGTGTGCTTCTTGTGTGTCTCTCACACTTCTACATGCACCCAATAGTGATATCATAGCAAGTTCAACTCCTTCTCAAGTTTTGGTTTTTCACGTCATAGTGCACACATACTTTTAACAATGCAATTCGATTTCAGAGCATAGAAAATCTATTTTCAACAGCCAAGAAACATTTCCATCAGTTGCACTAGTGTTCTACCCCCATTTTAAAGCTATTCATGCACTTAGAATCAGTAACAAAATGATGGATTGTGAGCTGAAATTTCAGCATTCATTTCAACTTTTATTGAAGTAAAGATCTTGTCACATTCTTGTTCTTTAGTGAAATGGCAGACAACAATGAATTGTTTGTCATGCTTCAAGATGATGATAAAGTTGATGGGACCAACTAGCCAATGTGGTCTTACATGATGAAACATATTCTTGTTGTGAAACAACTATGGAACATAGTGGCAGATGTAGATCAAAGACATGCAGGTTCTTCTACTTCCCAATCTACTATCACATATGGAGCTTCTTCTTAAAGTACAATGGTTGCTCCTTCTCCACCTACACAGGAGCAACTTAGATGGGATGGAAAAGATGCTCAAGCTCATGCATTGATTGTGCTTTCTGTGAAGTGTCATATAGTTCCACACATTCGTTCTTGTTTTGCATCAAGACAAGCATGGGACATTCTTGCTTCTTTGTATGCCGTGCATAATGAAGCACATGTTGCATACTTGAGGAAGAAAATTGAGGATGTATGTATGGCTAAAAATGAGTCTATGGATGTGTATTTGACAAACATCAAGGACTTGCAAGAGCAATTGGTAAACATAGATGAGATTATTGTGGATGCATCACTCATCTCTACATTGTTGAAAGGATTACGAGAATCTTTTCAAAACTTTGCCACTACACTCCATTTGTTTGCAAAAGTTAATCCCAATATGTATGCATTTGATGAGTTTTTTTGTGTCTCTTCTTCTGCATGAAGAGCAATCTAGAGTGAATAGGAGTGGTTTGATTGAGGGAACACAAACACTTGATATTTCACAAAAAGGGAAAAGCAAGTATGGTTCAACTTTGGGTTCATAAAAACCAAAGCCTCAACCTTCCTCTTCCACACATTCCTCTAATGATGATGATTTGCAAAAGAAGAAGAGATGTAAATATTGCTGAAAGGCTGATCATACTATTGATGAGTGTAGAAAGCTTGCTAAGCGCAATGAAAAGAAGAAGGAGTCTAGCATGTCTATTGCTGAAAATTCTTCAATGGCAAAGAATGATGAAGCCAACATGGCTCAATATTTTTGTGCATGTGTTGCTACATGTCATTATGATGCATCATTGCATTCTAAACGTATGGTTGTGAGTGTGGCTGATTTGGATAGGTTCTTTGATAGTGGTGCTTCAAAGCACACATTTCATGCAAAAGGTTTTTTGAATCTTTGAAAGATGCACCCAAAGGAGGACATGTGTGTGCAAACCATGCCTCTTATCCTATCATGGAGTAGGATAAATTGAGATTATGACTGCAAATGGAGGTGTGATTCTCTTGAAAAATGCATTGTATGTATCCGATATCAAGAAGAACTTAATTTCAGTTCCATCAATTGACAAAGCTAGACTTCATGTACACTTTGTTGATGATAATTGTATGGTTCATGATTTCAGAAATGGTGATATTATTGTTATGTCTGGTACATTATGTAATGGTTTGTATCGCATGGATACATAGAAGAGGGCTGCCTCAAATGCCTTGGTTACTCATACTTCTTTTATGGCTGAAATGGAGCTTTAGCAGGCTCATTTTGGCCAAATAGTTTGCTTTACTTGCAAAAGAAGGACATGGTTATTGCTTTGCCAACACTTCAATCCATTGAAAAGCATACATATGAAGGTTGCATCCTTGGAAAAAATGCATCATGCTTCTTTTCCAAAAGATAGTCATATACACACTACACGAAAATTACAGTTTGTTCATAGTGATGTATGTGGTCCTGTCAAGATTCCATCTTTTGGGAAGCATGTATATTTTGTTACTTTCATTGATGATGCTACTCACCATACATGAGTGTACCCTATGAAAGCAAATAATGAGGTATTTTCTTGCTTCAAAGCATTTTTGGCTATGGCTGGAAACTTTTATTCAAATAAGACTTTGACTCTACGCACAGATCATGGTGGCAAATACATGTCACATGAGTTTAATGTTTTTCTTCATAAAAGAGGAATTTCACACCAATGTATGGTGCCATATACACCTCAGCAAAATTGTGTTGTCGAGCATAAAAATAGAACACTCCTTGAAATGGAACGATGTATGGTTAAATGAAAGCATCTTCCTGATAAGATTTGGATAGAAGCGGTCATGTGTGCAAACTACATGTTGAATCACTACCCTACACAAGCATTGAGAGTAAACACTCTGTATGGAGCTTGGAATGGAAATAAACCTATGGTTAGTCACATGTGTGTGTTTGTTTGTTTGACATATGCTCTTGTGCCATCACAACATCACAAACTTGATGACAAGGCAAATAAATGTATGTTTGTTGGTTATAGTGTTGAAATTAAGGGATATCACTTTAACCATCCATTGATGAACACAATTATTGTGAGTCAAGATATGGTATTTTCTAAAGAATTAGTTTTCCCTCCACTTGAATGCAAAAAATAGACAACAATTAGTTGTTCGATATACTTGTGCCTTTGTTTCAAAGTGGTGTGCTTGAATATGGCCATGTAGACTAGCCAAATGAAGCTCAAAGGGGTTAAAAACCCCAACAAAATAGATTTTGAAATGCAAAGAATTCCCAACTAAATATGGCTGAAATTTTTAGCCAAAAATTGTTGGAACTGCTAGAAATTCCAATCACACATGGCTGAATATTTGCATCAAAGTATGGCTGAAAATGAGCATGAAATTCAGACCACACATGATATAGATGTTGATGATGCATTACATAATGAACACATCTCTATCAAGAGTGCACAAAGTATGCCAACGTGGTTGAAACAAGCTTTACAGGACAACAAATTGAATTCACCTTTACTTGGTAGAACAAGATCTAGATCCCACCATGCATCAAGTAATTTTGTGGATTATTCTATTATTGCAACATGTAATAAATAACCACTTACTTTTGAAGATGCATGTGACGATCCACATTGGATGAGGTGCTATGCAATCACAAATGGATTTCATACGTAGGAATGGTACTTGGGAGTTATGTGAATTGCCAAAAGGAAAAAATGCCATTGGTAGAAAGTGGGTTTACAAGATTAAAAGAAAGTGAGATGGCAACATTGATTGCTACAAAGCTAGATTGGTTGCCAAAGGATATGTACAACAATATGGCATTGACTATGAGGAAACTTTTGTGCCTACTTCACATAGGACTACCATTCATACCGTGGTTGCATTGGTTGCCCATCAAGGTTGGAAAGTACATTAGTTGGACATAAAAACAACTTTCTTGAATGGTGATTTGCAAGAAGATGTTTATGTGAAGCGACCTCCTGAATTTTCCATGAAAGTGCAAGAGCATATGGTTTGTCACTTGCATAAAGCCTTGTATGGTCTCAAGCAAGCTCTAGGTGCATGTTATGACAAAATCCATAAGCACTTGATTGCTCTAAGCTTCACATGTAGTCCAAATGAAAGCACACTCTATGTACACAAAGATGGGACTGATCTTATAGTTCTTGTTCTTTATGTCAATGACATACTCTTGAATAGGTCATGTGATGCAAAACTTGACATTCTTATGGCTGAATTGCAACATACTTTTGATGTCACTTATTTTGGTCTTTTGAACTACTATATTGACATCCAGTTTGTATTTGTTGAAGGGTGAATTGTTATGCATCAAGAAAAGTATGTTGAAAAACTACTTCAGTGTTTTGACTTTGAGGATTGCAAGCTAGTTTCTAGACTATTTGAGATAGGATTTAGGTTCTCAGTTGAGGATTCCAGCGATGCATTTGACACTTCTCTTTATCAGCAAGATGTGGGATGTCTTATATATGCATGAAACACAAGGTGGGATATACAATATGTAATTTCTCAGTTGAGTCGATTCATGCATAGCTATTAGAAAAAGACTGAATGATGTGTGTGTAAATCACCTCCCATCCACATATACCCTCTTGTACTCTAAAAATAGCAATTATGTGCTCTAAAAATAGAAATGATTTGGAATAGTCTAGTGTGAACATGTGACCATCATACAACACTTATTCCCATTACTAACCAAGTACTTCCCATTGCTACCAACGTACCTTAGGGTATCCCTTGAGCTTGGGGCCTTGACTAGCTAGCCCTTGTCCCTCACACACATGGCTTGATCCGTGTGGATCAATGTGATTTGATCTCTAAGGATCAATGATCCCTGTGGATCAATGTGGACTGATCCATGTGGATCAATATGTGACACTCTCTCCTCCTTCTAAAGATCATTGTCCTCAATGATCAATGAAGGAAAGTACTTGCGAACCAAAGCTCCTGATTCCCAAGTAGAATCAGTAAGTGGTAATCCTCTCCAAGCTACTGGATACTCCTGGATGTCATGATTCCTCAATCGCTTTTGTCTTTGATCTAGTATCTTGTTTGGAGAATGACCCATGCTATTAATTTCCTACAAAGAAACAATACCTTCTATTAGATTATCCTCCCTAGAAATATACTTCCGAATTTTACTGACATGAAACACTGGATGCACTCTACAATATGGGGGAAGCTCTAATTGGTATGCAAATTCACTTAACTTTTTAACCATCTTCCAAGATCCAAAAAATCGTGGTGATAGCCTTTACTACACTTCCCCGTGGAGAGTGAAGTAGATGTAGCTGGTACCTGAAGAAAGAATCTGTCTCCATCCTCAAAGGATTCAGGAGATGTCTTCCTATCAGCGTACTCTTTAGACCTATCATCTGCTTGCTACATCTTGGCTTTAGCTTTTTTTTTTTAAATTTGCTTGGACATTCACTAAGAACTCCAAAGCACGAGGACATTTCTTTGGCATGAATATGGTACTGGGAGCATTCAGATTCATGCCATAGTTCATGTCAAAAGAAGACATACCAATCACCTTATCAGGCCTATTGCTATAAGCAAACTCAACTAATGGCAAATAAATATCCCAATCTGTCTGTCTCTTAGACACATATGCCCTCAACATGTCCTCTAAAATATGGTTGACCCTTTTAGTCTAACCATCTATCTAAGGATGATCACCATTACTCATGTTTAATGACACCTTCAATTTGTCATTAGACAAGAGTAATGGTGATCATCCTCAGATAGATGGTCAGACTGAGAGGGTCTGACACCATTCCTCCTGTGAATTTGACATCCCTTTGAATCTGACATCCCTATCTGAAACTATGGATATTAGTAACCCATGCAATCTGAAGACATGATGGATAAACAACTCTGCTACCTGTGGAGCTTCTATCATCTCCTACGTGGGTATGAGATGAGCCATCTTGCTCAATCTGTCTACCACAACTAGGATAGTATCCTGCTTCCTTTTGGTTTGTGGTAACCCAACTATAAAGTCCATGGATACACTATCCTAGTTATGATCTAGGATCTATAAAGGATGCAAAAAACCTGGTGTCTTTATCCTTTCTTCTTTGTTGACTTGACACATAAAGCATTCTTGAACATAAGTGTGGACATCTCTGGCTATCCAGGCCACCAAAATGTTCTTCTAACAAGCTATATTATCTTGTCAATACCTATATGTCCTACACAAGGAACATCATGGTTATCATGCATGACTTTTCTTCTCAAATCTTGAGAAACTAGTACGCAAACCTTTCAACAAACAACTCGAACTCTCTTGTCTCCTAAAATAGAGTCATCATTGATGGCTCAAACAAATGTGGATCTTCCACCTACGCTTCCTTTATCTCTTGAAGCAATGAGGTTTCTAGAGCTATAAAGCTCATTTGATACATTATTTGTGATGCATCAATAACTATATTCTCTTTGACTCTTCTATATAGGATTTCCATATGAAACTCCTGCATGAGCTCAGCCCAACGAGCCTATCTACCTTGAAGATCTAGCTGACTATAAAAATACTTAAGTGTATGGTGATCTATGTATACCATAAAGTCTACACCATAAAAATAGTGTCTCTAGACTTTAAGTGAATACACCATTGCATACAACTCATGTTCATGCACTGGCTAGTTGTGCTATGCACTGATCAATTTCTTACTCTTAAAAGCTATGGGCTTGCCATCTTGGCTCAAAACTATCTTTATGGCTATGCCTCTAGCATTTGTCTCTAACTCAAAGGATTTCTATGGATCTACCACTTTGAGTATAGGAGCCTCTAAAACAACTTGTTTCAGAGAATCAAAACTATCTTGCTGCTCTTGCTTCCATGCAAATGGAACTCTGTGTTGAAGCAAGTTTGCCATAGGTGGTGCTATCAAAGAATACGAAGAGATGAGTTTCCAATAAAAATCTGAAAGTCCTATAAATGATCATAATTGCCTCTCATCTTGAGAAGTAGGCCAAAAATATAACGGAGACCTTCTTGGGATCCATCTGAACCCCATTGACTGATACCACATGCCCTATATACTCTATCCTCAGATGAAATAACTGAGCCTTCTCTGGATTAACTGAGTCTTATGTACATCATGATCTCTTACTCTAATCTGATGGTAGCCACTTGTAAAATCTATTTTACTAAATACAATGGCTCCACCTAGAGCGTCCAAAAGATCATCAATACTGAGCATATGATATTTGTGTCTGATAGTAATCTTATTGAGTACTTGGTAGTCAATGCACATCCTATAAGATCCATCTTTCTTCTTCACCAGAAGAATTGGTGCTGTAAAAGGGTGAATAGACGGGTCTAATCAGCCCTTTTTTGTAAGTACTCATCCATGATCTTGCGAACTTCACTCTGCTCTTGCAAACTCATTCAAAATGGTGGCCGAGCAAGTGGACTCGCTTCTGATACCAATTTGATTCTATGCTTTATGTTCTTGCAAGGAGGCAAACTAGAAGGTAAACCTTTTAGCAACAACTCTTGGAATTTTGCTCTCACTTTCACTGAAAGTACTAAAGCATTCCAACTAGAGTACTAAAGCATTCCAACTAGAGTCTCCATGACTACATGAAAGTAAATAAACTTACGATCAACTTTAGGAAGTTGGTAGCATTTACCAATCATGTCCCTTGGGGATCTGGTTCTCCACAAAACAGTATTTGCCTCCCCTCATGCTCAAACTTTATCACTTGTTCACTATTTATGATGTGTAAGAAAATAACAGCACAACAGAATAGACCTGTAGACAAAGTTGAGAGGAAAACATAGACAAAGATTGATGCAGACTGAGAGATAGAGAACTCAAATTCTCAAATTGTCGAGCATAATGCAGTTACAATGATGGTGCTATCCACCTGTGTGCTCCCAATGTGGATCTTAGATGGCGATCTAGACAGACTCTAGATGAAAGGCTTACTAATGCGCAATGCTATGTAAAGCTCAACCTGGGCCGTGCTTATATAGCTTTTACAAGGCAATTTGGAACAGATAAATGTAGTTAGGAGATACAAAATAGTTGGTAAAATATATGATCCAAAAATATCTCCACGACCAGAAGTCCTACCATCTTGGCCCTACGAGCCGGGGGGATAGCCCCCCCAGACCCCGCAGAAGAGGGCAAGCCCCCCTCTGCACTCCCCCCATAAAGGTTCTATGGGGAAACTGCGTGATGCCACAGGGCCTTTTCTAACCTAATGGCTAGGCTCTCAAAGATCATCTACAAACATCAATGGTCACATATAGACCTCGTCTAACTTGGAAGTTAGGGTTCTGAAAATGTCTGCGCTCTCATAATGGCTTCTCCTCATAATGGGGGCCTTACAATTTAGAGCACCATGGATCATTTGTGGTCACATTAGGGTGGAGTATTGAGTATATCTAACACCCCCCCCTGAATGTCCACCATACGGTGAACTACCTCCTTGGTCCAATCCCGAGCTTTGGAAAGTGTCAAAGAAGTTGCTCTCTCCCAAGAGCCTTGGTGAAGATGTCTGCTCCATTTTCTTCAGTAGGACAATAGCTTATCTCCATGACCCCGTCCTCAATCAACTCAAGCCCATAGTGATACTGGATTTCTATGTGCTTGGTACGTGCATGGAAAATAGGATTTCTGGCGTTGGCCATGCAACTTTGGTTGTCACACTTCAACTCTATAGCCTCTTGTCCTTGTATTCCTATGTGCCATAGGATCCTCCTCAACCATATTGCTTCACATGCTGTAATGCATGCAGCTTTGTACTCAGCTTCAGTAGAAGATAATGCTACAATCGGTTGCTTCTCACTAATCCAAGAGAAAATCCCTGATCCTAAAGAAAAGCAATATCTAGAAACTGATTTTCTAGTATCAATATCTCCTACCCAATCTGAGTCACAATATCCGACTAGAGATGATCCTTCTTCATAAAGAATACCATAATTAGTGGTTCCTTTCACATACCTGAGTATCCACATGCTTGCCTTCCAATGAGTTTGGCAAGGCTTATTAGAGAACCTGCTTACTACTCCAACAACATAAGAGATGTCTAGTCTGCTATTGCACAAGTAGATGAGACTTCCAACTAATTTCGTGTATCTTCCAATGTCCGCTGGAGGTGAAGCATCTTCAATAGATAATTTTGTGCTGACCTCCATAGGTGTAGAAATTTCCTTGCAATCCTCCATGTCGAATGCCTTCAATATATGCCTTGCATACTTATTGTTGAGAGCCTTCTCTGGTTCCTGCCAAACTTCAAGACCTAAGCAATAATGCATTAAGCCTAAGTCTGTCATTTCAAATTCTGAACTCAGGGCATCTTTTGTTTTTTGAAGAAGAGCATCATCATTTCCTATAATCACAAGGTCATCTACATAGAGTACAAGCACAATTTTCTTCCCTCCTCTCTTTAGAACATACAAGTTAGCATTAGAAGCACATCTTTTGAAACCTAGATCCAAGAGATACTCATCTATCCATTGGTACCATGCTCTAGGGGCTTGTTTTAGCCCATATAATGCCTTCCTCAGCTTACATACCTTGTTCTTTGAATGGGGAGCCTCAAACCCTGGTGGTTGAGACACATATACCTCCTCCTTAAGGTCTCCATTTAGGAATGCTGATTTGACATCGATGTGATAGACTGGCCGATGCTTATGTGCAGCCATAGCTAGTACTACTCGGATAGTAGTCATTCTTGCAGTCGGGGCAAACGATTCACAAAAGTCAATGCCTTCTACTTCTGAGTAGCCATGTGCAACAAGTCTTGCTTTATAATTTTCTAGAGTACCATCAGCCTTGTACTTTAGCTTCCAGACCCACTTGGTGCCAATGACTTTACGGTTAGGGGGTCGATCCACTAGCTCCCAAGTTCCATTCTTCATGCTACTGTTGTATTCTGTTTGCATGGCAGCCCTCCAATTCGGATCCTGGAGTCCCTCTTCCACATTGGTTGGTTCTTTTGCTTCTTCTTGAATGAGATCAACCATCAAGGTTGTGTTTACAATATGGGCACTTGCCCGTCTCTGTTCCTCTATTCTCTGTGATCACCTTGGTCCATCTGCAACCTGTTCTAGTGACTGTGGGATGGGGTTTGTAGAATCATAGAGCTGCCTCACCTAACGTGGCAATGGCTTTTCCACTTGGGTTTCGACAGGTTGGTGACTTTCAGACTCATCATCTGAAGATGATGCTTCCTTCTCTTGTGTAGAAGGGATAGCTCTTAGGCCAGGTTCATAGTGGATTGCCCCTTTGCCTGATGATAAAGTGGAAGCTCTCTTTTCCTCCTCCACTGCATGTGGCTGCTCCTCCTTAAACACCACATCATGACTCACCATGATCTTCTTAGCCTCAGGGTCATAAAGCTTATAAGCCTTCTTATCTTCACTGTACCCTAGGAAGATACATTTGATGCTTTTTGGTTGAAGCTTGTTTCTCTCCCTATCTGGAACATGTACATAATATTCACTTCCAAATACTTTGAAATGGGAAACAGAAGGCTTTTTACTAGCGAAGGCTTCTTGTGGATTCTTTCCATCAAGTGCCTTGGTGTAGCTTTGATTCAAGATGTAGACAGCAGTGTTGATAGCCTCTGCCCAAAATCGATTAGGCAAAGCCTTTCCTTTCAACATGCACCTTGCCATCTCCATGATGGTTCAATTTCGACATTCTGCAACACCGTTCTGTTGAGGACTATGTGCCACTGTGAGTTGATGCTTGATTCCCTTGCTCTTGCAAAAATCTTCAAACTCTATTGATGTGAACTCACCATCACCATCTGTCCTGAATTTCTTCCTCTTCTTCCCTGTTTTAGTTTCAACAAGCTGAAGCCATTCTTTAAACTTACCAAAAGCTTGAGCCTTATCGTGAAGGAAGTACACCCACATCTTCCTCCTATAGTCGTTGACAAGTAACATGAAGTAGGAAGATCCGCCCAAGGCCTGTGTAGGCATTTTCTGTAGAAGTCAGCATGCACCAACTCTAGAGGATAGCTTGCTCTGTTGTTACTTTCTTGTGGAAACGCCTTCCTCTGTTGCTTGCCCATCATGCAAGCTTCACATGGTTCCTTCATTTGTGCAATCGATGGTAGGTGTGCAACCATACCCCTACAATGCATTTCCTTCAGTACAGGGTATCCAATGTGGCCGAATCTCTCATGCCATAGCTTACTTGTGCCCACGTTTGTAGAGGCTATAAGAGCACACAAACCATACAGGTTGTTCCTCCTTATGCCAGTCCCAACAATGTTGTTGTTACCGTCCATAATCTTAGCTCTTGTCTTACTGAAAGATACTTGATGACCTTGATTAGTTATAGTAGCTAGTAGATTTCGTTTTATTTGTGGAACATACAACACATGTGAAAGCTTTCTGATATTGACATTAAAGTTAATGAAAGAAACCGTACCTTTGCCCTTTGCATGACATCTTTCATTGTTCCCTACCTTTACTCTGATGGGTTCCTTTAGAGGCTGAAAGGATCTATAAAGGTCTTTTCTACTCGTCATGTGACGAGATGCACCATTGTCCAACACCCATCTGTTCCTCAATCTTCAGCTGAGGAGCACACCTCCTCTATCGTAACAAATAACTCAAGTTTTATTTTTGCTGTATTGGCAGACTCCATGCCCTTGCCACCTTTTGAAGAGCCACTCTTCTCTACCTTCTTGATGCGACAATCTTGGATTCTGTGTTCTTTCTTCTTGCAGTGGAAACACTCTCCCTTGAACTTCTTTTTGTCGTTCTTCTTTTTGTCTTCATCTTTTGAAGAGTCTGCTTTGCCTCCTTTGGCATTTGCTGTGAATGGAGCATCTCCTTTGCTACCACCACTCCTTGCCTTGAGCCACAGCTCCTCCTCCATGAGTAAGGCCCTAAATTCTTCAAAAGTTAGTGGTTGAGGTCTGATTTGAGTGCTAAGAGCAGTTACCAAACCATTAAACTTAGGTGGATAGATTCGAAGACAACGTCGAGCTAGCTCCTCACTTGAATTTTGAACTCCTGCTCCCGCCATTTGATCTCGTAGATTCTTTATGAAAGTGATAAACACCTCTGCACTCTCCCCATCAACAAACCGTTCTGCTACAAGCTGATTCTCCAAGTTCTGAATCTGTGTCTAATTACGAGTTTCATATTGATTTCTCAATATGTTCCATGCTTCACATGCCTTCGTAGTATGCTGAATGAGAGTCATAACACTATCAGAAGTACTTGTAACAAGAGCATAGAGTGCATATGGATTTCTACATTTCCAAGCACGTAGAAGCTTAGCATCAAGAGGAATCATTCAACCAAGATTATTTGGATCAGTTCTTTCTTGGGGATCATGATCAGTCCCAAGCATAGTCTCCAAAAGCTCATACAAATCAAGAATAGAAGTGATTTTGAACTTCCACAGGGTGTAGTTTGTACCATCAAGTTTACCTTCTACGAAGGTTGGTGGCCGTATCCATAACATTGGGATAATCGGCATCATTGCTGCTCCTTCTTATGCACCACCTACTCCTGTTGATGAACCACCTTGACTCCAAGTTGTAGATGATGACGCACCACTTGACATCTTCTCTCTTTTGTTGTTCAAACCTTTGCAACCTCTGTGTTTCTGCTTCTGTGCCACTCAGAGCCTCTTGAGCTCTGATACCATGTAAGAAAATAATAGCACAACGGAATAGACTTGTAGGTAGAGTTGAGAGAAAAACGCAGACAAAGATTGATGCAAACTATTAGCTCAGTAAAGGGTCGGTTTTTATGCACTAACATGCTTCTATTTGGCAGAGAATATACTTGGTTGTAGGTACTTGAAGAGTTGATCAAATGTCTGATTGGAGATGTGTGGGAACTACATGGCAACATGTTGGTCAGCGGGGATTGGAAAAGCAATACCGTCGTTGATTATTGCCACAACACAGAGTGCATTACAGTAGCAGCAGAACTGGGGGGCCAATGATAAGGGTAGAGGAGTACATGTGCAACTGGCTCGCAAGGGGCTTGTGCGATCAAATGTCATTGTTGGCTGGCTATTGTTTGTACATTGTGGAAACAGTTGAGGAGTGTGATGAAGTCACATGGACTGCCCTTATCCCAGGATATGTTGGTCATGGCTATTATGAGGAGGCCCTTGTGTGCTTTAGGAAGATGCAAGGAGGTGTTTTGTTTAATCAAATGGATAAATCGAAGGGTTGGGCAACAATCGCATGCTGAAATTGATATGTAGAGCCTTTTAGAGGTCGATATAATCCTCGAGAAGGCATTGATGGAGCTTCAGGTCAAGACCGGGTCAGCCGTCCATGATTTTGTTCCATGAATCCCCCCCCCCAATCATTGGTTATGGTGAGCAAGGGGATGTACGCAAAGGTGAGAAGATGCATCGTGAAAGAGAATGATAGGAATCATTAGGAACTAGCTTCACCATTTGCATTAATTGGTAACCATGTGTGGAGGATTCGACATCGATGTTGGAAATACCCTCGAGTGAATGAGGTGTCAGCTACAATCCGTAAGGGATTTGATGTTGCGTGGGAAGAATCGGGGGAGTGGGTCATCCTCCAAACTGTCAGGAGCGAGTTATATCCTTTATGCCCACATGGGCAACTCTCTCTTCAATTTTGGGAGGAAAAGAGGGTGGCAGGAGAGCTCTAGGGGGAGAGAGAAATCTCTCTATCTGTATGCAGAGAGAGCGGGCAGTCTTCTTTTGTTTTCTCATTTCCTTAGTGGGGGACGGTTTTTTTGTGGTGATCGGGAGCATTGTCAAGGGAGGTCTGGTAGGGAGTGCTTCTTTTTGTTTTTCTTCTGATGGTTTGATGCAGGTGTGCAAGGCAAGTAAGAAGGTTTGCTGGGCAAGGAGTAGCTCCAAGGGGGAGGTCTCGTTTTTCTTATGGAAAGAGCATACAGGCCGAAGGGAGGGGATTCGTGGGGGAGGACAACAGAAGCCTGGAAAAAGGGGGAGCTGGCGTGCTGTGGGTGTCTGAAGGGAATCTTGGGGCCATACAGGGGGGCACAAGCTGAGCAATAACTTGGGAGGAGGGAGAACATTGTGCCTCTCGTGCTTGACTCCTACATCAGTGCTCAAAGGAAAAAAGAAGTCGGCATACTCAAGGAGTTGTTTCAAAGATCAGTGGGACAGATAGACTAAAGTTTGTTCTCCCTTGCTAACGAACAACAACAGAAAGGGGAGGAGTTTCCTCCTATGGAAGAGTAGGTATGAATAGCTTGATCATAGGCAGTGTGAAAGATTGGAGGGGTCTAGAGGTAGCTCTCGTGCAAAACCAAAGTAATGACTTCGGTGCTCATAGATTTTGAGATGGAATGTCCCACCACATTTGACAGAGAGGCTCGAGAGGTTGGAAGAAAGCCATCAAGCAGAAAACATAGCTTCAAGGTACCATAAGGAGGGGGTGCTATTAGAGGAGGAATCACTTCCTTAGGGTCAGATATCCCTTGGGGCTGCTCTAACCATCAAGGGGAGGTTTTTCGGGAGGGAAGGCACACAAAGAAGGAGAGGTTTTTTCAGGAGTTTTGAGAGGCGTTTGGAGGGTGCACTGTCATTCTTTGGAGGGAGCTCGTAGAGCAACGGGGAGTGGAAGTTGTTTTTTTAAGAAAGGGGATTCCCACATTGGGTGATGACGCTGAAGGAAGGGGAGACATCCGGGGAGTGTTCTTCTACTGCGCGCACCTGACCGCCTGTATTTAGTCCTTTGATCAGAAAATATGTGCACTGCGGGCATCAGAATAAGAAGCCGGATCAAAGACTCGAACTGCCGAGAGGAGGTATGTCACTGACTTGCAATAACGCTGACCTTGAAGAAACAACAAGAGGAGCTCGACTGCTCCATACTTCCATTCCAAGCAGCCAAAGGGCATATGCGTTAACTCCAAAAGCTCTGGTCTACCAGTAAACATCTCTGCCTAGGCGTTCTTAGAGCACGATACAGAGGTTGGATCAGAGTAACGCTGTTTTTGTTGTACCCCCACAAGCTCGAGTGGTAAATCTGGAAGTCTTCTTTAGGTACGCACATCAAGAAATTAAAGTACACCAATGGTATGTCATGTAAAAAGATTTGTTATTTGTCCAGCAGTCGAGATGTGGCATTTTACTCCAGAAAACTAAGGGTGGATTGGGACGTTAATATTGGCCTCATGTACTTAATGGCTTCTTCTTAGTCTTCATCTGTGACATGTTTGGGCTTAAGTATTATGCGTTGAAGGCATCATGCATTTGAATTTGGATCGGGTATATTGATGGGGACCTAATCTACATGAGCCAAGTGGCTGACCACGAATTTTGTAGCTCATTATATGTGATCTTATTCCTATCCTTCATGCCATGGTATGGTGATAAAGCAGTAAGGTGAAGGATAAATTGTGCTTGTAACTTCACAATTGCTACTGGGTAAGCCATGCATATTGTATCCAAAACCAGTGCATGTCACTCCCAGGAAAGACATGTTGAAGTTTTTAGCCCATGAGATAATGAAACAAGCATGATCTTCAACATTAATGAATGTCAGCACTTTGAAAACGGATCATATTTCTTTCATTGCAATCTGCATTGCTGTGTGAGGATGATTCATTTTGCATTATCCTAGGTTCCATGATTCAAGACACCCAATACAGTTCATGTTAGTGTTGGCATACATGACCTTCTGTTTTCCACACTAAGGAGTACCGAATGTAACTTTGGCATGGGGTAGAAATTTCATAACCTATTAGGTGTTTCCCGATGCAATTTCACTCAAGAGTGGGGGGATAGGATCTAATCATGGGATTAGGTAGATGAGCAGCTCAAAAACTACAATATGCAGCTGAGTTTATGGCTGGTACATTATATCTAGGTATTAGATGAGAATACCTTATTGGTTGGATGTTCTTGACTGTTCACACTGCATCGCTTGCACATTATTCAAAAGGAGACTAAAGAAAATATAAATTGAAAGGAGACCCTCTCCTGTCGACCCAAGAACTAACTTAATATGCATGTGACAAGACCCGTTGTCATCCTTTGGGTTGAATATCTCGAAAGCAGGATATTCAATTTTTTGTTCTTTGCATGAGGAAGGTGGTTGAGTGAGTGTGAGTAAAAGTGCTAGTGTGAGAATGCGGGCATGCAAGATCTAAATGTGTGAGCGAGTCTGAAATCTTGCAAAAAGGTATGAGTGTATGTGAGCTGCTAGGCGAGTGTGTGCATGAGTGTGTATGTGGAAGTGTGCAGTTGTGAAAAAGAAAGAGAGAAAATAGGTAAGAGAGAGGAAGTGAGCGGGAGAAGGAAAGGGAAGTTTAGCATAAAAGCATAGTAAGAGAAAGGAGGTTAGGAACCAGAGTGAGAGAGTGAGAGAAAGTGCACAAGTATGTGCATGTGTAAGTGGAAGTGAAAGTGACTAAGGGACAACGAGCAAACAAATATAAGGGTGTATATGCAAAAACAAAATGGTGTGTAGGGGTGTCCATGACACGGAGAGGAATTATATGAACCAGTGAAAGAAAGGGAGTGCAAGCTTGGAAGCATATGAGCTAGGGCATATACAAAGGAAGTAGCAATTGAGAGATAATTGTGGGCCCTTGAAGAGCTCCTTAGCCCACAGAACAAATGATTGTGAAAGCCTTTATTGTGCTTAACCCCTCGCAATTGATCCACTTGGATTACCTAGAGCCCACGATTATCTCGCAATGGATTCTTCCTATGTCTATGCACTAGCTCCCATTTCCCGGCAAACGCTGTCGGCGCGAAAGTCACGGTTGGTGGATCAAGCCAACCGCTCGAAATACGGCGCACGCCGAGTGCTTGGAGCAAGCTCAGGTAGAGTGATTATAATTTATGGAAACTCAAGAAAAGTTTTAGTGGTTCCAAAAGGTTTGCCCTTAATCGAACAATTTGCCAACTATGTTCCGAGCTACATACGAAGTTTCAAGCCAACACAAATGTTAAATGATGGCACTCAAGAGAAAGAAAATCAAATTCATAAAACCTTTGGCAAAAGAGCATCGATATGTTGTTCTTTTCCCATACTTTATTTAAATAACTCATCACACACTCGACGGTTTTTCAATGTGCTTTGGTTTTCAGTATTTGCAATTAGTACAAGCAGATAGCATTCATAGGATAAATACTAGCAGTCCATTCTATGCAACTTTGGGACTGGTGGTTTAAACACAGATGACACTTATAACCGATGGTTAGAAGTTCAAAGATCCACAGAGATTAATGCTCAACGATGTTGTATAGTTTTGAATTTCCTACATTTTAACACATGCTCCATCATCCCACTTTCTCAGGCGACCATAACATCATATGAAGCTTGTTCATGTAATTTGAAATATTAGGACTTGAGGGTGAAGATGAAGAACCTTAATTCAGATATTCGCATTTCACAGGAATAGAAATATGGTCAAAGAATCATGTAATAAGGGTCAGATAAAATCGACTCCCATGGAGATTTCGTGATACAATGAAACGTTGTGTTATAGAAATTTACTTAAATCTTTGGTAAAACTTGCAAACAGATAACCCTCATCTGACTATTGGTCCATCATAAGATAATAACTAACTATTGGCATTACGGGACTAAACCTGATGATTCAATAAATCATAAAGTCGGCCACATCTAGCATAACAAAACTTAAGCAGATCAAACACCAAAATATCAGAAAACGATGTCGATTTGCACTCAGAACAAAAACAGAAACAAAAGCATATTTTCTTTCGCTCTCATTAGTGTTTCATAATCTATAGCGTGTTGCCGTCCTCTGTGACCATATCTATCATCTCATCAGTAGATGAACGATGATGGAGTAAAATCGAAGACCATCTTTTCTTATGTAATTTCCTATTGCGAATGACAAGCACATATGTCCTTGGTCAACGGACGTTGCTAGGTCTACTTTAAGAGGAAGAAAGCGTAATAAAATATACACAGTATTGCAGAAGAATTTACCAGATGAAAATCATGGCGATTTGCAATTCGATCAACAACATAGACAAAGGCATATTTTCTTCAGCACAATAGCAATTCATAAAACTCCTTTTCTTCAGTGTTTCTGCTTCTGATCATCATGATTCCTCCTCAACATCACTCCTCAATTTCTTCACTCTCTGCTACCGTCGTCTTCAGATCTTCATCACAATCAGCATCCGAGAATTGGCATTGTTTCGAGAAGTTTCAGCGCATCACAGAACGGTTCTTGTATGGTTAGATGCAAAAACTGGTAGAAGGAGTGACACAGATGCCAAGGTATAGTAAAGAATAGAGCGCAGATAACGCCTTTGAGCACAAAAGCTCCCGCGCCGAATTCTCTTTCTGTCCGAACACTTTCCCTCCCTCAGACGAGTGACCTTCAGAGACGATTAGCTGCATCCCTCCTTCCCAAAAAAACCGAATCCCCCCCCAATGCTCTTCCACAGGGCTTTTCACGCGGCTGCACATAGCCCACAAAAGGGACAAAAGGCGAGAGGCTCCACCAGAATCCCCAGAGCAATGAACACCCCCCTCCTTTTCTCTGGTTTTTTCGTCAGAGCCCCCCACTTCTTCTTTCTGTTTCTTTTTCGTCAGAGCTGCCAAAAAAAACGGCCTACCCCCCTTTTCTGGCAAAAAAAAACGGAAAGGAGGGGGGAAGTCTCTGAAAAGTTTAAAACATCTTTCTCTGATGCAGCACCATAAAAAGGTTAAGCGATGTCAGAGTCATCGAAATTGTCCTTGAATGAGTTGAAAAAGTCTGCATCAACGTGAGGACGAGCTTCAGCTATGGAATCGCAGAAGAAATCTGATATATCATTGCCACCGTCGACATCCATGGCAGTCCTTCCTGCGGCACCGTCCTCCATGTCGGCCACGATTGGAGTCTTCATTTCAAAGAGGTTGGCACGCGATTGGAGGCTTCATGATGATAGTATCTGCATAGCCCATGAGCTTAGCAATCTCGCACTCAGCGGAAGTCATAGAGGTGGCTATGAGTCTCAATTTTGGGCATATGATACTTTTACCACCATGTTTTTCTGTTCTTACAAAGGAAGGAAAGTTCAGGCCAGATGAATATCCCCAAGCATCTGCAAACCAAGTCTTTGTAGGTGGTACCGTGTAACTTCTGACCTTACAAGTGCTCCAATTTTCCTTGGCAATTCTTGACCACCTCAGAATGCGGAAGCTTAGTCCGTGCCTCTTTTTTTTTTTTTTTTGGATACAAAGAGAAGTGGAAATTCACCTCTCATGTCAACTTCCCAAGCACCCAAAATTCTACCACCATCTTTTCCATCTATAGCTCCTCCATGCTCAATCCCTTTTCTCCACATCCCTGCAATCAGTATCTCCACATGCTTCTCGTCACTCATCAAATTCATTATTCAAGTACCTGAAATCAAGCGTATTTTCCTGCCAAATAGAACCGCATTAGTGCATAAAAATCAACCATTTTTGGGGCTAACAGCCCTAGGTAATCCAAGTGGACCAATTCCAAGGGGTTTGAGCAAAATAAAGGCTTTTATAATCATATTTTGCGTGGGCATTAGGAATCTTCACAAACTGAGAGATAGAGAATTCAAATTCTCAAATTGCTGAGCGTAATGTAGTTACAATGATGGTGCTATCCACCCGTGCGCTCCCAATGTGGAGTTTAGATGGCGATCTAGAAAGACTCTAGATGAAGAGCTTACTAGTGCGCAATGCTATGTAAAGATCAACTTGCGTTGTGCTTATATAGCTTTTACAAGGCAGTTCGGAACAGATAAACGTAGTCAAGAGATACAAAATAGTCGGTAAAATATATGATCTGACAATATCTCCACGAGAAGAAGTCCTACTATCTCGGCCCTACGGGCCAGACAATTTAGAGCACCATGGATCATTTGTGGTCACATGAGGGTGGAGTATTGAGCATATCTAACATGATGTACTATGAATAGAAACATCAAACTTGCTTCTCAACTTGTCTTTCATTTGGAACTGACTTTCTTACTTCTAGACCTTGCATTGTTTTATAATCACTCCCTATTGGAGACAACCTTGCCTTGTCTAATAAATGCAAACCTTGCCTTTCTATATAACCTTGTCTCACTCCCCGCTAGGGACTTAGACTATAGCCTTGCCTTGTTTACTCTTTGCAAACCTTGCCTTTCTGTATATCTTGGGCACTCTTGAGTATTTGACCTACACACTTGCCTTGTTTGCTCTCTACAAACCTTGCCTTTTTGTGTATCTTGGCCACTCTAGAGTTCTTGGCCTATAGAATTTCCTTGCTTACTTAATGAAATGACTCCACTTAGGATCTCTATTCTTCATTCTTAGATAGATAGATAGAGGAAACTACCCCATCTGCCCATATTAAAGTGATATGGAATCAATATATAATTCTTCTATAGAACTAGCAACTCTAAAGTCTATGTCTCAACCTCCATATCTAGAAAGTTCTTACATGACTTTTTCTTTTACTATTTCTAACTATGGCATTCTAATAAAACTTGATTTTCCCTTTTTATTACACAAATCTGAAGTCTATACTTCTTGTGAAATAGACTTCTTTGTTCTATACACATAGAAATGTGCACTAGAACTCATAGCTATGTAATTATAGGAACTACTTATGAACTAGATATTTAATTTATAGGCATCCTAAACTTGTAGGTGCTCTTAGAGTTCTCTTATAAGGTGTCAAATTACCTTGAGACCTCTTACCTCTAAGTTTCTAACTCATGAAATGCTGGCAACATTTGCCCTTGTCTTAAGACCGGCCTTGTACCGTAGAGACAGGATGCAGGAAAATAAACTACAACAAAAGAAGGAGAATGAAAATAATGAACAAAGTCAAGAAGAAAAACAGAAACTTGAAGGAGAAAATAAGAAAGGAAAGTGTCAAAAACAGGAGGCAAGATTAGTTCTAGCAGACCCTATGCTAGAAGAGTTAGCCATGTGGATTCAGGCATACCACGCACGAATAAGAGCAGGACCAACCATTGAACAACATGAAAACGAATATCCTAGAGGTGACTTAGAGAAAGAAAGGTTAGAGATATGTAAAAAATTAATTGAAGTAGCTCAACAGACCCTAGAAAAACCTGTTCTTCCACTACCCAACTCACGAATTCTTGAAAAAGAATTCCAAGAGTGTGTCATCGCTAATGATCCCAAGAAAGGAAAAGAAGGCGAGACCTATGACGGAAATTACTGCGAGGATAAAAGAGAAGGATCTGTTGTCCCCGAAGTAGATGGGGAGTGGCCTAAAGACTTATGGGCAAGAGTCCAAGAAGATAGATGGAAGAAAGCAAAAGGAATTGAACCACCCTTTGAGGAGTTAGAGGCAGAAGATGAATTGGAAGCCTCCATACCTGAGTTAAACTCAGAAGGAATATTTAAACTTGATAAGAGCAACAAGGATGATGACAGTGTGAAGGCTTTGCCAAATTACATGGGGGAATACGAACATAATTCTCAATTATACTGCATTCCCTCAGTTAGAAGAAAAGAGCAAAACCCGTCAATCCAAACATCGGACATCATACAACATCTTAGAAAGGTAAAAATCCATTGTACTCTGACATTGGAAGAACTTTTGAAGATAAAACCACATTTGAAGGAGAAGATAACCAGTCAATTGGAGACAAAGTCAGATGAGAAGGAGATGCCTGATGAAGTGACCACAGTCAAAATCCCAGTCGACAAGGTTGGAGATTTCAGTGAGGGAGATGAAGGGAACACTTGCCTTCCAATCACTTACCGAGGGTATACTACAAAAGCCATCTTAGACTCGGGAGCAGGAGTAGGAGTTGTGACTAAGGAAATTTGGGAGAAATGGGGAAAACTAGCTTTAAGACCAACACGGATGAAGATTCAAATGGCAGATGGACACACTGAATGACCTCTGGGATTATTGGAAAAAGTGACATTTACCACCTGCAGAGTTGAAATCGAGCACACCTTAGCGATCTGTCAATTTGAAAAGGCTAGCAATTATGAGATGATACTTGAAAGACCTTTCATGAGACAGCTGAAGGTAGTGCAAGATTGGGGAAAAGACACGGTATACTTACAGCATGAAGGAACCACGAACAAAATAAATCTCCATACATATACATATCAAGATGTTTCCCCCTTGCAATGGAATCTGATTCATAAGGAGGAGGACAGGCAGTCGATTCACAGTATAGGTTCAAGTGACCAAAGGTGGATGAATGAAGACACTCGTCTATGGATATGCCAGACAACAAAAAAGGAAGAGGAAAGAAAGAAAGGATGGAAGATAAAGAAAAAGAAGATGGAGAAAACAAGCCTCAAGATCAATTTGAAGTGCTTGCCCACTTCAAAAAATATGAAGTAGAAGAGAGGAAAATTGCTATCCAAATGCCAAAACGAGAAGCACAACCAGGAATAGCATATGACAACAAAGAACAGACCAAGAAAATAGTAGTAACTTTGGAGGACGGAGAAGAGCGATGTACCTTTATAGGACATGATGTCTCAATGGAGGAAGAACAAGAGTTAATACAACTCATAAGAGAATATAGGGATGTCTTTGCTTGGACATATAAGGATTTAAAAGGAGTAGATCCTTCTATTTGTGCCCATAGAATCCCTATGACATCAGAAGCCAAACCTTCCAAACAAAGACCATACACTTATAATGACATTTACTCAACAAAAATTAAGGAAGAGATAGATAAGTTGTTAGATGCTGGGTTCATTTATGAGATCGAACACACAGAATGGGTATCACCTTTGGTGGTCGTACCAAAAAAGAATGGCAAGTTAAGGGTATGCATTAACTTGAAGAAAGTAAATGCCGCCACCATAAGGGATAGTTACCCATTACCCATCACTGATCATCTTTTGGAAAGAGTGGTAGGGAAGGAAGTTTATAGTTTTCTAGATGACTTTTCAGGGTTTAATCAGGTAGTGATTGCTCTTGAGGACCAACACAAGACAACCTTTGCAACTGAATGGGGAGTGTATGCCTTTAGGGTTATGCCTTTTGGTCTAACCAATGCCCTAGCCACTTTCCAAAGATTGATGTGCCATGTATTCAAGGAATTCTTGAGGAAGAGCATGGAGGTATACGTGGATGATTTATGCACCTATTCAGCTATACGATCACAACATATCCTAGAACTAGGAAAGATTTTTGTCAAATGTCGACAATATAGAGTTTGCCTCAATCCAGAAAAGTGCGTCTTCATGGTTCGACAAGGGAAGATATTAGGACACATTGTCTCTAAAAAATGGGATTTCCACAGATGAAGACAAAATCAAAGTGATTCTAGATTTGCCGAGACCAAAGACTACTAAAGAAGTGCAAGCATTTATGGGACATTGCGGATACTACCGTAGATTTATACACATGTATGCCATAATTGCTAGACCCCTTTATGCATTACTATCTTAGTTTATTTGGACTGAAGAATGTGAAAAGGCATTTAACGAATTGAAGAGTCGTTTGAGTTCAAAACCAATCCTTAGAATTCTTGATTGGAACAAACCATTTCACATTCACGTAGATGCTTCCAAGTTTTCCATTGGATGTATCTTAGCTCAGCCAGCGGTTACAGGGAAGTTAGACCATCCTATAGCCTATGCCAGTAGAAAATTGAATCAAGCGGAGCGCAATTATACCACGACGGAGCGAGAGGGTTTAGGAATAGTGTATGCGGTTAAGAAGTTTTGACACTACATTGGCAAACAAATTCAAATTCTTCATCGATCATCAAGCTCTATTGTACTTAGTCAATAAGCCTTGTAATACGGGACAACTAGTACGATGGTTTCTATTGTTGATGGAATTTGATTTTGAAGTAGTAGTCAAGAAAGGGAATACGCACATTAGAGCAGATTACTTATCGAGAATGACACATGGAGAGCCCCCCCACAGGAGTATCGGATGATCTGCCAGACACTTATCTTTTTAATCTCGAAGTATGTCCCCAATGGGCAGAAAATTTGATCCCTATCCTCACATATGGACCTAAACATGGGATCACTGCAAATGGAAGTCAGGAATTATGGAAGACCAAAAATCTCCACATCATTGCTGGAAGCTTATACCACCAAGATCCAAGTGGACTACTCATGAGATGTGTAGAGGAAGAGGAACAAGAGATGTGGCTTCAAAAAGCACATGTAAATCAATGGAAAAATCATTTAAATGCAAATGGTACATGGCAAACACTGAAGAGATTAGGCATATACTGGCCAACCATGTAGAGGGATACACATAACTATGTATCAACCTGCCCAAATTGTCAAGAACGAAGGCCAGAAGAGAACTCTAATCTATGTTACTCCACTGTAGCACCAAGTTGGAGTATGCCTCTGGTAAAATTTTTGAAAACCCAAGAGTACCCAGAAGGAGCTACTCCAGCAAGAAAATGTGCACTCATAGAACAAAGCAAGGATAATGTTCTTATAGGTAAACAAATCTTCAAAAGAGGAAGAGACAATCATCTACGAATGTGCATTCATGAAGATGAGTATCTTTGTGTCTTAGAGATGGCGCATACCGGAGCTGTAGGAGGACATTTTTTTGCAGATAAAACTGCAAAAAGTGGTTGTTCAGGAATGCTAGTGGTGAGGGGTTTGGTGGGCTGGATGGGAGGTGATGGTGGAGATGGTATCTGTGTGCTTTCCTCGAGTGCACCAGTGTCAGTGGGGCTGGTCATGTGAACGTCTTCTTGAGCTATGGTAGGGAGTGAGGTAGAGACTTCCATGTGAATCATCTTACCCCTTCGTGGTCTTGTGTCCACTCATCATTGGTCGTATTGAATAGGAGTAGGATGTATCATCATCCGCATTGCTTCTACTATCCCACAACTGTCTACGAGAAGATTCAATGATTCGACAAAGTGAGGGTCCACGTTCTCTGCTTGTCGTGTTCGGTTTACCATTGCTCTGTTTGCCTCTTCTGACAACTTGTGCCTTTTTTTGTACTTGTTTGATAGTTTTGTATAGCCGTCTGATTTGAGCAGTGTATGCAGGGGCTTCCTCTTCACTCTTCTCTGATTCATGCCCCGGTGCCTCCTCTTCTTCATGTGTGTCTTCAATGTGAATGTATTGTGTTTCATCCTCCCAATGTACTCTTCATCCTTCGTGATGTGGGCATCCTCTATGGGCTGATGATCTGGGACCTTCAGTGCCTAAAAAGAACTCCCCATCGGATAGTTGCATTGTTTGCAAGAAGATCTCAAAGTCAAAGGAGGTATCTTCCGCCAATTCGTTCATGGAGGCAAACTCAGCATCTGTGGGTAATGGAGGGGCTGACGGAGTGGGTTGTGCCATGCCCTCTAACTGTGATCATTGGAGACGGATAGTGAATGGGGCCACCTATTCTTCTTGTCTAAGGGAGGTTTCTGTGGTGGACTCACGAGGAATTGGGACATGGGAAAGAGATCCACACATTCGTTTAGCTGGTTGAACTCTTGCTTTTTGTCCTTGGAAGAACTATCGCTATGAGTAAGTAAGTGCCCGTGCGATCGGCACATCATAAGCTAGGCATCTGTATATGATTCTAGTAATGGCACAACAACCATTCAATGAAGGCTTTCTTACTCCTCGTTTTCTTGCTTCGTATAATTGATCGAGGATCCACACTGGCATTTTAATAGGTAGACTCCTTGTCTCCACTAGGTATAGTCCATACCAAATCTTCTTGTGAGACTGTGTGAATCGGTCTTGAGCAGGAAATGCAAAGTGCGAAAGGCACATGCGCAACGGTATGGCAATGTTTGGGGTGAGGGCACACATCTCTTTCAACTTCTTGAGTTTACTGTTCTTCATAGATTCCGGTATCAAAGGGTCTCGATTAGAGGGAACATGGGTGTCGTACATCTGGAGGGCCTCCTTAATTAAAGTTACGTTCAGCTCGAACTTTTTCATCTCCTCGTGGTTTGATAGAGAGGGCACAAGGAATGTGCCTGACTGATCACAATCTCCTATCACTTTAAGAGTTGCAATCAAATAGTAGCATCTGAGGAAATCTGGCTTAGGCAGGGATGCGCTAAAGTAGTCCTTCAATCCCGCTTTCTGCCAAATATCTTGAAGAGGTGCTACATTTTGTAGTGCTTCAAACTCTCTTGAGAAGAACTGAATGTCCACCATACTCCTCCAAATTCCAACTTTGACTCCCATATGTGGTCTGCATCCCCCAAATCTCCTGGCATCTCATTGAACCAATGAGAGTGTCCTTTTACTCTTTCTGTTAAGCCACTTAGTGGATCCAAGATAGGAAGTCGTCTCACATTTAGATACTCTTCAGGCCTAGGTGTCAATGGGGCCTCCACAGGCATGGTCTCCCAATCAACTTGAGAACTAGTGCCTGAATAGGAGCTCGTGCCAATTGCTTCTGCCATGGGACTGTTTGTAGCTGATGATGCTAATATGCTAGAAGAAGAGAGGCACATTAGTGTTGCATAGGAAACAGGATGTAATGGTGTTCCCTCCACAATACTAACATGACATTCTAGGTGGTTAGTGGTTAGGGGTGAGGTGTTTGTGATGGGTGTGAATGTTGGTTAGTGGTTACCATCATCCTAGATGCATACTTTGGATATGCAATGTACTCAGAATGCACCTACATCAGAGTGGATGGATTTACAAAATTGGGTCAGGGGGTTTGATGCATGGTTTAAGTCTCCAAAATTTGATTATGGAAGCATAGCTTTTAGGGGTGAAGACATGTAAAGGTCTATGGACTGGACTGTGTTGGATTTGGGACCTTTTGGGTACCCATTTCCTGATATTCCTAGGTTTGACCGAAGGTGTAATGGTGTGGGGTGTAGCTGTCTGCCCTGAGATGTTTGCCAAGAGTGCTTGTGAGTGTTGATTCATTCTTGTGACTGGAGGTGAAGCTATTTGAGCTCGTGGGCACCCATATCTGTCTAGCATTCGGGATAGCCTTCATTGACTGCTTTGGGACCCAAATAGGAATGGTATGTCTAGAATGTTGCCTAGGGAACTCCTTCATTGTAATCCTTGACGGTGTGGCTTGTTGGCTTCTTTGAGAATGTGTCTCTAGAGCCGTGGGTTTTCTATCCTTGCGTATCCAGATCTGCTTCATGCCACGAGGTACTTCATGGTGCACAAGTTGGTGCTCATGCTTCTTGATAATTGGCCTCCTCGGTGTAGTGTGTTGCCCGGCTTGCTGTCCTCGAATCCTCTTTGGAAAAGAAGGGGACTCCTCATTGAATTCTGTACCTTCGTCTAGAGTGATAATCTTGTGCAGCATAGAACTTTGGACAAGAATAGCATCGTTATCTTCATGTAGGTTCCAAGAGGGACCAGGATTTGGTGCCTTTTCTAATGGCCTGAGTGCTTGATTTTCTAATTCAATCATGAGGTGGTTTTGGCCTACCCAAGCCTAAAGAATTCCACTTCTTAGGTTGGGGTTGAATGCATGATCATAGATCCAGTCTTGGCCCAAGACAAGAGGTTCGGTAAGATCCTCATCTTCACATACTAGCACTTTTACTGCCATTAGGACCTCTTGAACATAGAGGGGAAGTTCCACCTCTCCCATGCAAGGGGTTTCAACACCTCCCATGCCTCTATAGGTTTTACCTTCAATTGCAATTCTTGGCAATAGGAAAGTCGAACTGCACTAGTGGCCGCACCTGACTCAATTAAAGCTCTCACGATCGTTGCACTCTCAGCTTGTTGTGTACCTAAGAACCAACTTAGGGACTTGTGGAGAAAGAGACTATACCTCAATCCCCCTCAAGTGCATATAGTGGGGATTCACGCTTTATTTATCAATCCGAGGAGTATCAAAACCTAGCTGAGTGTATGAAGATGTGCATTCAAATGATGATCAATGTGAATGAATGCTCAAAGGTGCGAATAAGTTTAAATCTATTCCAAACAAGCTTTTAAGGTCAGCAATGGTGTCGCGATACTTGAAGCGGTAGTCAATAGTAATTCGAGCTTTTCTCTCAGCTCTCAACTTCCAATATAGCGAATAGCGAGTTCTTTCAAAGCTCTCAAGAAGACGCATCCAATGGTGGTCTTTTCACTCAATTTTGATGCTTTTGCTTCAAGTTATGAGCAAAATACTGAGTCGCAGGAATGACCTTCCTACACTTCAGCACTTCCTACACTTCACACACACCTTAACAATAACAAACAAGCACTTTCATGGATAGACAACACTTCCAAACACTCTTTCCAAGCATCACGCATGCATACAAGCTCACAAAGAAGATGATACAGAGAGGAGAAGATACAAATTCGAAATTCTATGCTCTTGATTCTCACAATTGCAAAAAGTCTCTACAAAGAGTCACAAATTGACTTATATACATGTGCCCTAAAAATGGTCCTTTCACACAAGAGACCGGCACTTTATTAATTGAAAGGCTAATTTCCTACTAATTTAAAAAGGTAAGCTACAAATCTCTATGGGTATGCATCTAGAGGACTCCTCTAGTGCATTTACATCGAAACATATGTTACAAAATGACTATGATACAAAAATAAAGTGTCCAAATCGGAAAAATTTTGGGGCCCATCTTTTTCTCTACCTTTTGCTCTTCTTAGCTCTGCAACACTCTCCCCTCTTTGTCTCTGTCGTCCCTTGACAGGCTTTGCTTCCTGTCTGCAACTTGTCTAAGTCTTCCGAATACACGCACCCAGCAGTGAAGAAGCAATAAGGACTGTCAGAAAATTTGTTACTTTATCCAAGGTATGTCGTTTGCTTCTGTTTGCCCCTTGGTATTCCTTATATCACATATCTCGGTTGCTGCATTAACTCAGGCTGCCATGTAGGCCATCAGTGGCTAAGAATGTGGTATTCTTAGTCACCCTCTTCAACTTTTCAGCCTCTTCTCTTTCTAACTTTTGGTCTTCTGATATGTCTTTGTCTTCACACATCTGACCCTGTTATATTGCTTTGAGCCTGTTTACTTTCTGCCACCGCACGGAATCAGTGGAAGGATCATTACCTGCCAAATACCTTCTTGCACTTCTTCATGGATACTTCCTGGCCCTGGTCCGTCCTTCCCTCCTACATGCTTTCCCTTATTGTGTGCCCCTTGCGGGGCTCTGTGTAGAGATGGGTGTTGCGTGCCCCTGCGGGGCTTCTTGCAGAGATATGTCTTTAGATATAATCCTTTCAGTGAAGCTTCTTTCTTGGTTTTCTTCTTCTTTTCTTTTTGCTAGATTCTCCTTCGACACTGCCCCCTCCTGAACTCTGTCGTCCCCGAGAGGCTTTGGAATTCGGTAGGAGTATGTTCTGTAGACTTTTTGCTCTGTCTCATTAAGCAGATTAGCTTCACATATCATGATTTGCTTCCATTGTTCGGCTTTCACACCATCATATGGTGGCTCTCTGTGATCGGAGAAGAAGCTTAATTCATATGCCACTAATCTGGCGTTCAAGTTCAATGACATTTTTAAGAAAATTTCTGAATCAATTTCAAAAAATCCTGTAAAAAAGGCTTCCTCAAAGGTTTGCATATATGTACTTGGTAAGAACATGAGCCTAGAATAATACGCCATTATTGTGGGTCGGTTGGGCATAACAGATAGATAAAAAATGAGGATATCTGTGCCTTGATTAATACCGATGAAATTTAGAAACATGTAAGCCGCGTGTTTGAACACTTTCAAAACTATAAGTAGCATGCTGAGGGTTTTATTCATCATCTTGATAGTTAAATCGGGGACTGTTGCATAACAATGTAGCCAAAATACAATAGTTTTTACCATGTAATCCTTAGTCGGCAAATAGTTATGAGGTGGACTTGGAAGTAGCGGATAATTCAGCCACTGTTTATTGATCACACCACTCTTTTGCATATCCAAAAATTCTCTTGCTTCTCTGCGACGTGGTGTTGGGCAAAATGAAGGATTTACCTGTAATACATAGGGTGCTGCTTGCTAGTGCACCCGCAAAGTAGGATTTTACTCCAAAAATTTCCTCCGCCATACAAGTTGTGCCGCTTCAAATTCCTCTTGAGTGTAATTGAATGTATTGTCTTTGAAGTATAGCTGCTCATCTGGATCCTTCTGTGTGATCTTCTTTATATATTGCCTTGTTTTCTCTTTCAAGAGTCCATAAGGAATGTTGAAAGGCTTCATGATCGTATCCAGATCTTTCCCTTTTATTTTGGCCTTTTTCATGACTTTGACCACTTCATTTTCAATTTATTCTGTTAATCAGGACACCAAGAGTGCCCGTTCCTGTCGGGGCTAGACTCTTCATTTGAACTTGAATCTTCCAATCCCAATTCTTTGTATTTGGAAGGTAATTTTGGAGTATGTTCTTTTTCCTTTTGTGGTTGTGCTTGGCTTGCCTATCTATATTGATGTCCTTGGACATTGAGGTTTACTTTTCCCAGCATATATGTATGTGTTTCTTCTTGGGCTGTTGATAGGTCCCTTTTTGTGATTGGCTGTTGTGTCAGAGGAATCTTTGGTAATATGTGTGTCCTCTTGGACTGTGGTGTTTTTTGTGCTGCGTCCTCCCTAGTGCGCTTAGTCCCTGGCATGGGTTTCTTGGAACTGTTTCCCACTTCTTCGATGGAAATGATTGTTTTCTTTTTCTTTGGAACAGTAGCCGATTTCACATATATTTGCCATTTCTGTGGAGGTTGGCATCACACGTAGACATTCTTTCATCTCAAGTGCCTCATAGATTAACAAGGTCAATGCCAAACTTCCATTCAAAACCTTCTTTTGACTCCATTTCTTCTTAGCTTCGAATAAACGGTCTTGAATATATGGAGTAAGATTTACTTTATTTCCAATTTGCTTCATCGCATGGGAAAGCAATTGAACGATGATCTTCTGAGGTGCTGTATATATGTGCATACTGGGAAAACAAAAATGTTGATGCACTAATCGAACCGCTTCTTCTATATATATCCTGTTTATCTCCAAAAAAGTTCTCTTTTTTGGATCATGGCATTCATCTTTAACATTAGTGAGACTTCCTGACTCCAACCAAAAGCTTTGTTGACGACTTCATGAGTGAATCGAATTGTTTTCCATGTACCAACTTTATCGAGCACTCTTGCTTCTGGGATTGACGGCTTATCTGATGCAGACTGGAGTGTATTCATAACTTATGTGCATCTCTGGAAATCTGGAAAATATATGGGTAGTCATAGGAATGCATCAATGCCAGCCCTTGTCCAAACATCTGTAATGCATGGTAATCCTTGTATTATAGTCTGGAAATCTTGTGACATAATTGGGAAATAGTGATCCCTATCCATAATCTTAATGGTGGCCATGAAAAGGAGCTCTGCCACTGGTTGATCATCAAGAAACCAATGACCTCTTGCCTTAGTAATTGATTCCAAGGGAAGAAGCAGGACCTCTTCCTCTTGCATAGCCTCGGAATTAGAAGATGCCATCTGCACTCAGTACATACCAGTAATCAGTGAAAAGCTAGTATTAAGAGTAATTCTTCACTTATCCTCCCTAAATTTTGCAATTCTCTGAGTGATGTGAGTCGTCCCTTTCCCGTAGGTGTGAGAAAGGTATTACTTGGGATTTTCTTTATATATTTTTTCAAATTTTTGACAGAAAAGGGAAACAACAGCATTAGTACCTAGCTGAAGCTTTTATTGTAGTATTAGTTTTTTTTTTGTTGAGATTATTGTACAAGTACTCTCCTATTCCCTAAGAGGGAAATGTGCTTCGCTATCCAGTACTAGAAGAAGTAGGTGCCGAATATATAGCCTTGCAATGTGGCCCTATTATGCATACTTTGGACCTTTGTAACTCAAGATGTGTGCAAACTGAATTATCTGGCCGATTTGTACAGATTGCTTTACCTGCAGGCATCCAAATCTACTTTACTCCACTGGGATAGACTGTGTTTCCAACACTCCTGGTGAATGTAGTGCTTCTCACGTTGTACCTCTGCTTTGTTCGCTTTTTGACTCTTTGAATGTGGTTTGTTTTGTATTTCGGCTCCTGGAATGTCTTGTAGGTGTTTATTTCCTGTAGGTTCATCTTCAGATCGTGCTGATTCTCCTTGTGTCTTGACATGTCCCTTTTAATGATTGTCATTTGTGCACATGATTTGGGAATCCATATTTGCATTTGGTCCGGCTGGGCGGCTATCACCTTCTTCGAAATCCATACTCTAGCAACCCTTTGTGGACCTAGGTGTCCAACTTGACTTGCATTCTTGTTCTGTTGTTGTTTCCCATGTCGAGAGTAGTTCTGTTGTTGAAGATATGCTGTAACGTGATCTTTTCTGATCCAAGCTTGTCTAGTGTGAGGATTGGGGTATATTCTAATGTGTGCAAGTTTATGATAGTCTTGTTGACTAGTCCCTCTTGTGCTTGGTTCCTCACTGAGGCTTTTATTGGATAAGACACTAGTCATGTGGTTTACTGTCTTAGGAGATTGGGTGAGATCGAGATTTGGAGTATACTCACACGAAGTACTTGATGGTGGGGTTTCCGTAGTGGGAGTGAATGTACATTCATCATCATGCTTGTGTGGGTGATCTCTCGGGCCTATACATTTGGCTTTGATAGGTCGTTCGTCTAACATGCTGAATACCTCACGGTGTCCTATCTTGGCCGACATGTAACCTAAGGCTAATTGGATAGTCACTTCATATTCATATACCCAATCTTGACCCAACACGAGTTCCTCTGATAAGTCCTGGTCATGACACACTAAAATTTTTTTTCGCATCCTGTTGTTTCCAAGATGCAGGGATAAGGTAATCTCGCCTATGCATTCAGTAACTTTTCCTCCTATTCCAATCAGTTGTGCCTTAGATGGGCGTAATTCTTCCTTAAGTTTCTGAGTCAATGAAGACTTGATACAGCTTGCAGCTGCTCCTGTGTCAATGAGAGCATCCACCAAGTGGTACTCTTCTGTTCCAACACCCAAATTCAAATAAGGTTGTTGTATTTGTTGTCCTAGGTTTTCATATGCTCTAAAGTTGGCCATTGGAATGAGTTCCTCTTCTTGTCGATATCTCTCATCCCTCTCTCTCATCCATTCTTCTCGTTTCCTGATTCGTTCTAGAGCTTCCTGTCTCGCTTCTTCTCGTACTCTTTCTTCCTCCTCACGTCTATGTTTACTCATTAATAGTCGTGACATTATCTCTTCTGTCAATGGATCTAAATATTTTTTTACTCGACAACCGCTTATATAGTTTGGCAATACTGCTCCATCTAGGGTCGCTAAGCTAATGGCTCCGCTGGTAGATATACGATTAATGATCAATGGGTCATATCCTCTTTTTTGTTGTTTCCTTGCATGTTGCTTCAAAGTATAGACCAAAACTAAATCTCCTTCCTTCAGGTTTTTATCTTTAATATGAGCATCAAAATATGCCTTCTGTCGTCTTTTTGCAGTGTAAATACCTGGTACAGCTTGTAATCTTGTTTTGTGTAACTTTTCTATTTGATCCAATTGAGCTGATAATTCATGTCCAGTCCACTCGTAAGTTGTTGCTATTGTGAGAGTAGGTACTAAGAAATCAATTGGCAAGATGGCATTCTGTTCGTACACTAGGTTAAAGGGAGTAGTTCCTATGGCTGTTTTGTAGGCTACTCGGAATGCCCATAAAACATGATGTAATTGCTTATCCCAATCAGACCTACCATTGTTAATAATTTTAGTGAGGACTGTACATAAGATTTTGTTTGAACTTTCAGCCTGTCCATTGGCTTGTGGGTGATATGGGGCTGATTTCTTATGAATTACTAAGAATTCATTCATTAGGGCTTCTATTACTTCATTCACAAAGTGTGTGCCTCTATCACTCACAATTTCTATAGGCAATCCAAACCTAGTGAATACGTTCTCAAAGAGAAACTTAGCCGTATTCCTCGCATCGTTTTTCTTGGTTGCTTTGGCTTCAACCCATTTGGTCAAATAATGTATGGCTACGATTATGTACTCGGCATGGGATCCTTTAGCTGGTGGGCTAATAGGTATGACGAAATCTATTCTCCATTTAGTAAAGGCTCTGGCACTCATCATGGGTTTTAGCGACATTTCATCCATTCTAATAGGATATTTTGTTTGTTGACAGGTATCACATCTTTGAACATATGTGGCTGCATCTTGATGTAGAGTTGGCCACCACGGCTCAATTAACCCTCTATTGCTCTGCCACGGGGCACACCATCTGTAGTCTATATGATGGCTACTATCAGACACTAGATGCCACGACTACAACCCATGCCCGATGTCGCTGCTCAGATGATGCTAAAGATCCTGGACATGATGTCGATAGTAATCAAGACTTTTCACAATGTACGTAACATACAGCCGTTGATCCCGAGCTTTATAAATGGTAATTATGACTTACTCTATGATATGAGCACAACCCCTAGTATTCGGGTTGCTTATGCTTGGCATGCGAGGATCAGATATCTCCCAGCTTGTTATCAACAAACATTTGACGATATGTTTACCACTGGGTTTTGGGAATCTCACTCGGAAGTGTTCGCGCCACAACCAACCCATCTTCTACAGCTATTTGCATGCGAACTGACTATGCACTCAGAGCTCTATACCACACCACAACCTGACATTCCGGGCGCAGTCAATTGGGATGCTATGCAAAGAGATCTAGTCAGGGGACACAAGATCAGAGAACAGGAGCTAGCCACCGACATAGTCCAACACTACATTGATCACCCCACGGAGCAAAGGTCTATCAGAGACAACATACGCTAAGGGGGTGGGGGAGAGTGTTGGCATCATATGGGAAGAAGCAAGTACGGGCATACATGCAGATCTAGCACTGAGGAAACCCATCAAATTTTCTCAATCCTTACATTATTTTAAAAGTGATTCTCATCACTAAAAAATCATTGTAAATACCGTTTCACCTTTTTGTAGCTCCATTTTTTGCAAGCCGAGGAGTCCTTGAGCTTGAGGAGCTTTAGAAGTAATTGCCTACCAAGTTTCATAATTTTCAGAGCTCGTTTGAGCCTCCAAACTAGCTTAGGGACCTAATTTTTAACTAGGTCGAACACTAGGTCTGAAATAGGACCAAAGCTAGTAAAAAACTATAAATAGAGCTAGAGAGCTAATTTTTGAGGCTAGCTTATTGTAGATTTGAACTTATATGAGAACTCTTTTGCAATCGAAGTGATTCCATTGTCTCTCTCTCTTTGTTCTTGCCGTGTGTGTATGTGTGTGCATGTTAGTGTGCTTCTCACTCACACATTTGTGCCATCACTTGTTCGAGGTCTTCATACCATCCTCATGTCTTCCCAGATTGACATTAAAGGAGGTGCTACTCATCACTGAGCTACAACACCCTGAAAAATTTTGCAATGCCGACAGGCACAATATAGCTACAAGTAGACCGAAAGGGGATTACACACCCTGACAAATTTATATTTTTTTATTTGCTAACTTGTAAGAAAATACTTACTTGTCCTTGCAAAGAAGAATACATGCACTGAGACAAACCATGTCTTAACTATGCGTCTACTCTAGGTACTATGCAATATTTGCATGTCCTATATGCAATATGATGCAAAAAGAAACCAACAATGCATATAAATTGACAAGAGACTTATCTCGAGCTTCAAAAATTAATTTGCAGGTGTGTGATGGTGCTAAAGATGGTCCAGTCTCCGTTAGAATAGCATGCCAATACTCCTCCAAGAATCGATGCTTCAAAGCAATGCTTGAAAGAGGGTCGTTGATGATAAACGACAAACTCGAAACTCTGAAATTGATGGGAAGTGAAGCCAAAGCATGGCATGCAGCTATCCTATGGAAAAAGCTCTAAGAGAGCGTGCCACAACAATAAAAAACTTCCAATATGGAGGGGATATCCTCAAGATATGGCTAAAAGTATGGTTAAAGATAGGTGATTCTTGGGCTCAATTGGAAAAACACTTCCATGATGGCTCTAACAAACACATCGAACCCAAGAGCTTGGTTGGAGAACGGCACGCAGAGCGGAGCTCTAGCCCACATGCAAGGTACATATAAAAAGCGGCGCTTATATTAAGCAAAAGTAAAAGAGTATTCTACAACGCAAGAGAAGAGCTGAACGTGCTCTCTTCCCCCCATTTGAGTGAGAACAAGCTGCAATGTCGATGGAAATCTTGGACCGCTGAATGCGAGAGACGACTCATACTCACACGCTGACAAAGTTTGTAGTGAAGCATCCAATGATCATGAGCAAGACAACACACAAGAATGATTTTTTGATCATGAGCAAGACAACACACAAGAATGATAAAAATCAGAAAAGCACAAAAAAAGAAACGTGCGGGATCATGAAGGAGATGCTCCCCAAAAGCCAATAGCTCTGATACCAATCGTTAGAAAAAGACTGAATGATGTGTGTGTAACTCATCTCCCATTCATATATACCCTCTTGTACTCTAAAAATAGCGATGATGTACTCTAAAAATAGCAATGATCTAGAATAGTCTAGTGTGAACATGTGGCCATCATGCAACACTTATTCCCATTACTACCAACATACCTTAGGGTATCCCCCGAGCTTGGGACCTTGGCTAGTTGGCCCTTGTCCCTCACACACATGGATTGATCCCTGTGGATCAATGTGGACTGATCCCTATGGATCAATGATCCCTATGGATCAATGACCCCTGTGGATCAATGTGGACTAATCCCTACGGATCAATGTCTGACAATAGCCCTAGCATTAAGCATTGGAAAGCGATGAAACATGTGTTTAGATATGTCAAAGGCACTTTGATTTTAGGTCTCTTTAATGGAAGAGATATTCAACCATGCTTACATGTTTTTACAGATAGTGATTGGGCTGGTTTTTATGATACTCACGTGTCCACTAGGTAATTAAAGTTCCCTTAGAGGCTCATGCATATCTTGGTTGAGTAAGAAGCAACCTACAATGGCGACATAAAGTTGTGAAGTTGAGTACAGAACAATTTTCATAGCTACAATAGAGTGTGTATGGTTGAGATGCCTATTGATGGATGTTTGCATGGACATTGATGCTTCTATGCATATTCTCACTGATAGTGAGAGTGCATTGTTTGTTGCATGAAACCTAGTGTTTCATGCATGGACCAAACATATTGAGGTGCATTATCACGATGTGAGAGAGCACCTTCATGCAGGAGATATTGATTTGGTATATGTGCCTACACAAGTTAATATGGCATACATATTCACCAAAGCTCTTCCAAGAGAAAAGTTTCAAGCTTTGCGCAAATCTTTAGCCTTATTGCCTAGTGGGGGCTAATCTATCACTCCCTGTATCTGTTCCCATCATTCACTTCAGGGGGTTTGTTACACTTATGTGTTTTTCGAGTATCTTTGATGTGAATCTTTTCCCTATACATGGGCATTTTTTACTCTAGTGTTGGCTAGAGGCTTTTTCCCCATGTTACCACATACATGATTCACTCATGTGGTGGTACTTTGTACTTAGGGATATTATTCAGCTCTTAGTTCACTTCTGTCTTTCTATGTTTGTGCTCCTTGTGTGTGCTTCTCGTGTGTCTTTTGCACTTCTACACACACTTAACAATATTATATGGTAGGAAAAAAAGAGAAGGCCTAACATACTCCTTGAAATGTTGCAATATTTTTGCAAACACTATGTCTATAGAAAGATTTCTTCAGCAGAAGGTATTTAAAATAGTTTGTGCATATGCATGTGTATGTATATGTGTATGTGCGAGTATGTTAGTTTATGAAAACAAAACAATTTAAATGATATAGTACTTATAGTAATTAGCCATATATTATGCTCGGTGAACTTCTTCAATAAACTCCAACAAAGATGGAGAGAGAGATTAAGAATCAAAAGAGAGAGAAAGTGAGAGTGAGAGAGAGAAATGAAGAGAGAGAGAGAAATAGAGAGAGATAGAGTCTATAAGTGAAGCAAAGATATGAAGGTTTGTTCGCTCTTCGATCAGACACACATAGAATGAGGATTGAAGAGCAATGCATTGCATAAGTGATGCTTCACGCTCATATAGACAATGATAAATTGTATGTTTATGTGGCTTCGTATAAGTGATGCATAAGCATCACATATGCAGTCTTAGTTAACATCGCATATGTGGCGCCAGTTAGCATCGCATATGTGATGCTATTTCTATGTCGCATATGTGATGCTCCACTTGCATCGCATATGTGATGGTGTTGCATAAGCAATGAGTTTTAAATGTCACTAAGGTCCTAGTACAAAGCCTTGCTATTGGCCTCATTTAAACGATGGTGTGCGCTCAATGCTATATACAATGGAATGTGCAATCATGAAGCAATGAAATTGTGTTGCGTCAACCGTTGCTATAGATGGCCACTTTTTGTAGTTTCAAGTAATGACATGCTTGAGCGATTCTACAAAAATATCAAGCTATTTGATGCTTTTGTAGGGTCTCGTGGATGATTCTATTTGTGGAGAGTGTTTCACTATGAATCGGTTCAAGTGTGGAGCACACTTCGGAATGTTATGTCGAGGGCTATGCAATGTTGAATGATACCCAAGGGAATCTACTAATCGATGCATTCCATGTTGTTCGACCTCAAGGTGTGCTCTCTGATTCTCACAAGAAGGGCACAACATCTTATGCACGCACCGCCCGATAGGTGTGCAAAAAGCCCTATGATGTCAATGCTTCAACTACTTAAATCTCATGGAAAATCGACTCCCAATGCTCCTAGCTATACACTCCTCCCAAGACACTCTACCCAACTCTGAATTGTGCTATGTGCTAGGCAACATTGCCCAAAAGATATGAGCCTCCTATGCGATTCACAAGGTGAGCCGTGATATGGGCAATCCTCCTTTGCTTACCAATTGCTAGCCCAATGGTCAAGCTTTTAAAGAGCTCAAGAGCTTAAGAGTCAAGCTTTCCAAATCAAACTAGGAGGATCTTACTCAAACCCTGCAAGTTGATCCTTAACAATGATGCTCGTTTCTTAATGGAGAGACCATTCGACTCCCTTGTGCAAATTATCCAAAGGATTAATAGTGATGATGTCCGACATGAAAATGATATGATGACTTCTTAAAAGATGTTTGACTAGACTTGCTTCTCAAATGGGTGATTGATGCACTTGTGATGCTTGCTATATTATATATTTCATCCTGCTCATCGATCCTCCCCTCAAGATGCCAATGGTAGCTTGCACAATGCTCTCCACGACTTGATAAGTGATGTGCCTCTCAACTACCTATATGCTATTGAAGGAATAACTTCGTTTTGTTGAACACTCTAAAGCTCAAGATAGAGTGGGAAGTTTTTTTTTTTAAATGGAGGTTCAGCAAGCCGCTACTCCCCCGAGCTTTAATGTTGAAAGAACAACTGTGCAAGTGAATGGGCATAGTACCCTTGGGACCCTCCGTATCCCACAAAGGAGGGGTTAGACAAGATTACAACTAGTTTGGAATGGCAAAAGCCATTACATGTCATACACACGGATTGAACTCTGGACCTCCGCCTCAAGAGAACAAAGACTCAACCACTAGAACAATGGGACGTGGATAGAGTGGGAAGTTTTGAAAGTAAACGTCTCTTGTTGACCACCATACATATTAATGCATAGCCATCGATTCTTCCTAACCACCAAGTTCAAACATCCACTTTCACCATTCTTTTTACTAAATGCACTTAAACTTGCATTCATAGGTCCACTCTATATGGTTTTGTACCAAACACATTCATATGTGCCCTTGCAAGTAGTCCCCCATATGACTACTTCCACCCACTAGCTCTAATACTTTTTTTAATGTGTTAAAGTTGTGGAAATAGATTTGTTTTCATTTCTTTATCACCACACACACACTCCCTCGACCTGCCTCATAAATTTGCCTTTTTCATACCACCTTTTCTCTTTGCTTTCATGAGGTCACAGATCACTCATGCACACCCCATTCTACCATTTTTTTTTTCTTTTTTTAACCACTTTTCTTTCTTTTAAGGGTGCACTAAAAGATATACAAAAAATTCCAAAACATCCTCCAAGAATCTACATCACCTTTCTTCTAAGTTTTGTAGGTACCAATGCTATGTACCTTTTACTTGCGCATTAATGGTCACACTCTATCCATGCCCATGATGACATCTATCGAGGATGATAGAAAGAAGGGAGGGGAGAGTATTGGAGGAAGCTCTAAAGAAGCAAACTAAAGGACAATCCAAGAGGAAGCCTATCAAAATTTTTGAATCACCCATATTTCAATTATGTAATAGTTGACCTATCTTTGATAATCAGAATCTCATTATTGTACAATCCGATCCCACTTTGTAAAGGCCTAGCAATCCTCAAGCCTCAAAGGTATGGACATGGCTTCCAATAATTTTTTGCATTTATTTAACACCACTTTTTCCTTCAAATGAGCACAAGGAATTATTCTTTAAGTATACTTTTACGTATGTGGCAGCTCAAAGTACTCTTCAATATGAGAAAAGTCCATGAATGCATGAAATTTGGATGTCAATCACTTATTTCCATTAAGTGCACTAATATTGAGCGGGTTCATCAACTTATGAAAATTTTCTCCATTCCATAACTTATTTTTCTCTTTTTGAAGTTATTCAAGCCTTTTTGAAGGTTTAGGGAGCCTTGCAACTTGTAAACATTCCCAAAAATGTACAAAGAGCACACTAAAACTCATCATTTTCCCCCTTCATTTCCATGAGGTATGTTTTTCATGTCTATGAGACGTTTGAATCTTTGCACCTAGTTTTTTTCATGTGCGTTTGTGAACATGTCAAGTGCATGATATTTTGGTACTTAGAAAACTTATATGAACTTCATTTAACATAACCTTCTCTTTGACATGATGATAGTGTTACCGTTAGTCTCCATGTGAAAGGCCAAATGGCCACTAGACACTTCTTTGTATATGTTCTTTAATAAAACATATAGTGGCTTGGTCAGTCAAAAACTATAAGTTCGATCGCATTTGTAAGACCTAAGAAGTATGTCTTCGTGCTCCCTGTGTACTGTGTTTTCTATGTATTCTACAGTCTCTATGCAGAGTACTGTGTGCAACCATAGGAGGTCCATTTTCTACTCCGAGGATATTATTGATGAACTCTTGATAAGGAGAGCGCACCCGGCTTCCTCCAAGGCTTACCACGAAGGCGGCGACCAAGGCATAGACCTTGGCATACCTTGTCATCCGAGTCACCGAAGTCACCATTGGCATTGTTGGCTGTGCGCGAGGGAGGGCCTCAACGATCAAGGAAGATAGAGGTTCCCGGTACTTCCGGAGAGGTCACCCATCCCAGTTCTGTTCCCCCCAGAGCTCACTTAATTGTAGCAATCTCTTGCCACTAAGGCACTACATTCTTGTGGTGTCTAAAGAAGGGGAAAGACTAAGGTTCACATTACCTTGAACATATTTTGGTCCCTCAAAGCTTCATTCTTTGCTTTCAAAGCCTATTTTTGAAGCATTTTTGGGGTGTCTTTTGGAGCCATTCTAGAGTACTTTGCACATAATTCTCTTCACACAGTTCGAAGAACATCAAGAAGAGTGCTCTTTGTACTTCTCAGACAATAAATATCAACCTTTGGGGATGTGTTTTCAGCCACACTCATAAAACTATAGGTTTCTCGAAAGTTTTTGAGTTTTGGTGGGAGCAGTCATTGCAAATTTATGTAGGTTTTTTGAGCTTAAAACGTCAGAGTTGACAGACATCTGCAGGTGTTATTGGCTAGTTTTTGGGATGTGCGTTCAGCATTTTAGTGTCATTTTACTGCATATATTGAGCACATTCAAACCATGTATTCTTCTGTGGATACCGCTTATGTACGTCCATGTGGTCATTGATATAGCGGTTACATTTTTTGCATAAAGCCGTTTACATTTGATAAAGAGGGTCATGGTGAGGTTTTCTTAACTAGGAGACACCCAGAGGTCGGGGTCTCTTTGGTGATGTAGGTGGAAGATTTCCCCAGCCTCACCATAGGAGATGTATGATAATTGTTCGTAGGTGCTCGATAAGCCTAGTTGGCCTCTGTTGGGTAATTGATTATACGCAGTGGAGTTAGTAATTCACTATGCAGGAAAACATGTGAGTACTTGCAGTTTTATGATATTTTGACACTGGTCATCTGCTCATTTTGGAGAGGATACTCTGGCAAAATGTTTCAGGATTTTGGTTTAGCCAACTATATAGTGGTCGATTTACTCCTTGATACACCTATTCATTGGTGTTTGGACTCTTCTAGCTCCATTATCATTCATCCAGTTCTCTATCGTCATGGCATTAGAGGTCTCAGGCACATTTGGTGGATCAGGGTCTACTGCAAGTATTCCGAGAAGGAGCTATAATTTGCAGGGCAAAGACCATTTTGAGATCCGAAAATTTGATGGCACAAACTTTCATCTATGGAAGAATCATATTAAAGATGTGCTGATTCAAAGGAGGCAATGGAAGCTAGTAAATGGGATTTCAAAGAAGCCTGTTGACATGGATGAAGATGATTGGGATAAGTTAAAGAAATGGCCAGGTCTACCATTCTCTTGCACCTGGCAAATAATGTTTACTTTACAATATTAGAGTGTGAAAGTGCAAAGGTGCTTTGGAAGAAGTTATGCAATACATATGAAAAAGAGACGACATCAAATAAAGTGTATCTGATGAGAAAATTATATGACCTTCGCATGAGGGACATAGATAGTGTTGTTGCTCATCTAAATGAGTTTGATGCTATATTCTCCTAGTTACAGGCTCCAAAAATGGATATGGATAATGAGATGAAAGCAGTATAGCTATTATGCACCCTACCATCATCATGGGATACGTTCTGCACAGCTATTAGCAATAGTGCATGTAGTGGTAAACTCGTATATGATGACATATGTGAAGCACTCTCGAGTGAGGAGATTTCTAGAAAATCTGTGGTTGGCACTCAGAGTGGAGATGCATATAATGTTCGTGATTCTTACCGAGGAAAGAATCAGCAACATGGCAAGAGCAAGAACAAGGAAAAGAATGGTCAATGGAATAAGAGTAGAAGTAAATCAAGGAAGAGGGATATGGAATGCTGTTATTTTCATAAGAAAGGACATATGAAGAAAGACTGTTATGCATTAAAGAATGCTAAAGGTAAAGGACAAAATGTTGATGGGCATGTTAAACAGTTACCTCCACCATCTACTTCGATTGTGAAGATTGAAGAAACTAATGCAATTTTTGATGATGTTGATGTGTTGAAACTTGATAGTATTGTGCCAGCTGATGCACTTATGGATGATTCTCTTTCCCACACGTGGCAGCTAGATTTTGGTGCTTCTTTGGATGTGACACCACATAGAGAATGATTCTCTAATTATACAGCAAAGTCTCTTGGTACCATGAGACTTGATGACTCTTACTAGTGTGACATTGTGGGGATTGGAGATGTGGTTGTGTAGTTCATTGATGGTTCAAAATTTACTATGCATAATGTACGCCATCAACTTGATGACTTTAGTTACAAGGTGGTCTTCTATTCTCAACCCTTTCGTATATCAAAGGGCAATATGGTTATTGCAAAAGGAAGCAAAGTTGGTTGATTTTATCCTTTATTTGTATCACAGAAAGAACACTTGTTAGCTGTTATTGAACAACCTATGGCTTGTATTTGGCATGTCGTTTGGGCCATATATCTTGTAGTGGAATGGAAAATCTTTCTCATTCTGGCTACTTACCTGTGTTATATTTCTCAAATTTTTCATTTTGTGAGCATTGTCAATATGGAAAGCAAACCAGAAATGTGCATAGAATGCACATTGACTCTTCAATTCAGCCTTTAGATCTCGTCCATATAGATGTGTGTGGTCCTATGCCCACTAGGTCCTTAGGTACTTCTCTTTACTTTGTCACTTTCATAGATGATGCTACTAGAAAAGTCTGGGTATATCCTATCAAATCAAAGGATGAGGTATTCCCTACCTTCAGAAAATGGTTTGCTTCAGTTGAGACTGAAAAAGGAACTAAGCTTAAGGCTTTACATCCCGATAATGCGGGTGAGTATACGTCACATGAATTCATCCTTTTCTGTCATTCTAGAGGGATTCGTAGAGAGTTTACAGCTCCTTATACCCCAATACTGAATGGTGTAGCTGAAAGGATGAATAGAACTATTCAAGATAGAGTACTTTTATGTTGCATCATGCAAACCTCTCACAAGGATTTTGGGCAGAATAGGTATTGACTACAATTCATGTCATTAACCTTTCACCTAGTACTTCCAAAGGTCTCAAAGTGGCACAAGAGTTATGGACAAGGAATCCACCATATTATGATCATCTTCGAGTTTTTGGGTGTGAATCATATGTTCATATACCCAAGAATCTTAGACAAAAGTTGGACCATAAGTCAAAGAAATGCATTTTTCTTGGATATGGTCGAGAAGGACAATTTGGGTATTGTTTATGGGATCCTAAAACACGGTCAATGATCAGAAGTAGTGATGTCATTTTCAATGAGTCTAAGATGCATAAAAAACTCATTAAGGAGGTTGAAGTGAGAAGAGTGGTGTTTGAGGATACTAGTCCCCCGGTTATCATGCATAAAGATCTGCATATAGGGATGTTCAAGAGAATGTCCATTCATATCAGTCTGCACATATTCTTGTTCAACAACCATTGAGATGTTCTACACGTGTCTCACATCTACCTGATAGATATGTTCTAGGTTTAGATTTTGTTATGCTACCAGATGCCGGTGAGCCTTCTTGCTACAAGGAGGCTATGCAGACAAGGGATCATGTCAAGTGGGAGCTTGACATGAAGAATGAGTTGGATTCTATTCACAAGAATGGTAATCAAGATTTAGTACCTTTGCCAAAGGGCAAGAAATTTTTACCATGTGTAAGAAAAAAGAAAATAAATGAATAATGATTTGAGTGGTGGGCTAGTGGTGTAACTCTAATGCCATGTAGAGGTTACCACAACACACATATAAGATCAAGGTTAGATAGAAAGAGAGATATCACTACTCATGGGAATAACACAAGAGATTTGGTTATAATGAAAAGTGGACTCAAGATGATATAGAAGATGAACTCAACTCAATTCAACTAAAACTCATAACTCTAATACAATGGAACTCAAACACTAAACAATATATAGATGGTTCTATCCACCCATGCACTCCCTATATGGAGCTTAGATGGTGATCTAGATAGAAGCTAGGTGAAGGGCTATAGGCCAACACAATGGGTACTAAGATGGATACCCTAATGGTTCCAACCACACAAACTGATGATCCTACATGGGATGGGGACCATCCTTATAAGGTCCTCCAAGCCTAAATCGGCCTACCCATGTTCTAGGGTCGTGGTAGCTTGATCCATGCCCAAAATAATCTCCACCATTGATCTATGGGGTAAATCCAATGGTACAAAGGTAGGATCAACAACCATTTGTTTGTAACCCTTGATCTTGCTTAATCCACACTTAGGATCAAGTCTAGATCCAATGGCCCACATCAATTAGACCCTTCCCCAAGTTAAGAAAGCTACTTTTGTTTCTAGCCCTTGATTTAGGTTGATCCTCACATCGGATCAATCCCAAATCCAATGGCTTAGAAGTAACCTTCCTAACTATCCATCTACGGTCTACACTAGACCTCATCTGACCTCAAAGTCAGGAACCTACCAATGTCCAACACTCTCACATGGCTTCTCCTCATAATGGGGGCCTTACAAAATAGAGTGTTATGGAAAAATGGTGGTGTTACATAAGGGTGAGGCATTGAGCATATCTAACACCCCCCCTCAATGTCCACCCAAAGGTGAACTACCTTCTTGGCCCAATGCCAAGTCTTCCATGAGGGTGGAGCATTGACCATGTCTAACACCCCCCCTCAATGTCCACCCAAAGGTGAACTACCTTCTTGGCCCAATGCCAAGTCTTCAAAGATGTATCTGAAGTAGATCCTTTGTAAGCACCTTGGTGAGGGTACCTGTTGCATTCTTCATGGTTGCATAGTAGACTGTTTCCACCTTCCTTCTCAAGTGTACTTGCTTGCCAACTCTTGAATGTCCTTCATGAGTTCTATTCCCAAGCCTTCTCAAAAGTCTTACTAGAAAACTGATATCTTGTATGGTACTCCATAAGTAGATAAGACTACCAAAGACCTTCATGTGGCTCCCAATGTCTATCTGCTCATACAATGATCCTAGGGCTTGTTTCATCACATATGATGCCTTCTTCAGCTTACATAGTATGTCCTTTGAATGTGGAACCTCAAACCTTGGTGGCTGCAACACATGTACCTCCTCTTTGAGGTCAACATTCAAATGTTCTGATCTGACATGTAACGTGAAAACTTCCCACTTCATATGAGCTATTAACATTAGTATGCTGCAAATAGTGATCATTAGAGCAAAAGAGTCTTGAAAACCAAAACCCTTCACCAGTGAAAGTCCTTGTGCTATCAATGTGTGGTGATAGCATTCCAAGATCCCTTGTATCATGTGCTTCACCTGCCAGACCCACTTGGTGCTAGTGACCTCCCATGCTTCATTGTTCATTAAGCTATCATAGTTGGCTTGCACAACCTCTTTCCATGCCGGATCTACAAGTGCTTCATCTTCAATTAATGGCTTCATTACTTGCTTCATAATCACAACCATCATGGCTATATTGACTATGTGAGTAGAAGCCCACTTGTGCTCCTCTATTCTCTGTGATCTACTTGGTCCTTCTGCCTTCTCTTTGATAGTCGTTGGCATAGGATTACTCTGACCATAGAGCTTTTTCACCCATTGCAGTGACAACCAATTTGTTTGGGTGATTTTAGGTTGGTAGACTCTCTTCTCACCATCTGATGATGATGCTTCCTCCCGTTCATAGGTAGGGATGACTCTTGGGCTAGGTACATAGTGAACTACTCCTTCGCTTGATGATAAAATGGAAGATCTTTTCTTGTCCTCCACTGCATGTGGCTGCTCCATAGACACCACATCACGACTCCCTTGTATCTTCTTTGCCTCATGGTCATATAATATGAAAGCCCTTTGCTTTTCATTATGACCTAGGAAGATGCATCTCTTGCTTTTTGGTTCCAACTTGTTCTTTCTTTGACCTGGGACAAGAGCATAACATACACTCTCAAAAATTCTAAAGTGTGAGACTGATGGATTCTTACCAATGTAAACTTCATGATGACTCTTTGTGATTTGATAAGGAAAGCCCATGCCTTCTCTCATACACATTGTTATCTCAACAATGGTGTGACTCTTGTATTCCATAATGCCATCATGTCGTAATGTGTGAGGTGTCACTGATTGACACTTTATCCCTTTGCACTTGCAAAAGCCTTCCAACTCCTCTGAGTTGAGCTCACCACCACCTCCTATTCCAAGCTTCTTCACACTTTTCCCTGGTTCATTTTCAACAAGTTCTGGTTGTCGTTTAATCTTACCAAAAGCTTCAGCCTTATCACGAAGAAAGTACATCCACATCTTCCTGCTATAGTCGTCAACGATCACAATGTAGGAAGATCCTCCCAAGGCCTGTATAGACATCTTACCACACAAGTTAGCATATACCAACACTAGAGGAGCCTTTGACCTACTCTTGCTTTCTTGTGGGAATGTCTCTCTGTGCAGCTTGCCCATCATACAAGCTCTATAAGGTTCCTTCATTCCATTCATTGTAGGTAAGTGCTGAAGAACAATACCTTGCTTTTGCATCTCCTTCCATATTGTTCCTGTCACCATGATGGGTTCTTGCTGAGGCTGCATAGAACTAGATTGACCTATATCATTGGTCATTTGATGAGATGCACCATTGTCTAGTACCCATGAATCCACAATTGATTCTTCTTGTGTTGAGGAGCATACCACCTTTGCTTTGGCTCCATGTATTGTCTCCTCCTCCACTTCATCTATCCTCTTGACATGACAATGTGCAATTGTATGTCCCTTTCTTTTGCAATGGAAGCATTGTCCTTGAAACTTCTTCTTACTACTCCTCCTCCTCTTCTTTTCACTTTCACCTTTGGTTGAGGAACCACCTTTTTTTGATGCATTGTTGGAGAATGTAGCATCTCCATTGTTGCTTCTTCGTTGGCTTTTGAGCTCCAAATCCTCTTCCCTTGGTAGTGAATAGAACTCTTCAAATATCGAAGTTTGAGGTCTCACCTGAGTGTTGAGAGTAGTTACCCTTCCATCATAGTTTGGTGGAGAATCTTGGAGATGCCTTTGAGCTAGGTCCATGCCGCTCTTCTCTATCCCTTCACAAGCCATTCCATCACATGGATTCTTGATCTGAGTAATGGATGCATTCCCCTTCTCTCCTTCTGCAAACATCTTTGCTTCCAATTGATTTTCTAAATTTTGAATGCATGTTTGGTTTCTTACCTCATAGTGACTCCTCAACATACTCCATGCGTCACTTGCCTTGGATGTATGTTGAATAAGAGGTAGAATAGACTCCACACAATTGTTCACTATATAATATAGTGCATTTGCATTCCTTATCTTCCAAGCTTGTAGAAGCTTTGCATTTGGGAGAATCATCTTACTCGGATCCAATGGGTCAAAGGTAGGTTGTGGCTCTTGCTCACTTCCCATCACCATCTCCAAAAGATCATAAGAATCAAGGATAACTGTAATCTTGAACTTCCAAAGAAAATAATTTGTACCATCTAACTTGCCTTCACTAAAGGTCGGTGGATGAACCCATAGTGTTTGTATTTCCAAATCCATTGCACCAACTCCACTTCCACTTCTAGATAATAACACCTCCATAGTGTTGAAGCCTTTGTGTCCCATGAACTTGAAGCCTTGAAGCCTTTGCCTCCCAAGAACTCTAGTATTGAAGCCTTTGCCTCCCACAAGCTATGGCATTGAGGCCTTTGCCTCCCAAGAACTCCAATGTTGAAGCCTTTACCTATCACAAACTTTCGAGTTGAAGCATTTACCTCTCACAAGCTTGATTATTGAAGCATTCCTTCCACAAATGCTAGAGTTGATTCCTTGGCCTCCATGATCTCTGCAATCTTCTATACCTTCCTGAGCTCTGATACCATGTAAGAAAAAGAAAATAAATGAATAATGATTTGAGTGGTGGGCTAGTGGTGTAACTCTAATGCCATGTAGAGGTTACCACAACACACATATAAGATCAAGGTTAGATATAAAGAGAGATATCACTACTCATGGGAATAACACAAGAGATTTGGTTATAATGAAAAGTGGACTCAAGATGATATAGAAGATGAACTCAACTCAATTCAACTAAAACTCATAACTCTAATACAATGGAACTCAAACACTAAACAATATATAGATGGTTCTATCCACCCATGCACTCCCTATATGGAGCTTAGATGGTGATCTAGATAGAAGCTAGGTGAAGGGCTATAGGCCAACACAATGGGTACTAAGATGGATACCCTAATGGTTCCAACCACACAAACTGATGATCCTACATGGGATGGGGACCATCCTTATAAGGTCCTCCAAGCCTAAATCGGCCTACCCATGTTCTAGGGTCGTGGTAGCTTGATCCATGCCCAAAATAATCTCCACCATTGATCTATGGGGTAAATCCAATGGTACAAAGGTAGGATCAACAACCATTTGTTTGTAACCCTTGATCTTGCTTAATCCACACTTAGGATCAAGTCTAGATCCAATGGCCCACATCAATTAGACCCTTCCCCAAGTTAAGAAAGCTACTTTTGTTTCTAGCCCTTGATTTAGGTTGATCCTCACATCGGATCAATCCCAAATCCAATGGCTTAGAAGTAACCTTCCTAACTATCCATCTACGGTCTACACTAGACCTCATCTGACCTCAAAGTCAGGAACCTACCAATGTCCAACACTCTCACATGGCTTCTCCTCATAATGGGGGCCTTACAAAATAGAGTGTTATGGAAAAATGGTGGTGTTACATAAGGGTGAGGCATTGAGCATATCTAACACCCCCCCTCAATGTCCACCCAAAGGTGAACTACCTTCTTGGCCCAATGCCAAGTCTTCCATGAGGGTGGAGCATTGACCATGTCTAACATGTAAATGGGTATATAAGCTAAAATTCACATCAGATACTGCTTCTACAAAGTATAAAGCACGGCTTGTTGCAAAGGGTTTTAAGCAATAACATGGTGTTGATTTCGAGGAAATCTTCTCTCCAGTGTTCAAGATGACTACCTTGTGCATGTTGCTTGGATTCGTTGCAATGGAGGACTTAGAGCTAGTCCAAATGGATGTGAAAACTGCTTTCTTGCATGGAGATCTTATAGATGAGATCTATATGGAACAACCAGAGGGTTATGTAGTTCCTAGCAAGGAGAGTCTAGTTTGTAAGCTCAAGAAGAGCTTGTATGGCCTTAAACAATCCCCTAGACAATGGTACCAAAAGTTTGATGCTTTTATGAGTCTCAAGGCTATTCTCGAAGCAATGAGGATCATTGTCTCTACACAAAGAGATGCTTAGATGGAAGCTTGATATGCTTGATACTTTATGTCGATGATATGCTGATTGCTGGAAAGTCCTCTTATGACTTGTCAGTTTTCAAAAAGGAGTTGAGTCAGACATTTGATATGAAGGATTTGGGGGATGCCAAACATATTCTTGGCATGAGAATTACTCGTGATAGGATTAAAAGATACATATGCTTATATCAAAGTGAGTATATATCCAAAGTAGTTCACAGGTTCAATATGCAAGGTTGAAAGGCATTGAATACACCTTTACCCACATATGAGCAAGGATGATTGCCTCAAATCAAATGAGGAAAAGTAATTCATGACCAAAATTCCCTATCAGTCTGCTGTTGGTAGTCTCATGTATGCTAAGGTAGCTATGAGACCAAACATTGCATTTGTAGTGGGAGTTGTGAGCAAATATATGTCTAATCCTGGCAAGAAACATTGGGAAGCGGTCAAGATGATTTTAAGATATTTGAGTGGCACTAAGGGCAAGTGTCTATGCTTAGGTAGAGGGAAAACATCCATTATTGATTACATAGATTCTGACTATGCTAGTTGTGTAGACAATCGTAAGTCTACATGAGGGTACATTTTTCATTTTGTTGGAGGTGCTATCTCTTGGAAATTTCGGCTTCAAGAATGTACAGTTGTTTCCACCATAGAAGTAGAGTATGTTGCAGCAAGTGAGGCATGTAAGGAAGCATTGTGGCTTTCTCGTCTTGCTTGTGATATGGGTTTACCTCAGCATGTACCTCGTTTGCTCAATGATAGTCAGAGTGCCATTGCTTTAGCTAAGAATCCGGTCTATCATGCAAAGACGAAGCCCATTGAGGTGAGGTATCACTTCATAAGAGATTGTTTAGCCACTGAGCACATTATTCTTGAGAAGGTTCACACTCAAGATAATGTTGCAGATGCTTTGACTAAAGCTCTACCAGATGATAGCTTTCGACATTGTTGTCACTTGATGGGGGTTACTTGATTCATGATCTTACACAGTAGCTTGTATACTGTGTAACATGCCCATTAGGTGGGAGGTATAGTTTGTATATTTACACTCAGGTATTCTTTATCATTCTTTATTTTTTTCTCCCATGATTACTTTGGCCATATTGACCTTTAGTGGGAGATTGTTACCATTAGTGTCCATGTGAAAGGCCAAATGGCCACCGGACACTTCTTTGTATATGTTCTTTAATAAAACATATAGTGGCCTGATCAGTCACAGACTGTAAGTTCGACCGCATTTGTAACAAGAATTCTGTTTTCGTGCTCCTTGTGTACTGTGTTTTCTATGTATTCTATAGTCTCTATGCGGAGTACTGTGTGTGGCCATAGGAGGTCCGTTTTCTACTCCGAGGATATCATCAAGGAGTTCTCGACAAGGAGAGTGCACCGTGGTGCATCACCATCGAAACCCTTCAGATAGTGTACTTCCACATGCTTATTACTAGCATGAAACACTAGAGTTGCAATCATGTGTATAATACTCATGTTATCACCAAAGATAAGTAGTATGTGCACTTTCTATATATAGATATGCAAATAGTTTCTTGGACCACATTGCCTCAATCGTAGTAATAGTTAGGTCTCTATATTTAGCCTCAATGGAAGAAAGATAAATGTGGGTTGCTTCTTTGAACTCCAAGTAATACCCTTATTACTTTCAAGAATGGCATATCCACCTATCAATCTTCTATCATCTAAATTTTTTTCCAATGTCCACCATTAAGAACTTTTAAGGTTAGATCATTATCATGGCTATAAGAAGTAACTTCATTCATAATGACTTTGAGATATTTAAGGACTCCCTTTGCAACATACATATGGTGAATTTTAGGCTTTCAATTGAAAAAATTATTTCAATTGCATATCATACATCTTGTGTAGTGATTTGAACATAGATTAATCAATGAGCCATAGACCTATATTCAATTTGGTTATGCAGCTTTCACATGGGTCATTGCTTGAAGAGACTAATTGCATTTTTGTCTTGTAAATCATTGCTCTAATAGGATTTTTTGTGGGAAGAAGCATGTAAAAAAGGGACGCTCTCATCATGGGCTAGGTAATACACCTTTTCACCTCCTTGGGTTCCCAAACTTTGATGGTTCTATTTTTGTGACCCTGATTGACTAGTCTCAAAGTTTTCCTGTGGGGAAATCTTTTCGTACAACCTTATCTTTGTTGCTTTGGTAGAAAAAAGATTTTTTTGATCTTTTCAAGTAGTGATTACTTTCTTTTGTATCCATGTGACTCTTCTTGGTTCTTCTTTCCTAACCTTGATTAATCTTTATAGTGGAATTTGTAACCCTTTTCTTGGTTTTCTCTAATGCGCTTTCTGATATTGCTCTTGGTTTCTTTGTGGTGCTTGTTTTTTCAACTCCATTCTTAGCATTATGTAATTTTGGGTCCTCTTGATGTGTTCCAAATTCTTGATGCAAGCCTTGGGTATCCAAATTTATCATTAATCTTTTTACACTCCAATAATTTCTTGGGAACCCAAATTTTCTTTTAAATGGTTGAATATGCTCTTTTTAATGAATCTAAAATTTTGGTACACTAAGGGTTCACTTTTTAGCTCTATATATTCTCCTTTTGGTGTTGATGGATTATTTTTGGAGATGGTGGTTCTTTAGGTGGTACTTCTTTAGGTGGTTCTATCATTGGAGAAGAATCTTTAGACCATGATGGAGATTGAGGTTTGATCTTTGGTGAAGGTTGTGGCTCAATTTTTGGTGAAACAAGTCTATAGTTTAGAGGTAAAGGTGGTGTAGATGAAGGTAGTCTCTCATTGACACTCTATATTGTGCTCAATTATTTTGGATTTCTAATGGTTGTGATTGCGTTTGGAGTTTGATGGGTGGTGAAAAAGATGAAGATGCACACAAAAAATGAAGATTTAACAAATAATCAGGAAAAAAAATATTTAGGGGCATCCACACAAGCAACTACACCATCAATCGACATGGTCAAATTCATATTGAGATTGTACAATGCTCAAAATCCTAGGATCATCAGTTCTTGCATGCCCATCTCTTCACAAAGTAAGAAGTGTTGTTTTACTTCTTAAACTTCAAAGCAAAATGGTAAATCCTCAATACTAATAAAGAGTATCCTATGATCATCCACCTTACAAATTTACAAAAATTGGTCCATATATTGGTTCTTTAATCTCACAAGAAATATTGTAAGTGATAAAATTTTCATAATAACTCGAATGTAATTGGGATTTATTCTAGATTATTCGAGCTCATTCCAAGCCCTTACCTCAACACATGGTATCCAAGGTTTTTTTCTATTTATAGCTCAATCACAAGGTCTCAAATGTTTGTATAGATCCTATAATACATATAGGTTCTATACTCTCATGTTCCTTTCAATCCTTTAAAGCCATCCATTTCTTTCTTATGTTCTCCTTGCTTCTTCTTCTTTTTTAGCTTGGAATTGAGCACGTTCCCAAATTTGTTGTTCAAATTTATGTTATTTTTGTTTTTATAGAATTTCCATGCCACTTTTTGTGTTGTTTGTGATGGAGAGTGTTAATCTCCAAAAGAACAAGCTATCCTTGATGTTAGAGCACCTCTATATCAAGAACAACTCAAAACCTCAACCAATTTTGGAAGAATAATGCCAAATTACCAATTTCTGCACCAACTATGAAGAGAGTGATTATTCAAAAAAGTCTGCTGCACTTAATTCACTCATTGAGTGATCAAATGTGTAAAGTTTTCAATGAAATTTTGTATGAGGTGTGTTTGTGCAACTTGTCCAAGTTAAACTTTCTCAAAAGGTTTAGTAAATCTTGAGATTTACTCCAAACAATGCACCTATGTCTTAAACTATACTTTTGTACAATCGACTTTGACACCTACAACTTCTAATGCATAGTTCTCTTAAATTAGAACTCGTTTATTCAAATTCTTTTAGCCATAGGTAGCTTACCTTCCAACTTAAAGAATGAGTGCTCACTTGCTCAAAACTTTACACTGTGGAAGGAGAACTGACCAAAACATTATCATCGAATTTGCACCTATTGAAGTCTTCTTTTCTTGACATTTACATATGTAAATGTTCCTACTCTCAATTCTCTCAGCCTGATCAGAATTAGGATATGAAAATTTGTACAGAGGGCACTCAACTATAGACCTAGACTTGTACAAGAGCATTTCACAAATTGATAAACACAGAAGGAGCACTGAGCAAAATATAGGGTGCAATTTTTCTTTTATTTAGAAAAACATTACATCTGATTGATGAGCTATATTCTCATCACTTCTAAAGTGTCTAATGACTCTTACAACTTGTCTTTCATCATCTCTCCTATATGCCCCAACTTTGTACTTGTATATATAGTCATATATGTACAAACTCGTAACCATGACAAAGGTATAAGTGAGTTAATTACAAGTTTAGTGTACATGTATATAGAAGTCTTCATTCTCTGATCATGCACTAACTTCAAGCTTCACATATTGATATTTGCTTCATCCTTTTGGCTTCAAACCTTTGTCCAAGTCATTAGCTAATGGTTGTCTTGCACCAACAGCTCCCCCTCAATCATCAATTGTGATTTTCTCCATCTTCTTTATACCTGCCATGCCTTTGAAAATTGATGGTTGTCTTGCACCAACAACTCCCCCTCAATTATCAATTGTGATTTTCTCCATCTTCTTTATACCTGCCATGTCTTTGAACCTCTGTAGCTTTGGTCCACCCAAGCTTTTGGTTAACATATCTGCAATCTGATCTTTTGTTGAAGTATGTATGACTTCAATCTCATTATCAATCACCTTCTCTCTGAAGAAGTGATATTGAATCTCAATGTATTTAGTCATGGCATGAAAAATAGCGTTAGCAGCTAGATACAATGAACTCATATTATCTCCATGAATAGTGGGTGTAATCTAAATGATGTCAAAACTCTACATGAGAGTCTTCAACCATATGACCTCCTTTGTAACTTCAACCATACCTTTATACTCTACTTCTGTAGATGACAAAGCAACTGTATGTTGCTTCTTAGAACATCAAGAGATATAACTTATCTCCCACATAACATAAGTACCCATAGGTTGATCTCCTATCATCAGGATTACCTGTCGAGTTTGTATCACTATATATCTTGATGTTTGTATCTTATGTGAAACCATAATACAAACCTTCCCTGAGTGTACCCTTAATGTATCTTAGCACTCTTTGCCCTACAACCCAATGTTCTTTCCTAAGACAATGCATGAATTGAGACAACACTCCAACTACATATGACAAATCACGCCTAGTTAATGTAGCATAGATTAGACTACCAACCAGACTTTGATATAGCTTCATGTCCTTGAATTATTCTCCTCCATATCTGCTCAATTTGTGATTTACCTCCATTGGAGTAGGTGCGACCCTGCAATCTTCCATTTTAAACTTGATTAGCAAGTTCGTCAAATACCTTTCTTGAGTCACATATACTCCATGTTGAGTATATGAAATCTCCATGCCCAAGAAATATGAAAAGTCTCCTAAGTCACTAATCTTGAATTCTTTCTCCATTTGCTTCTTGAGACTTTGTATGCCCTTCTCATTTGTACCCATAAGAGTTATGTCATCAACATATATGCACATGTAAATGAATCCATCATCACTTGCTTTAACAAGCAAGCTACTATTTGCCTTAGACACATGGAAACCAAGTTCCTTCAAGAACTTCACAAGTCTATAGTTCCATGCCCTTGGGACCTGCTTCAATCCATACAAAGCTCTCTTGAGCTTACATACATACTCTGGATATCTTTTATCCTTGAAACCTTCTGGTTGCTCCACGAAAACATCATCTAAAATATAACCATTCAGAAAAGCATCCTTCACATCTAATTGACATATCTTCCAACCTTTACATGCAGCAATAGCTATGAGAGTCCTTTAGTTGTCATCTTTTCCACAATACTATAAGTCTCATCATAATCTATACCATATATCTGAGCATACCCTTTCACAAAAGTCTAGCTTTATATCTAGACACACTTCCATCTGCATACCTCTTTGTCCTGTTGACCCATTTGCATCCAATGATCTTTTGACTATTTGGTTTATTTGAACCTTTGATTAGCTTTCTTCTGATTCAAAGTTTCGTCATCACGTGCATGAACATTAATTGTACCTGCATACCAAGTACCTTGCTCATCAAATGTAACATCCTTTGACACAAGGAATTGCTTTGTGGATGGACTGCACAACCTATAAGCCATCTGCTTATCATCTAAACCAATGAACACATACTTTTTCAGCTTTAGGTTCCAATTAATGCCTCAACTAAGATGGAACATATGCATAAGCCAAACATCCTAACACTTTCCAATGATCTAAGGTAGGTCTCTTACCCACCATGCCTCATAAGGTGTCATACCCTGCAAAGCTTTACATGGTAGTCTATTAACCAAGTATGTGGTTGTATTTAGAGCCTTAGCCCACAAATAATTGGGGCAATTGTTTTCTTTCATCATTGACCTTGCAAACTCAACACGATTTCTATTTCTCCTTTCTGCTACACCATTTTGTTGAGGAGAGTACCTACAAGTAACTTCCCTTTTTATACCTGCATTCCATAAGTAATCACTGAACTCATTAGAGAAATACTCTCCCCCTCCATCTGACCTTAATCTCTTCAATTTTTGCCTTGTAATTCTTTTTGCATACACATGATAATGTTTAAATGTATTAAACACCTCTGATTTATCTTTGATCACATATATGGTGATCCACCTAGTAGCATCATCAACATAAACCACATAATATCTTGAACCATTAATGCTAAAGTCCTTTGATGGTCCACAAACATCTGTATGTACCAACTCAAGCTTCTCTGAATACATGAAACCATGCTTATTATATGATTGCTTATGAGCACATGCCTCACATCTATATGTCATATGTTGACCTACAACATTAGGTAGTCCAAGCACTGAACCATTGTTAACCATATCCTAATAGCTCTTTCATTGAAGTGTCCAAGCCTTTTATGCCAAAGATCTAACTCGGAGATCTTATGTCCTCCATGGGTGAACAAGGCATGACCATCATTGCCTTGAATCTTCAATGTGAATAGCCTTCCTTCGTTCTTCCCTAAAGCAATTTGTTTATACCCATTGCTAGGGTATTCCACAAAAACTCCATCATTAGTGAACCTCACTTCATAATCTTTCTCTACAATTTGCCCTACACTTATCAGATTCTTTGGAATTGTAGGAACATACAAAATCTTACTCAGAAGAGTGCTTCCATCCTTAGCCTTCACTTATCCAATTGACCCTTTACATTGTGCTTTGTATTATCACCTGTTTGAACCACATGATTACTCTTTATTCTCCAAATCAGTCATCAAAGCTATGTTACCACTCAAGTGATTGCTACACCCTGAGTCAATGTAGAGAACTCTTTGATCTTCACTTTGTCTTTCACATGTTGCATTCATGATTAATGTTGAATCCTCCGAAGCATAGTTGTAGTAGGTATTGTTGTAGGATTGACTTTGAAAGCATCTACCTGCATTTCTTCCAAAGTAAGCTCTACTACCTCTACCTCTGAAATTACCTCTCTGATTTCTATTACCTCTTCCTCTTGAATTAAAGTTCTAATTGTATCCTCCACCATTCTAATTATTATGCCAACATTCATGAGCTAAGTGATTAGTCTTACCACAAATCAAGCAAGCTTTGACTCCATCTTTATTGCTTCTACCTTTGCCACCTCCTCTTCCTCTTAGGAAGTTAGCTTGGTTAGTACTGCCTTCATCTCCATTCAATTGTTGCTTGCCTTTGTTAATCTTCTTGTCCTTTGAGTACATTGCTTGACCTATACTTTTATCAACATCACCTTTGACATGCTGCTCAAAGGTTAGCATATGTCCTAGCAACTGATTCAAATCAGGAGTGGAATGATCTAGCGATAATTCAGTAGATAAATGAATGGTTTCCATTTCTCATCTCCTCTAAAACCTGTGAGAATTTGCCTTACCAATTTGTCTTCTTCAATGTCTTCATCAACTGCTCGTAATGCATCTACAATGTCCTTCATCCTTGTTACGTAATCGGAAATAGATTGAGAAGCCTTCTTTTTGAATGTGGTAAAATTTTCCCATAAAGATGCCTTCCTTGAATTTGTGGTGTTTTGGAAATTCTCTTCCAAAGCATTCCATATGTCACTTGCACTTTCAAGTCCTCTAATATGATGTAGCAAGTAGTCATTGACTCCCATGTAGATAATGCTCCTAGCTTGAGCATCCTTCTTCATCCATGTCTTCAAATATGAGAGCTCCTCCCTAGTTGGAACACTAGGATCTCTGAATTTTGGTTTTTCTTCTTCACCTGTAATGTATCTTATCAAAACTTTGCTCATAAGATAAGTTTCCATCCTCATAGACCAAGCAAGATAGTTTTCTCTATCCAATTTCTCTATCTAAAGAGAATCTCCCATCCTTTCTTCACTCGTGCAATAAATTCTTCAAGCTTTGTCAATAATGAATCTACCTTTACTTTGAATGAAGTTTCTTTTGATCTTCTTGATAGCTTCAGGCCTCCTTCTCTAGCTTTCACTTCAAACTTTCACCTTTTGAATCTTCAAAGGTTGATTTCTGTATAGTTGCACTAGTCGTCGTCCTCCTTACTTCAATTTTGATGATTCCTGCTCTGATACCACTAATGGAGAGTGTTAATATCCAAAAGAACAAGCTATCCTTGATGTTAGAGCACCTCCATATCAAGAACAACTCAAAACCTCAACCAATTTTGGAAGACTAATGCCAGATTACCAATATTTGCACTAACTGTGAAGAGAGTGATTATTTAGAAACATCTATTGCACTTAATGCACTCATTGAGTGACCAAATGTGTAAAGTTTTCAATGAAACTTTGTGTGAGTGTTGATTACTGTTTGCGCACCATCCCCAAGTTAAAAATTTCTCAAAAGGTTCAGCAAATCTTGAGATTTACTCCCAACAATTCACCTATGTATAAAATTGTACTTTTGTATAGTCGACTTTGACACCTACAACTTCTAATGCATAGTTCTCTTAGACTAGAACATGTTTATTCAAATGCTTTTAGCCATAGGTATCTTACCTTTAAACTTAAAGAATGAGTGCTTGCTTGCTCAAAACTTTACACTATGGAAGGAGAATTGACCAAAACATTATCATCGAATTTGTGCATGTTGTAGTCTTCTTTTCTTCACATTTACACATGTAAATGCTCCTACTCTCAATTCTCTCAGCCTGATCACAATTAGGATCTAAAAATTTGTACAGAGGTCACTCAATTGTACACTTAGACTTATACAAAATCATTTCACAAATTGATAAACACAGAAGGAGCATTGAGCAAAATATCGGGTGTAATTTTTCTTCTATTCAAAAAAACATTACATCTGATTGATGAGCTATATTCTCATCACTTCTAAAGTGTCTAATGACTCTTATCATTTTTCTTTCATCATCTCTCCTATATGCCTCGACTTTCTACTTGTATATATAGGCATATATGTACAAACTCGTAACCATGACAAAGGTATAAGTGAGTTAATTACAAGTTTCGTGTACATGTATATACAAGTCTTCATTCTCTAATCATGCACTAACTTCTAACTTCATTTATTGATCTTTGCTTCATCCTTTTGGCTTCAAATATTTGTCCAAATCATCAATTGTTGGTTGTCCTGCACCAACAGGTTGTTGTCCTAGCTAATTATAATATTATTTCAAAACTTCATCATGAACAAGCATGCTAAATCATATCGCCTTAATCACAATATTCCACCACATGTTGTTCATTAGAGCTACATCCAAATGTTTCAACCTCCTCACCTATAAATAATGTTCTCTTATACATTCTTCCTCTATTGGCAATTTTTTTTGCTCAAATGGTGATCATTCGGCATGTGGTAGCAAAGGTCTCATCAAAATCAATGCCTCTCTCTTGAACATAACCTTTCGCAATAAGCCTAGACTTATATGTGTCAATTGTTCCATCAGGCTTACATTTTAGCTTGTATACCCATTTAGTGACAATGGCCTTTTTGCTTGGAGGCGAATCACATAAAGACCAAGTACTTGTTGGGAACAAGTCAAAATGGTTATCCAAAATTCCTCAAGTCCAGCTATATAAATTTCTTTCATAGAATTTTGACAAGAATATGTGTGGGCGTCATGGATAAGAGCAACGTCTCCTAGAGTAGCATTGTGGGTTCAATCCCTAGTGGCAACAGAGTCGCATGTTTTTGAAATGCATAATTTTGATTGAAATTTTTCCTTATCCCTAAATTTAGCGAATGCGAGTTTTTGGTAGCTTTTTGATAGCGCACATTTTCTCGTGAAAAAGATCACAACTTTATAGCTTATTAGAGTGCTTTTTGATTGAGGCGCATAAGCTATATAAAGAGGCATAAGCTTATTGTTTAGAATCTTCTCAAGAGCTTGTAGAGGAGGTACTGGGGTATCCACTTTTACTAAGAGCAGAAAATATGCACTTCCAGTACTTCGCCTACTCAAGGGAGGTTCTCCTTAGGGAAGTATACCCTTTAACATTTCTGTGAACAAGCAGATTGCAATAATTGCACAGTAATATAGACACTCAGAGAGAAGATCAATAACAATGGCAACAGTGAAGGATGAAATCACTCCTTAGCTCACATAAATGATTACAATATAGGCAGAAGAAATGCTCTAAAGTGATGCTCTAGGTTAACATGCCATTTCAGAACTAAACAACATCAATACAAGAGAACCATCCAATAAAATGAACACAACTAGATGAAGACTTGTACTGCTCAGTACAAAGGTATGAAGACTTGCTCTAATGGAAGAGCATGGAAGTACCATTGACTCAAACTGAATGACAAAACCAAGCCACTTCTTTACACTACAGTGCTATTAGCCCTCCACTAGGAAGCCCACGGCTCTGTATCCTCACCACAGAGTGACTTCCTACAGTAGGCTTGTAGCCACAGAGTGCAAAGAGAGGACCAACAGAGATGTCGGAAATAAGCTCTATACGTGTATGTATATGTCCATCCAATGAGTACTAGTCCATTGCTTTTATAGGCATCCACTAGGCCAAGAGGGCCTTGCCAATTCCTCACGTCCACTGATCATGCACCGATAGATTGCCCAAAATTGGAGGGGTAGATCAAATATGCCACCAGTTTTGAATTGGATCCTCAAAAACAGGAAGACGTCACGGCAACATTCATTTATCCTCTTACACTTTTACCACCTACACTTTTAGTGTCACTTTTGAATGTAAGCTGAGATCTTCATTATGTGCCACCCGTGCTATTGGAATGACCCTCAGAAGCACATCCTTCACATAATTCACATAATTCTTATACTAGCTTTGGACCCTTACAAATTGAGTGGTGGGAGATGGTGGGTGGTGTGAGAGGTGTGGGTGGAGTGGTGGGAGGTTGTGCGTGGTGTGGGAGGTGTGGGTGGAGTGGTGGGAGGTGTGGGTGGAGTGGTGGGAGTTTGTAAGGGGTGTGGGAGGTGTGGGTGGAGTGGTGGGAGGTTGTGGGGGGTGTGGGAGGTGTGGGTGGAGTGGTGGGAGGTTGTGGTGGGTGTGGGAGGTGTGGGTGGAGTGATGGGAGGTTGTAGGGGGTGTGAGAGGTGTGGGTGGAGTGGTGGGAGGTTGTGGGGATGTGGGAGGTGTGGGTGGAGTGGTGGGAGGTTGTGGGGGGTGTGGGAGGTGTGGGTGGAGTGATGGGAGGTTGTGGGGGGTGTGGGGGGTGTGGGAGGTGTGGGTGGAGTGGTGGGAGGTTATTGGGGTGTGGGAGGTGTGGGTGGAGTGGTGGGAGGTTGTGGGGGTTGTGGGAGGTGTGGGTGGAGTGGTGGGAGGTTGCAGGGGGTGTGGGAGGTGTGGGTGGAGTGGTGGGAGGTTATGGGGGTGTGGGAGGTGTGGGTGGAGTGGTGGGAGGTTGTGGGGGGTGTGGGAGGTGTGGGTAGAGTGGTGGGAGGTTGTGGGGGTTGTGGGAGGTGTGGGTGGAGTGGTGGGAGGTTGTGGGGGGTGTGGGAGGTGTGGGTGGAGTGGTGGGGGTGTGTGGGTGGTGCGGGAGGTGTGGGTGGAGTGGTGGGAGGTTGTGGGGGGTTGTGGGAGGTGTGGGTGGAGTGGCGGGGGTTTGTGGGTGGTGTGGGAGGTGTGGGTGGAGTGGTGGGAGGTTGTGGGGGGTGTGGGAGGTGTGGGTGGAGTGGTGCGAGGTTGTGGGGGGTGCGTGAGGTGTGGGTGGAGTGGTGGGATGTTGTGGGGGTTGTGGGAGGTGTGGGTGGAGTGGTGGGGGTTTTTGGGTGGTGCGGGAGGTGTGGGTGGAGTGGTGGGAAGTTGTGGGGGTTGTGGGAGGTGTGGTGGAGTGGTGGGGGTTTGTGGGTGGTGTGGGAGGTGTGGGTGGAGTGGTGGGAGGTTGTGGGGGGTATGGGAGGTGTGGGTGGAGTGGTGGGAGGTTGTAGGGGGTGTGGGAGGTGTGGGTGGAGTGGTGGGAGGTTGTGGGGGTTGTGGGAGGTGTGGGTGGAGTGGTGGGGGGTTGTGGGTGGTGTGGGAGCTGCCTCAGATAATGTTACACTTCCACATGTGCCACTTGGACTCAAAGGATCCCTATGTTGCTCATATAGCTCCAGCATTTGGTTTGCTCACATCTTCCAACTCACGAGCATTAACCTCTAAAACTTGCCACCATGGCCTCTCCCCATCGATAGGATGCTTGATTAGCACCACACCTTGGATGAGTACGCTTACTCTCTACTGTGATATCCAGAATTGCTATCTCACTAACCTCACTACTAATTTTACCTGTCTAAACACACGGAGATTTCTGCAAATTGGATACTTCGTCTTTTGAGTTTCCACTCACATTTATCCTATCTTCTTTCTTTTCAGACTTTACAAACTTCTTCTCAGGAACTTGGGGGGTAGGAGGTGTGTGTGGGGGGTTGGGTTGCAGGGGAGGGTGCGCTGGGGGTGTGGGTGGGTAGGAGGGGGAAGCTGAGGTGGTGAGTGGGCAGAGCTATAGAGGCAGGGGGGGGAGAGGAGGGAGTAGCGGGGGCAGCAGGGATGGTGGTGGGGGAGAGGAGGGAGCAGCAACGGGGGGCAGCAGGGATGGTGGGGGGAAAGAGGAGGGAGCAACGGGGGCAGCAGGGATGGTGGGGGGAAAGAGGAGGGAGCAACGACGGGGGGCAACAGGGATGGTGGGGGGGAAGAGGAGGGAGTAGCGGGGGCAGCGGGGATGGTGGGGGAGGAGGGAGCAGCAGGCGGGGGGCAGCGGGGATGGTGGGGGCTCGGGGGGAGGGAGAGAGAGAGAGAGAGAGAGAGAGAGAGAGAGAGAGAGAGAGAGAGAGAGAGAGAGAGAGAGAGAGAGAGAGAGAGAGAGAGAGAGAGAGAGAGAGAGAGAGAGAGAGAGAGAGAGAGAGAGAGAGAGAGAGAGAGATCCGCTACAAGGAGAGAGAGAGAGAGAGAGAGAGAGAGAGAGAGAGAGAGAGAGAGAGAGTTGCACGGTGCTACAGACCCCCTCATCAAGACTTTGCACCATCCGGGCGCAATTTCTTCTTATTTTCCTATTTCCATAGGACCAAAACAAACTGCAAATACTACATGAAATATGGTATATATAGTGAACGAAGTGCTTCCCCTTTGACTTAATTCAGCTAACTCTTTACCCTGGAGATATTAACCAAGGGTATCCTCTTACCCTGCAAATCCTCTAGATGCACTGCTCCATGTGGTAATACCTTTACCACCCTGTATGGTCCTACCCATTTGGGTGCCAATTTGGTTGAAATTGTCGGGATCTGATGCACCAAAATCAAGGATCCTTCCTGTACTTCATTGTTCCTAAGATACCTGTCGTGCAATCTCTTGCGCTCTTCTTGTGTTACCTGAAGTTTTTGCATTGCTTCTTCTCTGTATTCTTGTAATGCCACCAGACTCCTAATTGGAGGTTCAATTCCAATTGTTTTGGCTCCCATTTCTTTTTTGATAATAAATTCAAATGGTGCCAATGCCTCTTTTCCATATACTAAGCGAAATGGACTCTCTCCAGTGGTTCCCCTCTTTGTAGTTTTGAAAGCCCAAATTGCACCGATCAATGCTTGGGGCCAAAAGCTTTGATGATCAAAAGATAATTTGCGCAACAACCCAATCAAAATCTTATTGGAGCTTTCTACTTGGCCATTTGCTCTTGAATAGTAGGCACAAGACTTTTTATGAAAAACCTTGTACCTGTCAAATATAAATTGGAGCAATTGATTTACAAAATGTGTGCCCCTATCACTAGTGATTTCCAGTGGGCAACCAAATCTTGAGAAAATACGTTTATACAAAAACTTAGCTATTGTTAAAGTTGTGCAATCCACAGTAGCTTTAGCCTCAATCCATTTAGTTGCATAACATGTGGCCATCAAGATATACTTCTTACCCCCAGGTTGACTAGTTGGACTAATTGGTCCTATGAAATCAAGACCCCATGGTTCAAATGGGAGCCATCCTGTGGATATGACTAATGGTTGGAAATTCAATCTAGTTGGCGTAGGAGCATATCTCTGGCAAATGTGGCATTCTTTAGCAGACTTGATCACATCCTTGTAAATATGAGGCCACCATAGTCCTTTGTGGATGATTGTGTGAGCCAATTCTTCCCCCTTTAGATGCCCTTCACCGTGTGCAGCTTCTAGCAAAAGATTTACCTCCTCTAGATAAACACACTTTCTCAAGATATCATCCTGACAATATCTATATAAATTCCCATTTATGAGTGAGTACGCCTTGGTTTTAAGGAGTAATCTTCTCTTTTCTATAGGTTTCAAATGTTCTAGGAGTTTTCCAGTAGTAAGAAAATTGAGAATTCCATCATACCAATCAGTCTGAATTGCTACTAAGAAGAGGTTACTATCCACCAATTCATCATTAATACCTATTGCCGTCTCGCTCATTGCGGTCCTGGATACTTGATCTGCCATGTAGTGCTCTCTTCCTGGCTTAATATGAATATCAAAGTTGAATTCTTGAAAAAGGAGTAACCATTTCCAAACCCTTCCAACTACTCTAGGCTTGTTTATCAAGTACTTCAAGGGCTGATGGTCATATATGACTATAAAATGTACACCGAGAAGGTAATTCCGAGACTTCTGACGAGCAAATACAATAGCCAAACCTTCCCTTTCGGTCGTACTATAGTTCCTTTCTGCCTTGGTGAGTAATCTGCTGGCATAGGAGATAGATCTATCAACCTTGTGTGATGATGGTTGAGCTAGAATCGCACCAACAGCATGAAGACTTGCATCTGTATGCACATGAAACTCTAATGACCAGTTAGGAACACTTAAAAGTGGAGCAGTACATAACCTCAATTTTAGTTCACAAAATGCTTTCTCACCTTCAACACTCCATGAGAAAGGGACCCTTTTACTGGTAAGCCTTGACAAGGGCTTAGCTATTTCTGAATACATTCGTATGAATCTCCTATGGTATCCTGCATGGCCCAAAAAAATTTGCACTTCCTTTGGGCTTTGTGGAATAGGCATGGAAAGAATAACTGTAACCTTTGCAGGGTCAACCCTTATTCCTTCAGCAGATACTATGTGACCAAGAAGAGTGCCCTTAGTGACCAAAAAGTGACATTTAGCAGGATTTAACTTCAAGTCTGTTCTGAGACATTGCTCAAAGATTTCCTTTAGATTTTCCAAATGGTCATGGAAATGTTGAACTGCTGCTATTCTATCTGTGCCTGGAAACACTGAAAAATCGTCCATGAAAATGTGCAAAAAGGTTGTCAACCATTTGCCCAATATTAGATACATTGTTCTATTAAATGAGGCTGGTGCATTCTTCAAACCAAAAGCCATGCAGGTATAGACATAAGTGCCCCATGGAGTAACGAAGGCTGTTTTATCCCTATCATCAGGATGTATCACTATCTGATTGTAGCCACTAAAACCATCCAGGAAACTATACAAAGTGTGATCGGCTACTTCCTCAAGTACTTGCTCTGTGAAGGGCTGAGGAAATCCATCTTGAACAATCACTTTATTCAAGGCACGAAAATCAACACAGACTCTTATTTTTCCACTATTTTTCTTGGGTACAATAACCATAGAAGAAAGCCACATGGAATGTTCTACTGGAACAATTATATCTGCTTCTTCTAGTTTTGTAATTTCCAACTTTACCACCTCTGCATACTTTGGATTGAGTCGATATGGCCTACTTCTTGCAGGCACGGCTCCCTCAACTAAGGGGATCCGGTGTAATCCAAGCTCCTCTGGTATCCCTGTTAGATCTTTGTACGACCATGCGAAGACATTTTGTAAGCAAAAATTAAAGAAGTTACCTTCTGTAGTAAAGGGGGATAATGCCATAGCCAAGAGGCCAAGTGGACTACTTGAGGGTTCTCTTCATCCCCTAGATTTACTTCTTAAACCAGTGTTTCAGGACTAGTCTTGCTTGAGAAATCATCTCCACTATATGCAGGAGTGGAATTTAGCTTATATTCTGCAATATGTTCTCTGGTCCATCCTTGAGGTATATCCGAAAAGGGGAGATCTTCTCTGCATTCAGGCTCATAACTTTGGTTTTTTGAAATGTCTATAGTTGTTGCCCCTTCAATGTTTGTACTCAAGTGCAAACTCTCATCCTCTACTTCCTTGTGAACTTCATGGCCCTTTTCTACAACTCCTTCCTCTATTTCATTGATTTCCACCGTGCAACACTCTATACTTTCCATCATCCAATTCAATCATGTATCATCTTCTTGGGGTAAAGAGGGCATCATCTGAGTGTCCACATTATACCCAGTAGCTTTTCCTGAGTCGAATCCTTCTTCCAATTGTAGTTGCAGTTGGCTATTGATGTTTGTTGAAATCCACAGTTTGTTTTTTCCCCAATCTTGCAAAGCTTTTGCTTGCCTTAGCCAAGGTCTTCCCAGGAGTAACGGATAAGAAGTCTCCTGTGGAAGTGTAATAACAACAAAATCTAGAACAAAGCAACGATAAAATCTAGAACAAAGTGACAACCCTGTACTATCATCAGTACCTTTTCAATAATGCCGAGTGGCGCAACCCGATGTTGATCTGCTAGTGTTATTGTGAATGGTGCCACCTTGGTGGGGTTCAAATTTAGTTTCCTCATTGTAAAATCTGGCATCAAAATGATGCCAGAGCCTCCATCAATGATCACACATGTGAGAGCTTCATCCTTTATAAAAACAGATAACCTTGAGCTTTGGTAGTCTGCCAGGGGTGCAGGGGGAAAATCAACCATGAAACCATCTATGCTAGGTGGCTGGCTCAAGTGAGCAGAGTGTATAATTTTTAATAAGTCACTTCTTATTTTTGAATCCATCTTTATGAGTTTGTACAGACTAACCTTGTGATGAATACCTTTCAACATCTACTTAATGTTTACCTCATGTGTGTCTTCTTGCAGACTTGTTGGTTGGTCCCTTAATGAAGTAGCCATCCTTTCATAAGCTCCTTCAATGTTTGCTTGGCCCTTCCACCCAGCCTTCTTTTCCTCGTCTTTATCCTGGAGTCCTTGTTGTTCCTCTCTACGGATTGCTGCTGCTTGTCTGGCTCTAGTCATCATGGGCATTGAAGAAGATGAAACAACATACGACGGAGTGGTCATACCTTCTATTTGTGGGGAGACTGTAATCATATGAATTGGAGAGGGGCGGCTTCTTGGGCAATCTTTGGTATAGTGATCCTTGGCATCTGTACAATGCTGACAAGGAGGTGCATCTTCTGGAAGGGAACACCTATTTTGCATATGGCCATACTCACCACAGTGATAACACATCAATGGCCTATTATATCTAGGCTTCGTTGTATGGTTCTCCTCTCTATTAGGTGCATTTGAAGTACTAGCATAATATGAATCTAGAGCTTGAGGGTTACCTCGTTGTTGTGTACCCTTGAGGTAGTAACAGTCTCTAACTTCATGGCCGTCCTTTCCACAAAATTGACAGCTTACCTTGTTAGGACAATTAGCATTGGAATGTCCATTGTTGTTACATATTGTACACCACATCTACCTTCTTATATCCTGAGTGGTCCGCAAATCTTCTAACTCGCGGTGAAGTTGGGCTACTTCATCATCAGTGCGACGTAGCGGTGGCAAGACCTTCTCTTCTTGGTGATTTTGTTGCATTCGCAATGCCTCCAGTTCTTTCCTCAGTTGCCCAATAGGGTCTAGTTCTGTAGCATAATTTGGTTGTGTATCCCCTTCAAAATGTTGCCTAGGTTCTTCAATGCATGATGCTGCTGCAACAAAATCATTGAGGGTTGCATCCAATCTAAGAGACTCACGTAGCTTCTACTGAGATGACCTAGGCAAAGCTTTTTCTATCCATTTTTTGACCAAAAAATCACCTGGAGCATGTGGAAGATGTGCAAAAAGTGCTATTGTCCTAGTGCAAAGTTCATAAAAGGATTCACCTGATCTTAGCCTTAGGTTCTCTAGCTGATCTAGAGCTCTTTTCGAGGAGTCACTTGGTTGAAATGTCTCTGAAAATGCCGTCTTCAGAGCCTCCCATGTAGCAAAATGGCCATCGGCATATTGAATGTACCGTTTGTCGACAAGGCCTTCCAATGTGGATGGAAAGAGTACTAGCATTGCATCCTCTCTATTCTGCAAACCTCTTCCATGGCATAGGGAGATGAATCTCCTCACATGATCATCAGCATCCTCATAAGCTTATCCCTTGAAGGTCGGGAACTTGATATTGAGTCTGGAGAGTAAATGAGAGAGATCCTCCATTTGCACTGGTGTTTCCTCTAACGTATCTGAGGAGAAGTCTAATGTTCTTCTATGCTTTTCCTTTGATGGTGGTGTCGCACCCAAATCAATAGAAAAATTCAAAGAGGGTAGAGGGGAGCTAGGTTCACTATTCAAAGGAAAAGCTGATTTTTTAAGGCTCCTCTATACATGAAGAGGCTCCTTATCTGCTCGAGTATGGGTCATGTACCTACTTGCAAGCTACAATAGGGCAAAATAATGGAAAAGGACTATTTACTATGCTCAGGGCTTCTCACAGATGCAAGGGTCCCACCGGGCGTGCCAAACTGTAGAGGAGGTACTGGGGTATCCACTTTTACTAAGACAAAAAATATGCACTTCCAGTACCTCGCCTACTCAAGGGAGGTTCTCCTTAGGGAAGTATACCCTTTAACATTTCTGTGAACAAGCAGATCACAATAATTGCACAGTAATGTAGACACTCAGAGAGAAGATAAAAAACAATGGCAACAGTGAAGGATGAAATCACTCCTTAGCTCACACAAATGATTACAATATAGGCAGAAGAAATGCTCTAAAGTGATGCTCTAGGTTAACATGCCATTTCAAAACTAAACAACATCAATACAAGAGAACCATCCAATAAAATGAACACAACTAAATGAAGACTTGCACTGCTTAGTACAAAGGTATGAAGACTTGCTCTAATGGAAGAGCACGAAAATACCACTCACTCAAACTGAATGACAAAACCAAGCCACTTCTTTACACTACAGTGCTATTAGCCCTCCACTGGGAAGCCCACGCTCTGTATCCTCACCACAGAGGACTTCCTACAGTAGGCTTGTAGCCATAGAGTGCAAAGAGAGGACCAAAAGAGATGCCAAAAATAAGCTCTATACGTGTCTGTATATGTCCATCCAATGAGTACTAGTCCATTGCTTTTATAGGCATCCACTAAGCCAAGAGGGCCTTACCGACTCCTCACGTCCACTGATCATGTGCCAATAGATTGCCCAAAATTGGAGGGGTAGATCAAATATGCCACCAATTTTGAATTGGATCCTCAAAAAATAGGAAGTCGTCACGGCAACAGTCATTTATCCTCTTACACTTTGACCACTTACACTTTTACTGTCACTTTTGAATGTAAGTTGAGATCCTCATTATGTGCCACCCGTGCTATTGGAATGACCCTCAAAAGCACATCCTTCACATAATAGAAAGGAATCGGACTGCAGATCAGTTAAGAGCATATGAGGAATGGAATCCAGGAGCATGAAAGGTAATGTATTGGCTATCTGTTAGCATACAGGATAGCATGATTGGACACATACAGGATGCCAAGACTCCAAAAGAGGCTTGGAACAGTTTGGTCACTTTGTACGAGACCAATACAAAGGCACGGAAATTGCAACTCAAGAACGAGTTGCATACATTGAAGAAAAAGAGCATGTCGGTAAGTGACTACACTCTAAAAATCAAAAGCATATGTGAGTCACTTGCATCTATTGGCGTGAATGTAGATGATGATGATAAGGTGGAAGTGTGCCTTCAAGGTTTAGGAGCTGCATATAAGCAGTTCAGAACTTCTATGCAGACTAGGGAAAATATTCCGAATTTTGCTGATTTGGTATCTATGCTGATCATTGAAGAAAAGAATCTTGGTGAGGATTCAAACTCCCAAGGAAAGCCCAGTTCTGAGCAGGTATTCTACTCTGGCAGAAGAAGAGGCAGAGGTAGAGGTTTTGGAAGTGGAAGAGGAAACAATAACCAAGACCAAGGTCAACAATAGAATCATGCAGGAGGAAGAGGATAATTTCGAGGCAGGGGGAGTCAAAGAGGTCGCAGAAATTTCCAAAGAAATGATTCAGGTAATGATAGTAAAGGATGCTATAATTGTGGTAAACCGGGACACTTTGAACGTGATTGCAGGTTGAAGAATCAAAATAACAAAAGGCAGCAAAAAAACTATGCATCCACAAGTGCAGATGATTCTGAGAAGCTGTTTATGGTTCAACATCACATTCGAATGATAATGTTTGGTATGTTGATTCAGGTGCTTCAAATCACATGACCAGTCATGTAGAATGGTTTAGTAGTTTGCAGAAAATGCCAGTTCCTGGATATGTTGAAACAGGTGATGATACATCACATCCTATTGAGCATACATGAAACATAGCATTGTCTATGGAGGACGGAAAGGTAAAACATCTCGCTGGTGTGCTGCATGTTCCAAATATAACAAAGAATCTAGTTTTTGTTGGACAAATGGTTGACCAGGGATTACAAGTTAGGTTCAATGTTGATGGATTATATGTAGAAGAGTACAAGCAGGATGGACGAATGGTTGCCAAAGGAAACAAAGTGGGTAGGATGTTCACCTTAAATGTGAAGATTCTTGAAATGAATGCAGCCATGTTTGCAAAAGGTGCAGGAGTTATTGCAGATATAGAGATATGGCACAAACGGATTGGACATGCAAACCTGCAAAGGCTGAAAATGATGCAGTCAAAGGAGATTGTCCATGGACTACCAAATTTCAAAGTTGCAGAAATGCAAAAGGTATGTGCAGCATGTCAATTTGGTAAACAGTCAAGAGCATCATTTCCACATGACAAGCATGTTAGTGAGAATGTACTAGAAGTAGTACATACAGATGTTTAGGGTCCAGCAAAGACCACATCTATGGGCGGTTGCAGGTTTTATGTTACCTTCATTGATGATCATACACGCAAAGTATGGGTATATTTCATGAAAGAGAAGAGCGAGGTGTTTACTCACTTCTAGAATTTTAAAGTTATGGTGGAAAAGCAGACAGGGAAGTACATTCAGACATTAAGATCTGATGGAGGAGGTGAATACATGTCAAATGAGTTTAGCAGTTTTCTAAAAAATCATGGAATTCGGCGTCAGTTTTCATGCAGATACACACCACAACAGAATGGTGTTGCTGAACGCAAAAACAGACATATTGCAGAAATAGCAAGAGCCTTAATGGCTGAGAAGAATATGCCTCATTGGTATTGGGCAGAAGCTGTGCATACTGCTGTATACATCATGAACAGAACTTCGACTGCTGCTGTACATCAAGTTACACCTGAAGAGAAGTTTACAGGTAAAAAGCCAAACTTATCATATCTGAAAGTTTTTGGCTGTATTGCATATGTACATGTTCCAGATGAATTGAGGACGAAACTTGATCCAAAAGCAGAAAAGTGTGTCTTCATTGGATACTCCCTTGAGCAAAAGGGATATAAATGTTATAACCCACTCACACGACAGGTAAAGGTGAGCAGAGATGTGGTATTTGATGAAATGTCAAGCCTCTATGCAGATGCCAAAGAAGGACTCACTCTTGACCCAAATGACAAAGAAAATGCTAAAAACGTAAGTGCAGAATCTCAGGTTTTGAGTGGACCGGATGCATCACCAAGCAATAGTTCCAACTCAAATCCATGGAGTGGAAGATTGCGTAGAAATTTCAGTCCAGCAAATTCATCAAATACATCCAAGAAAGGTAAAGAAAAGCTTTCTGCTGGTAGTAAAACAGGTGCAGGTTTTGAAGATGTTGATGGAGATTCAAGTGGTTCAGAAAAGAATATTGATGAGGAACTAGGATTTCCCTCTGTGAAGACTCCAGGAGTAAGAAGGGCACATGCAGATGATACAAGAAGAAGTGACCCAGGACCAAGAAGATTTGGGAGGATGCGTAATTCAGTGCAACGATTGACATATGATAGTTACATGGCTCGCCATTGTGCCTACATGACAAAGGTAAAACAAGATGCTGAACCTTCTTGTTTTGAAGATGCAATTGGTAATGCAGATTGGGAAAAAGCTATGGATGAGGAGATGGCTGCTTTTTATGGAAATGATACATGGAAGCTGGATCCATTGCCACAAGGAAAGAAACCCATAGGTTGCAAATGGGTTTACAAGGTAAAGCATAATGCTGATGGTAGCATAAGCAGGTATAAAGCACGATTGGTAGCTAAAGGTTATGCACAGACATATGGCATTGATTATGAGGAAACATTCATCCCTGTAGCTAAAATTTCTACTGTCAGAACACTTGTTGCATTAGCTACAACAAAAGGATGGACTTTGCATCAGATGGATGTGAAGAATGCTTTCCTACATGGTGAGTTACAGGAAGAAGTATATATGGACCAGCCACAAGGATATGAAGATTCAAAGCATCCAGAATATGTTTGCAGGTTACAAAAGGCTTTGTATGGGCTGAAACAAGCCCCTCGTGCATGGCATGCAAGGATTGTTGATTACTTAACCAGCATTGGGTTCTCTATGTGTGATGCAGATCACTCACTATATGTAAGGAAGGTTGATGATGGCATCACTATTGTGGCTATTTATGTTGATGACCTGATTGTAGGTGGTGATAATGAAGAAAACATCAAAGAGGTAAAGAAACTTCTTATGCAGGAATTTGACATGAAAGATCTTGGTGTGCTGCGCTATTTTTTGGGCATTGAGTTTATACATACAGAAACAGGTATATGGATGTCGCAAAGGCAATATGCCTTGAATATGTTGCAAAAGTATGGTATGGCTGATTGTAAGCCAATTTCTATGCCTTTAGATCAGAATTTGAAATTGGATACTACATCAGGTGAAGCATTGGAAAATGCTACTATGTACAGGAAAATTGTGGGAAGTCCTATATATCTTACAATTACAAGGCCTGATTTAAGCTACACTGTTGGACTTGAAAGTCAGTTTATGCAAGTTCCCAGGAAGCCACATTTGGATGCTCTGAGACGCACTCTACATGTGAGTGCTACTTTGGATTATGCATTGTTTTATGAAGCTGGTGTAGATTTGCAGGTTCATGGATACACCGATGCAGATTGGGTTGGTAGTACTCCAGATAGAAGATCTACTAGTGGCTTTCTTTTCTCACTTGGAAGTGCAGCTATTATATGGAGCAGTAAGAAGCAACCCACTGTTGCTTTGTCGAGTACAGAGGCTGAGTATAGAGGTGTTGCAATGGCAGCATGTGAGGCATCATGGCTGGAGATGTTACTTGCAGATTTAGGTGTGGAAGTGCAAAAGCCTATCACTATCTATTGTGATAATCTTAGCAGCATACAGTTAGCACGGAACCCTGTTTTCCATGCTAGAACAAAGCATATCGAGGTACATTATCACTTCATCAGAGAGAAGGTATTAGCAGGTGATATTGATCTTGTTTATGTGAGAACAGATGAGCAGGTTGCTGATATTTTCACCAAAGCACTTGGAGCTAAAAAGTTGAAGAAGTTTCGGAAGATGCTTGGATTACAGGATATGGTGTTGAGCTTGAGGGGGAGTGTTGAGATATCAAGCTCAACATGTGATGATCCAGGATGACACGTACCAGTTTTTTGGTTCTCTGACATGTATAGTGGTCATGCCGGTATATGTCAGGGATACTTCATTGAGCTTTATTAGATTTATCTACCGAGAGTGATGGCACATTTGTTTCTTGCCAGCTCACTCATTCGCGGACATTAGGTTTTTCCTTATGTACTGGTCTTTATATATTGCACTTGTTGTATTCTTGTTTTTAGGTCATTCTTGTACATTCCTTTATGTAATAGAAGAAGAAGAAGAAGATCATTCTTCCCGGTCTCAATTTGTGTGTGTACTTCTCCTTGAGAGTGAGAGTGTGTGTGAGAGCTCTCTTCCTTATCTCCTTCCTCGTGACAGGAGGTGTGTGTGGGGGGTTGGGCTACGGGGGAGGGTGCGCTGGGGGTGTGGGTGGGTAGGAGGGGGAGGTTGAGGTGGTGAGTGGGCAGAGCTGTAGAGGCCGGGGGGGGGGGAGAGAGGAGGGAGCAGCAGGGGTAGCGGGGATGGTGGGGGGGAGAGGAGGGAGCAGCAGCGGGGGGGCAACGGGGATGGTGGGGGAAAAGAGGAGGGAGCAATGGGGGCAGCGGGGATGGTGAGGGGAAAGAGGAGGGAGCAGCATCGGGGGGGGGGGGGGGGGGCAGCGGGGATGGTGGGGGAGAAGAGGAGGGAGCAGGGGGGCAGCGGGGATGGTGGGGGGAAAGAGGAGGGAGCAGCGGGCGGGGGGCAGCAGGGATGGCAGGGGATGTGGGGAGAGAGAGAGAGAGAGAGAGAGAGAGAGAGAGAGAGAGAGAGAGAGAGAGAGAGAGAGAGAGAGAGAGAGATAGAGAGAGAGAGAGAGAGCCGCTACGAGGAGAGAGAGAGAGAGAGAGAGAGAGAGAGAGAGAGAGAGAGAGAGAGAGAGAGAGAGTTGCGCGGTGCTACAGAGCTCTATCAAGTGCTCAACATTAAGAAGGAGATCTTGGAGGTCCTCTACGTGAGGAAGAGTTTCTACACTCTTGGAAGAGGTGTACTCTAGATTAGGAGTATTTGGAGGAGTTCGTGTCAACCAACATACTGTGAGTAACAAGTCTAAATCTGTCCTCACTTGTTCATTCACTAGTTTCTTATTTAGGGATAATCAAAATTTGGATTTGCTATAAAATAGTTCTAAACTATTCATATTCTTCATACTCTCTCTCAAACACACATACACACACTCTTCATACCTCTTAGGCACACAATCCCTTGTATTTGGTTCTTATTTCTACCTAGATTAAGATATTGTCATCATATTCACACATTGTAATTTGACATTGGAATATAACCTAGTGTAGATGAGCATCCTAGCTTATTGTACGCTTTTAAAATCCTATCTATTCTCTCTCTATCTCTCATTCATCTCTTTTTGAGTATTAAGGTGTGTATGTGAGGGTTCATGTGTTGGAAGATCGTGTAAACCTGTGATTTATTATTATTGAGGCCCATCCCACTTTCAACATTTGGTATCAGAGCATACTTGACATACACCCTTAACAAGATTCGTGACTATAGACTTGAGAATGAAAACAAGCTTGAAGGAATGTCTAATTATCCAATGTGGAGTTTTATGATGATGAATATGTGAGTATCAAAAGACGTGGAATATTGTCAATGGCACTTATCCAAGGCCAAGAAAACTCAGAGAAGAGGTTACTTAATCTTCTAGAAGAACCCATGTTCCTATTTCTACTCAACAGGAGGTTAGTCAAGAAGAAAGAAGCACTTTGCCATCAGGAGTCCGCATTGCAACCATATTACTTCCTACAAAAGAGAAATCCATATGGGATTCAAGGGATGCTCTAGCACTTTCATATATTGCTATGGGAGTCAAGAGGCATATTATACCTCAAATCATGTCATGGAGAACCTCTTGTTAGGCTTGGTTGGAGTAAGAGAATCCCTATGAGAGCAAAAATCCTGCCAAGAAAGTTCATCTAAGGAGAGAGCTAGCCAACATGAGGATGGAAGTTGGTGAGTCAGTTCAGTCACACATTTTGAAGCTCAAAGATTTAGGAGATCATTTACTCAATCTGGGAGTAAAAATTTTAGATGAAGAGATGGTAAATACACTTCTAAACTCTTTTTCACCTACATATGGTGCTTTTGTTCATTCTTTATTTCTTTCTATAAGAAAAACTTTCATTTGAAGAATTACAGTTCCTATTACTTCAAGATGAAGATAAACAAAAGGGTATGGAAGATAATGATGAAGCCATATTATCATCGTCAAAGGGAAAGAAGAAGAAGAAGAAGGAGAAGAAGAGTTAGCAATCCAAGAAGGAATGTAAGTCTTCTAGTCCTAACTCTTCCAGTCCTATGCCTAATGCTTACTCTACTCCCAAAGAAAAGTGTTTAACTACATCTCACTCAAAGAAAGGAGTATGCCATTAGTGTAAGAAACTAGGTCATTACATAGCAAAATGCAAAGCAAGGAATATTTTTGAAGATTATTCAAAACCTACATCTTTAAAGGTAGAGTCTTATGCATGTATTACTATTGAAGAATTAGCTTTTGATCAGACAACATTAAATGCAATCTCAGATAATCCTTGGATTTTTTATTATGGGGTTACTAAGCATATGATAGGTTGTAGAAAGGTATTTTCTTCCCTTTCTAACTCTTCTGGTATCTAAAGAAGAGATCAAGGAGGTCCTCTACATGAGGAAGAGTTTCTATACTTTTGGAGGAGGTGTAATCTACATCTGGAGACATCTAGAGGAGTTTCTATCAACCAACATACTATGAGTAACAAGTCTACATTTGTCCTCACTTGTTCATTCACTATTTTCTAATTTAGGTTAATCAAAATTTGGGTTTGTTGTAAAACAATTCTAGACAATTCATATTATCTATATTCTCTCTCTCTCTCTCTCTCACACACACACACACACACACTCTTCATACCTCTTAGGCACACAATCTCTTGTATCTAGTTCCAATTCCTACCTAGATTCAAATATTGTCAGTTTGTATCATATTCATACATTGTAATTTGACATTGGAATATAAGTTAGTGTAGGTGAGCATCCTAGCTTACAGTACACTTTGAAAATCTTGTCTATCTCTCACTCATCTCTTTTTGAGTATGCTAAGGTTCACGTGTTGGAACATCCTATAAACGTATGATTTATTGTTATCGTGGCCCATCCCACTTCAAACATTTGGTATCAGATCCTAGTTGATATACACCCTTAAGAAGGTGAGTGACTATAGACTTGAGAATCAAGAGAAGCCTGAAGGAATGTCTAATTATCCAATTTGGAGTTTTATGATGATGAATCTGTTAGTATCCAAGGATAAGACAATCGTAGAAGAGGCCACTTCATCTTCTAGAAGACCCTCATTCCTATTTCTACTTACTAGGAGGTTCTACTTACTAGGAGGTTAGTGAAGAAGAAGGAGCCACTTCATCATCAAGAGTCAATGGTACTAGTATCAGATTATTTTCTACAAAATGGCAAACTAGATGGGATTCAAAGGATTCACACGCACTTTCATATATTTTTATGGGAGTCAAGAGGCATATTATACCCCAAATCAGGTCATGTATAACCTCTTTGAAAGGCTTGGCTGGAGTTAGAGAATCTATCCGAGCAGAAAGCCTGCTAGGAAAGCTCATCTAAGGAGAGAGCTAGCCAACACAAGGATGAAAGTTGGTGAATCAGTTCAGTCACACATTCTAAAGCTCAAAGATTTATGAGATCAGTTACTCAACATTGGAGTCAACATTTTAGATCGAGAGATGGTAAACACACTTCTAGCTTAGTTCCATCTACATATTGTGCTTTTGTTACTTCTTTATCTCTCTTTATAAGAGATAGAGAACTTTCATTTGAAGATTCATAGTTCTTGTTACTTCAAGATGAAGATCAACAAAAGGGTATGGAAGAGAATGATGAAGCCATGTTATCATTATTGAAGGGGAAGGAAAAGTCTACCACTCTTTCTCCTAATGCTTCCTCTACGCCCAAAGAAAAGTCTTTGATAACATGTGATTCAAAGAAAGAAGTATGCCATTAGTGTAAGAAACGAGGTCATTTCATAGTAGAATGCAAAACAAGGATTTTGAATTAGAAGAATAAAGCATCAGGTAATAGTGTTGAAGATGATCCAAAACCTAAATCTTCAAAGTTAGATTCATATGCATGTGTTACTATTGAAGAAGTAGCTTTTGATCAGGGAGCATTAAATGCAGTCTCAGATAATCCTTGGATGGAGCTACTAAGCATATGGTGGGTTACAAAAAGGTATTTTCTTCCCTTTCTAACTCTTTAGTTAGAAGAGTGACCATTGTAGATGGTCATGATTTAGATGTTGTTTGTCACAATACAATCCTTGGGTGGGAACACCTTTTGGATGATGTGGCTTGATTTGCCACATGGCACTAAGTGGTGCAATTTAGATATTGAAAGTGAGAGAGACTCAAGAGTTCTCTTAGGTACGTATTCAAGGAAAGAATGGAGGTCTCGGGCGTGGCTGGGAGGAGAACACATCTCTGTGGCGCCGTACAAAGCTGAAACTGCCTGTCGTAGCAAAAGGACGAGAGCGCAACCTCAAATTTCATATCAAAGCCTTCGGTCCAGGCTATGTGAAGGTACTCAGGGCGTGGGATTTGAACCCACGCCATCTCCTTGAGGGTCAAACGATCTATCCACGCTACCCTCTTGGCTTCATGATAAAAATTTCTCAGAGTAATATCTTATACATATCTTGGGCTAGGAAACTCCAAATTGGACGTGCTATGGTTCGTTTCGAAGAGCACAAGGTCTAATTTCAGTTTATGAAAATAAATTTTGGAAAATAAGTATTTTTGCAAGTCTGAACATCTCTGCAAAGTTTGAATAGTTTTTGGCGACTACCTTCCGGGAGCCATATCTTACAAACCGGGAAGGCGATTTGAGTAATTTCACTTTGAGCTCTTTGCACATGTTATATATTTCAGTTTATGAACATTTGCAGGTCCTAAAGTGATTTTTGGAGGTCTAAAGAAGGATTACTAATGCATTTTTTTTTACTAAATTTACATTATTTTTATAATCACCTGACCATGCTTTATGTTTTGGGGAGTGCTCCGATGTTTTCGGACACTTCAAAGCTTATGTTAGGACCTGAGGAGGAAGGTGTAGAGGTCTCGAAGCTTATCGAGAAGAAGTGGATGCATGCAACTCCAATACGAAATCATTTAGGGACGTGTGCTTTATGCTTCAGGCACTTTACTTTATGTTATGGCATGTTCTCTATGTACATGCATAAATTGGATTGCATACATCAAATGTTGATCATTATTTAAAATTCTTAAAGTATGGATCGACAAGCAAGAAGTATACTTTTTGATTGTTTGCAGGAAATAGGATTGCAGAAACTTTATGGTTAGGCAACACAGAGAATGGTTGCCAACATTTGTTTCTATGTTTTTGCAGGTCATGGAATCCATATATGAGTTTATGGCATGCATGCCATGGGCCTGTCAAGCCCTATGTTATTGGGTGGCCGATGTGCCACTGAGCTATTGGGTATAATTTTTTGGGGATTCCATTTCTCGGGGAAATGCTGTAAAAAATTTTTCCCCCTCATGGTGTTATATACGCACTTGCTTCTAGGTAAGAAAGTTATGGCATACTAACATGCCTTTCTGCAAACATCAATAAGTTTTAGGCATGCTTATAAGCATGTATTTGATGGACTTAGGACCATCATAGTAGTATATATAAGGCAACTTCAGTACTAACAGGATCCCTACATATAATCCTTATGGATTTAGACCTTAGGATTGCTAAGGGAAGGAGCTACACCTTCACCATTAGAAATGTGCACAAGCAATCCTATAGGTTATAGGAAGTTGCATATAGGTACGGGAGATACATTTATGATAATCTCCAAGTTAGTGAAGATTTAGTTATCTTCACCAGATTCTCACAGTATGCTTAGGAGACTATGGGGTATTATTAGGAATACCCAATAAGTGACTAGTTTCACTCATGCACATTACTTGAATAAGTAGTGAAGCATTTTTGCTGCACTACTAATGAAACCAATTAGATGGGATCACAGAGATGGGTTTCATGAGATAGCATCGACGGGTGCTTATGTGATTCGAGTGATGGTTAGGAAGGCCACAGGTATGGCACTAGCTCTATGACTCAAAGCATAGATCCCTTACTCAGAAATAGTTGGGGTACCCAATACATATATGTATCTTGGGATCTACAGAGAGGTACTTAGACTTAATCTAGGTACCTAGGAACAAGTTGGTTTGGAACAGAAAGGGATATCCATTGTCACATACTGACCAGAACCAAACTAACTAGTTCAAGGATTTGGGACTCATTTGAGTCCACTGATATGAGTTTATGATATGGGATTCCTTAGAGTCCACCTGCATATTCCATTACATGGAATATATATCCGGTTTAGTGTAGGTATGACACCATGAATTGGAAGAAGTTTTCACTGGTATGGGATGGCGGAAACCACTTCCCTTGAGCTCTCTTCTTCTATGGCCAGGGAGAAAAGGACTCATCATTCATGGCGTCATGTCTCACTAAATCAGAGGAGAACTCTTAGTAGACATCTCCTTAGGATTGGGAGTTATCCTTCATAATTAGGGAAGATTTATTCTTCCAGTAGAGAATGTGGTAGGTGATTTTATCACCATGGACATCACATACTCATGTTGTGGTTTTCAGGAAGGATAATTCCATCAGTCTCATTGGATCGTATAGATCCATGCACAGAGTATGGTTGGCAGAGATAGTTTTTTTACTATGGATACACATGTGTTTACGGTATCATGTCACATCATTGCTGACCATTTTAGTAGAGGGTTTTGACCCTTATTAGGAATTTATTTTCTCCACTCTTCACTACATACACTTTCATTAGTTATGGGAGATTTGTTCTCCATCTTCATAGGAATAAGTGTAATTAGGGTTTGTGCATTAGTTATGGAAAGGAGAAAGTGCGAATCAGCTCAAAGATCTATGAGAGATCTCACTTCAGTTCAGTGATCTCACTTTAGCCCCTACTCTTTGAGAGAGAAAGAAGGAAAGGAAAACATGATTTCTTCACAAGAGAAGAATAGAGTATGTTTTCCTTTACGCAGAAGAGGTGTCTAGGAAACATCTCTTAATCTTTATTCCAGAAGGAATTCATTTACTCTACTTTTCAATGTAATTTTCCTTCACATGGGAGTCTCTTTCTCCACTAGTTTTGAAGGAAAAGTATGGAGAACTTATGTGCATGTTCTCAGCTATGGATGAGTAGAGAAAATGGATTCAATAGAATCTCTTTCAAAGGGAAAGGGAAAGTGGAATAGGCTCCACTACCAGAGCTCTTTTCCTTAGAGGATATTATACAGAGAGAGACATGGAGAGTTTCACTTTCTCACTTTTAGGTTGTCTAGATAGAAGTGGCACTCTTCTATCAAAGACAACAGGGAGATCACTTAATCATGATGGTCAGATGGAGTCTCACATGGAGACTCTAGAGAGAAGCAGTTATGTTACTCCAGTGATGGTCTTTGATTAGATGAGATGATCTAGTTATTGACATTAGTTAGACTAGGAGTAGAGTTATGACTCTTCTCTTTAGGGTTTATAGGAGATAGAGATATATCTAACCTATTAGGGTACCAAACTCTTAATTGGTATTACATCATGAGTATGATGAGTAAACATCAATTAGGAGGATGGGTACTTAGGGATTATCTGAATCTCAAAGGGAATGCTTTTTGCATTCATATGGCAAACTACAGGGAAGAGAATTTTCTCTCTATCTCTGCTTTCTTGTCAGATGGTTTAAAATTGCTTTAAAGAAAGATTCATGTCAGATCCTCTCATTTGATGAGGAACATTGTCTACTTCAAGGTGAAAACAAAAGTGGCATGTTTTTATTGTCCAAAATAATTATTGTCAATGTTGCTAGATCCTTGCATTACACATTGGTTATGGGTCTGCATTTGTTATGGACATTGTTTGCACTCCATATCATGGTTTAACCATGCACTTTGGTTTGCAAGCTTTCCTTAGAAGGGTAGATCATGATAATATGTGCACATATATTTCTTGCTTGATCTATTGCTACGAGCATTGGCTATGTTCCTTGGAGTTGGAACACTCTATGCTAAGGGAGGTGTTACTTCTTCACCACTGTGGATTTACATGGAAATTGTCTATGGATGGAGGTTTGTTGATGCATTTGATTTTGGTGAGTGTGAAATCTTTAAAGTTCATCACACCTTATGAATATTATTATGGGAAGAAGCCCAATGTGAGTTATTTCAGAGTATTTGATTCCCCAGCTTATGTTCACATCAAAAAGAATGATCATGGTAAGCTTGATGTAAAAGCCATTAAAGCTATCTTTATTGGTTATGCAATCAAAAGCAAAGGATACAAATCCTATGTTCCAGATATAGGTGATATCCTACTCTCACACAATGCATATATTGTTGAAAGTCAGATTTGTGATGAGAAGGAAGAGATTCCAAATTTCATAAAAGTAGATGACTATATGCATTTTTTAGAAGGAATGTGGATTCTTATATTTAGCCATATGAGGGGGGTGATGAACCTTCTCAAGCCCTAAAAGATGCACTTGATAAAGGTGAAGAGATATTTACATTACCTATATCAATACCTAGTCCATCATCAGTACCTCTTGAACTTCTGATTTATGAAGATGGAGAAGGTTCTAAAGTTCCAAAAGAAAGAGATACTGAAGAACCAGAAAGGATTCCACCACTTTTCAAGGATACACCAAAGTGTTTATGTCAAACCTAGAAGGAAAGTGGTATGGAGGAATACATTGGAAGAACCAAAAGCCAAACAAAGAGTCAACAAATAGACAAGGTAAATTATGCATAACATTTTCAGATTCATAATATTTAGCACTTACTTCAGTTGACAATGAACCAGCTAGTGTTCAAGATGCACTACATAGTTCTATACGGAAGAAAGCTATGCAAGAAGAGATTGATTCTATTCATAAGCATCAAACATGGTAGCTTTGTGAGTTACCAAAAGGCAAGAAATCTATTGGTGTTAAGTGGATCTTCAAAGTCAAAAGAAAAGAAGATAGTCCTATAGATAGGTATAAAGCAAGATTAGTTGTCAAAGGTTATGCACAAAACAAAGCTACTGACTATAATGATACATTCTCACCTACATCTAGAATGACAGTAGTCCGGACAATACTTTCTTTAGCTGCATTCTTTGATTGGAAAGTATACTAGTTAGATATCAAAATTGTGTTTCTCAATGATGATCTACATGAAGATGTTTATGTTCAGCAACTAGAAGGTTTTGAAGAGATAGGTAAAGAGCATTTAGTGTGCAAGCTTACCAAAGATTTTTATGGACTAAAGCAAGCACCAAGAGCTTGCTATGAGAAGATACTTATATATCTTCTATCTATTGGTTTTGAAAACTCAGATGCAGCTCCCACTCTTTATGTTAAAGCTAAAAAAGATGTTTTGATTATTATTACTATTATTATTATTATTATTATTATTATTATTATTATCATTATTTATTATTATTATTATTATCATCATCATCATATATGTTGATGATATGATCATGATAGGTCCCAAGGATTCAGACCTTGAGTATTTTAAAGCACAACTTAAGCATACAATTGATGTAAATGACTTAGGCATTTTGCATTATTATCTTGGGATTGAGTTTAAGTATAGATATAAGTGTATCTACATGACACTATAGAATACATTCAGAAACTATTTGAAAGGTTGGAGATGACAAATTCCAATATGGATGTCAATGTGTCATTACATTCAAAAGTAGATTCATAACCATTTGATGTTACATTATATAGTCAAGCAGTTGGTTGCTTGATACATCTATGTAATACATGTTTGGACATTCGATTTGTAGTTTCTCAAGTATCTAGGTTCATTCACATTCAACTCTAGATTCAATGGAAATAAGTTAAGAGATATATTTGCAGATATCAGAAGTTTTATAGATTCTTGTACCACTATGACATTGAAGGGAGGATTGTTGGCTACAATGTCTCAATTGGCCAATTCAAAACATATGTTGTAACCTTAAGAAGGACACCTACAAGCAAGCACATTGGGCGAGTTGGATAAAGCAAATACCTCTTAATGAGGCTAGCAGGGCTAAATACCTATTTCTGATGGCAACAGTGCAACATAGAATAAAGCATAAATTGGGAATCATCACTATTTTTCGAAATCATTCAATTTTGGCATTAATATTTGTGATTGATGCTTCTAGAAAAAGCATTCACAAGCAAACTTAGTTTTTTCTTATTCTCATCACTTAAAGGCTTTAAAATTATGAAAGGGAGTCCTAGGCTCATGGTCAAGTATGTTCTCAAGGAGATTATCATCTCAAGCTACACAAAAGCTAAGAAAGAGATCAAGGAGGTCCTCTATGTGAGGAAGAGGTTCTATACTCTTAGAGGAGGTGTAATCTACATTTGGAGACATTTGGAGGAGTTCATGTTAACCAACATATTGAAAGTAACAAGCCTACATCTGTCCTCACTTGTTCATTCAATATTTTTTGATTTAGGTTAATCAAAATTCAGGTTTGCTATAAAACAATTCTAAACTATTCTCACACACACACTCTTCATATTCTCCATATTCTCACACACACACTCTTCATATTCTCACACACACACACTCTTCATAAATCATAGGCACACAATCTCTTGTATCTAATTACTATTTCTATCAAGATTTAGATTTTGTCAGTTTGTATCATATTCACACATTGTAATTTGACATTGGAATATAAATTAGTGAAGGTTAGCATCCTAGCTTACCATACACCTTGAAAATCTTGTCTATCCTCACTACAATCAATATTTTGCATCATGGTATTTTAGTCAGTGGCCATGGCTGAAAGCAGTGATGTATTCTATATGTTGGCTATTGAGAACAAGTTGGATGGTATGAATTACCCATTATGGGCTTATGTGATGCATCATGTATTGGTCGCAAAAGGATTGTGGAATATTATGCAAGGTGTTGAAAAATGACCTATTACACCTGCAAATACAGGTACTAAAGCTGATGCAAATGGTATCGAAGATGGTGATATTCTATAAATTCTTGTTCATGCCATAGGTTTTGTTGCACCTACTGCAGAGCAAATTCATTGGGATGGCAAAGATGCTCAGGCACATGCATTGATAGCCTTGTCATTCAAATGGGCCATTATTCCTCACATTTGCTCTTGCAAATCAGCTAAGGATGCTTGGATACACTTACCACTTAATACCAGGCAAGGAATGAGGCTCCTGTTGCTTACCTCCAAAAACAGTTGGAGAGTGAGCACATGAATGAAGGAGATTCCAAATAGACATTTTTTTTACAAAGATCAAAGGTTTGAAGAAACAATTGATTTCTGCTGATGAAGTCTTGCCTAACAATTCACTTATGCAGACTATTCTGAATGGTCTTCCCGATTCATATCAGAGTTTTGCCTCTACTCTTTGTTTGATGATGAAAGGCAATCCAAATGCCTTAACATTTGAGGAGTTGCTCTCTGTTCTATTGCAAGAAGATCAAGCTAGGCAGAACAAGTCCATTATGCATGTTGCAGATCACGCTTTCCTAGCTAGTTAGAAGGGCAAAGGTAAATGGAGCTCTTCTATTAGTAAGTGGAAATCTGGTAATTCTGCACAATCAAAGAAGGATGACAGAGACGACAAGAAAATAGAAAAGAAGAATTTGTTTTTCAAGTACTATAAAGCAAATGATCATGTCATAAAGAATTGTCCAAAACTGGCTCCAAAAGAGGCAAAGAAAAAAGAGGCTCGAATGGTTTTTTTTTCAAAGGCCTCTACATCAAAAACAGAGTCTACTAATCTAGTGCAGAATGAAGAATGGGCATTTACTACTGTGTGTAGTTTTGACCCATCTTCTCCTCAAAAATGTATGTCTTAATTAGACATAGATGTTTGGTACTTTGATGTGTGCGTGAATTTACTATGAGTCAAGGCCATCACCGATCACGATAAATAAGTATTATTTGATAACACTTCAGTTAAGGTGATTGATCCTAAATCCAAAGACATCATCATACAAGGCCTAGAAGAAAAAGGGCTCTAAAAAATCTCTTGCTTTCTATCTAAGGAGTCGCTTTCCAATCTGTGGAATCAATGGTATGGCCACACTACATGTTTACCAAGGATTTTCTCCTCTCAGATAGTTAAAGGCTTGCCCAAGATTGGGCAAGTCAACGATGTCTGCCAAGCTTGCACCCAAGGCAAGCAACATAGGGCTCCCGTTCCCAAGGGGGCATCCACATGATCCCAAAACCCTTTAGCCCTCCACATGGATCTCTATGGACCTATGAATACCCCTTCTCTTAGTGGTTCACTCTACTTCTTTCTTTTATAGTACAAGTCAAAATGTATAGCACTCTAGTCTGAGCTACAAGGGTTTAATAAGACCGATGAAATCTAGGCCCCACTTTTGAAATGGCTCCAATGGGAGGATTGGTTGCAACAAAAAATGATCGTTGTCTTGTGGTTCTCCGATACGCTAACAAGGAACATAGTTTCATACCGCAATAAGCACATCTGCATACATTGTAGGCCACCAAAGTCTAGCCTGTTGAATCTTCCACACCATAATTGAATGATTCAAGTGTCCTCCAGCTTCACTAGCATGTGCCTCTTGAATGACTGCAACAACTTTGTGCGGAGGCACACAATGGTCCATCGGATCTTTGATGATAGGGTCTACATCTTTGTCTAAATCTGGGTCCAACAGCTCAGTACAGATAAATGTTGCCATACCGCAATAGGCTGAACTAATCACTGGTTCAACATCTACCATACCAAATGAAAGTAAATCTCGATTAGCTTCTAAAACCTATTGCTCATCATCCTCTTTGAGTCCTTCAAGCATGTATGGTGGCTTCACAAGTATGGTTTTATTTTACAAAAGGATAAACTATTCATCTTCCAACTAGACCAAAATTTTAGAATGTCCTCTCCAAAATTAATGGTCTTGGTGGCCCAATTCTGTCTCACTTTAGCGTTCCTCAACCATAGTCTTCCCAATAGTAAATTATAGTCTAGATTCTTACCTTTAAGCTCCAGCACTATAAAAGTAATGGGAAAATGTACGCTGGAAATTTCCATCGGAATGTCCTTGATGAGTCCCACTGGTTGTACTCTGGATTGATCTGCTATTCGAACAAAAAATGGTGTTGGTTCAATGTCGATCTAGCCCATTTGTCGGCAAATGGTTGTTGTTGCAATATTAATAATGCATCCTCCATCAATCATTACTTTTGGAATGGTTTTATTTTTGTCACATACCATAATAGTCAGAACTCCATAGTCCACTCCTTTGTTCGATACCTCTTTAACCATACCAACTATTACTTCATGGAATTGTTTCGGAGAATTTTCCATTTGTAAATGATCCATTAGCTTCTCTTTAAATGCCGGAACTAATTCGAGTAGTGCGCCCAGTGGTAATTGAATTTGTGATTTGCTTAACCAGTGCCAAGAATTACCTTCCTCTGACACTACATTTTCTAGAATGCCTTGGTTCTATAGTTCTTTCAGAGTATGGTCTGACTTTCTAGTGCTCGGGCCCTAGAAACCTGTACTCAATTTCCAAAATTCTGAAACTTCAAGCCCAATTGATGTTGTTTTTGGTAAGGGTCTGGAGATCCCACTTTCCTACACTACTACTCTACCATCATGGGTCCACATTATTTCTGGACCTTTTATCCTTGTTATTTTACCTGTCTGAAGCTTACCATTGTTACTCCCAATGACTGGTTTTAGATCTACGTAATATGGTGGGTACTCTTTGGCCCATTGAACTGCTTTTGCTAAATGCTTCTTCTGCTCCACCGGTGACTGATCATATTGTTGTATTGTCTGGTACTCTTGACCTGATTGTGTGATAACAGCCACTAAAGGTTCCATATATTTTAAGGTTACTACATTTGCCATGGGAGTTTTCAATTTGGCTTCCTTTTTCCTTTGATCATATTCTTTAGCTTAATCACATTCAGATTGACAACGTCCAAACTATAAGCAAAACTGACATTGGATTGGTCGATTTTCAAAATTATTGGGTTTGAGTTGCCAAAATCTACGACCTCTTTTGTAACCTTGAAAGTTGGGATGGTAAAAATGTTGCTGGTCTTGGAAGTGTTGGGATCGGGAAAATTGAGGTGGTCTGGACAATCTCACATCCTAATTGTCCATCCACAGTCTTGGTTGAACTTGAGGCTTATATCTCGTAGGATTATCCTTCCAGGAGGATGACTCAACTTGTGCATGCAACAAGGTGATTATGAGTCTTAGCAGTAAACCTACATTCTTCCACACAATGATTATTTTTGTTGAAAATAGGACTATATACCTAGTTTAATGCATAATCAAAAGTGGTATGTCCCACATTTCTGCATCACAGACTACAATTGTTGAGAGTTAACCCCTTTTTTCATGATTGGACTTGTTTTCTGAGAGCCCAAATTTGAGAGCTATATTTTTCTATCCACTCATATTGCTAAATCAATTATCTACTCTAAGGATCTTGCTTCTTCTAACATATACATATAAATTTTCTCCTTAATCATTGGCTGCAATCTGTCCATAAAGAACTCTTGCAATAGTTCTTCTGAAGGAAGATTGTTGTCTGGAAACTGTCTCATGGTGGATCTAAAGTTTGAAGCATATTGTTGCATTGTACCCTTCTAGATTATGTACTGTAATGTTGCATATGATTCCCTAATGCTTTTGATAGTCCAAAATTTCTCCAAAAGGCCCCTTTTAGGTCATTGTATTTTGTAAAATGATTTGAAGGATAATCAACTAACCATTTAACTACATCAGGAGTTAAGGTAGCGTGGAATACATGTTTATGATTTTCATCGTGCACTGCTCTATTCTTACATGCGTACTGATTCTCAAGATTTTGAACATGTACAACGGGATCTCTTTCCGATGACCATAGAAATGGGTGTATTGTAACCCTAGAAGTGGACTTCTACTCTACATCTTCTTGCCAGAATCCTCATCGCTAGTGGTGGTTGAGTCTCGCATAAAGTCCTCCAATTTGCTAGGTTGAGCGATAGGTACCGGTATTAAGGTAAGCTCTAGTTGGGGTCCACTAGCACCGCTTTGGCTAAGGTGTCCGCAAGGCACTTTTCTTCTTGCTAAGGTGTCCGTAGGGCACTTTTCTTCTTGCTAAGGTGTCCATAGGGCACTTTTCTTCTTGCTACTAGCTCTACTGGTTGGCTCTGCTAGATTCCCTTTTTAGCAAAGCTTTAGCTAATTTTTGGTTCTTCCACTCGGATATCTATTCATCCAAGATCGACTATGGTAAAACACCATTTTCCACCCATAACAGCAATTCTTTTGGGATCTTTGCCGATTTCACAATTGAAATATCTTCTATAAACAAAGTTCCTAAGGTCTCCTTGATAATTTCATCTAAGTATGTGTGTTATCGATCAATGCACAGGTATTCCTTGCCACTTCATAATGGCATCAATTTAAGAAGAACCCCATCCCAAGAGTGAACCCCATCCCATCATGGTTGCCAATTTGTTTAGTGGAATATGATTTTGAAGTGGTATTCAGGACGGGAAAGGCCAATCTTTGGGCATATCATCTGTCATGATTAAGCACTGGCAAAGCCTTGCAAGGAGCCTCTGATGAATTGACAGATGCCTACTTGTTCAATCTAGAGGTAGTGCCAAATTGGGCTAAAAAACTTGTTCCGATCCTCATAATTGGACCTAAGAATCCCATAATTAAGACTAGGGAAGAGGATCTAGCCAAATCACTGAGATACTAGATAATGGCTTGGAGTATTTACAAGCAAAGTGATCAAAACATTATTGCTTGTTATGTGGAAGAAATAAAGTATGAAAAATGGTTCCAATTAGCACATGTAGGTGCCTTTCAAAAACACTATTTTTGAAACAATAGACACTACAAACTCTACAAAGATTAGGCATATGCTGGCCCACTATGGAAGCAGATGTCTATAGAATGTGCAAGAATTGTCCAACTTGTACTAGAAGACCTCCAGTGGAACATGCCACTTTGTACCAGCTATCTATGATACCAAATTGGAGTATTCCATTAGTAGATTTTGTGTGCACTAAGACTTCCCCCCCAAAGATGACATTAGCAAGACATCAAAGTCTAGAGCAAGAGGCTCATGTGAAGAGATGGATAAGTATGTGCTTAAAGATGAAGAGGTGTTGCAAAATCCTTGACCTACACCAGCCAAATGAACTCCATGAGTATATGGTGGGCCCTTTTAGCTTCCCAATGGATGTATTAGACACCCTATGTACCTCGGAAGATCACTCTCAAAAAGATAGATCAAAATAGATAAGTTGGAGTTAGCTCAGAGGTGAAAAACTTGCTATTTTGGTTCATACACCTGTCTAGTGTTTTACATAATTCTCTGAGCACAGCAGTAATTAGCTTAATTCCTTTTGGGGAGGTCTAGTTAACTTAAAGAGCTAACTTTCAAGAGTAATCTCATAAAAAAGAATGAACCACGCACTGAGAAAGATGTTTAACAAGTGATGACATCATCCCGATTTTCACGGGGTGCTATAGTAATGAGACCAGTGAGCCGCAAAATGAACATACCTCCCGATTTAAGCATCCAATGATTATGAAAATTTGTATGCTTATACTAGACGGTATGCTGAATCCAATAAGCTTTAAATCATTGAAATTGGGTAAGTACACACTGAGAAACAGCTCTGACAAGATGAGTAAAAATGTCGGGTACCTGATAGAGAAGTGGAAATGAATAGACAGTGTTGATTTCAACTGAACATAACTGAAGATTAAAACACCCAAATGCAATGAACATTTGTGAGCATATAGTAGACTTATAAAGCTAACTCTACCAAGTCAAATCACTGAAAATAATGCACCAAGCTCACAGAAACCATCTCTGCAATCTGACTGAGAAAACTAAGAGATATGGCAGTGAGTAGTACACTTCACAAGAACATGGAAATATGAACTCAAATGATCATGAAAATGAAAGTATGTTGCTTGTACAATACCATGGACTTACTGATACATATGTGTGCCTTGGAATCACACCTTGATATGGAATAAAGCTCAGCTCTTGGAGGTCTTCACATAGGTTTCACTAACCACGACTAAAACTGCCATCTATTTATAGTTGAGTTTGGGAGGCTAACTTCCCTCAATCACTCTCCAATCAATTAGTGATTGACTTGATTCTCTATCTACCACAAATCACGAATTTGTGACTCCTCTTTCCCTTTTTGATCAAGTGGACTCAACCACTTAAGATTCTTTCACTTTTACATTAAATAAAGTCTTCAAAAGTTACAAGAGGTAGTTCACAAGTGAACTTTACATAGTCTTCATTTTAAGGCTTCTTCTATGACTTTGTGGGGCTCAAGCCAATACTTAGGCTTTTCATAGACTTGCTCCAACTGCTTCCCCTCAAGCCAAGTATGCTTGAGGTCTTCAATCTTCCAAGATTACCTGCAAACCAATCATAGCCTTGAATTTGCAAAGCTTTGTACCATCCAATGCTTTGGTTAGAATATCTGCACATTGTTGATGAGTGGACACATATGATATTTGAATCTCTTTGCTTAGAACCTTCTCTCGTACATAGTGATAATGAACTTCATTATGTTTAGTCCTTGCATGAAAAATAGGATTAGCAGCCAAATGAATAGAACTCATATTGTCACCATAAATAGTTGGTGTTCCAAACTCCAATCCAAGATCTTTGAATAATGTCTTCATCCACATAGCTTCCTGAGTAGCTATGGCAAGACCTCTATATTTAGCTTCAGTAGAAGAGAGAGCAAATGTGGGTTGCTTCTTGGATGACCATGAAATAAGCTTTGAACCTGCAAAGGTAAGATAACCTGAAGTGCTCCTTCTATCTTCTTTGGAGCCAGCCCAATCTGCATCAAAAAATAGCTTCAAACCTAAATCAGATACATAAGGATAATAAAGTCCTTCATTTATGGTTCCTTTGAGATACTTGAGAATCCTTTTGGTAGCATCCATGTGTGGTTTCCTTGGTGTGTGCATAAATTGACTTAGCACACTCACACTGTAACATATATCTACTCTTGTCAATGTGGCATAGTTGAGACTACCCACTAGACTTTGATATGATGTGATGTCCTCTATGAGTTCACCTTCATGTGAGCTCAATTTGTGATTGACCTCCATTGGAGTACCTGCAATCTTACAATCTTGCATCTTGAATTTCGCCAACATGTCCTTAATGTACTTTCTTTGAGTAAGAAACAAACCATGATCTTTGTAGACAACTTCCAAGCCTAGGAAGTACGTAAGTGAACCCAAATCACTTATCTTGAACTCTTCTCTCATCTGATCTTTGATCTTCTTCATACCATCTGCATCATTTCCTGTCAATATAATATCATCTACATATACACATAGGTAGATGATCTCAGAATTACTATTTTTTATAAAGAGTGAAGGATCTGCCTTGCTTGGTTGAAAGCCTTTGTCGTGCAAGAATGAAACAAGCCTGAAATTCCAAGCTCTTGGAGCTTGCTTGAGACCATACAATGCTTTGTTAACTTTACACACATAATCAGGATAAACTTGATTCTCAAAACCAGGTGGTTGTGCCATATATACCTTTTCTGTTATCCAACCATTCAAGAATGCATTCTTTACATCTAGTTGAAGTATCTTTCAATTCTTGGAAGAGGAAATACTAATCAAAACCCTAATAGTAGGCATCTTTGCCACAGGAGAGAAGGTCTCCTCATAATCAATTCCCTGAGTTTGTGCAAAGCCTTTTGCTACAAGCCTTGCCTTATACCTGTTAATGGAACCATCAGAATTCTTCTTGAGTTTATAGACCCATCTTGATCCCATTACCTTCATGGATGAAGTCTTGGGCACCAAATCCCAAGTGTTGTTTTCCTCAAGTGCTTCAATCTCTTCCTTCATTGCATGCTTCCATTCTGTTTTTTCTTTGGCCTCTTCAAATGATGATGGCTCCTCTTGATTTATGTCTTGTGGTATGTAGATAGAATGTTTAGTTACTAATGAGGTGTCAAACCCATACCTTTCTGGTTTTTTCTTTTCCTCATAGATCTTCTTATGCCATGATGTGATGATTCTGCCTCATGTCCAAGTTCTTGCAATTTTGCTTTACCTTTAGACTTCCATGCTTTGATCTTTTGCATCTGAGATTCTTCATCATCCTCTAAGGTGTCTTGTTCTTCAATCTTCGGTTGTTCTCTACCAAGCTTTGGAAAATCTTCTTCAAGATCATATGGTAAATTGACCTTCCTGCATGAACCTTCATACCATGAATTGTTTTCATCAAAAACTACATCTCTGCTTACCAAGAATCCTTTGTTGGTAGGGTTGTATAACCTGTAGCCCTTTTGATTGTTGTCATATCCAATAAATACACACCTTTCTGCCTTTGGATCCATCTTGCCTCTAACCTGTGAAGGAACATGAGCAAAAGTAATACATCCAAAAATTTTACAATGATCTAAGCTTGGTTTTCTTCCATTCCAAACCTCATATGGAGTCATCCCATCAAGAGATTTTGAAGGCAACCTGTTAATCAAGTAAGTGGTTGTAGATACAAACTCAGCCCATAGATAATTAGGTAAATGCTTTTCATTTAACATGGACCTTGCAGCTTCAACAATTGTCCTATTCCTCCTTTCTGCCACTCCATTTTGCTCAGTAGTGTACCTTGTAGTTACCTCTCTTTTGATTCCTCTTTCTTGAAGAAAATAATCAAACTCATGGGAGAAGTATTCTCCCCCTCCATCTGACCTTTAGCCTTTTTAGAGATTTACCTGTCTGATTCTCCACAAGAGCCAAATATCTTTTGAAACATGAAAAACCTTCATCTTTGCGTTTCATAAAGAATAGGATAGTCCATCTGCTCCAATCATCAATAAAGGAGACATAATACCTTGATCTAGATATTGAAGCTTCCTTGCTAGGTCCCCATACATCTGTATGAAGCAACTCCAAGAGATCTCCATGGATATAACATTTCTTCATGAATGGTAGCCTGTGAGATTTTCCAAATTGACATGCACTACACTTATAAATCATATGTTGTTTTGAGAAGTTAGGAAGTCCAAGTACACTTTGGACCCTGCAAATTTGCTTTAATGACCTTTCACCAATATGTGCTAACCTTTTGTGACATACTTCCAATTCTGTGAGTGTCTGACTACCATAATTAAAGAGAGCAATGTTTCTAGTGTCTTGTAATTCAAATTTGAACAATCTACCTGTCTTTTCACCTTTTGCAATTCTTCTGAATCCTTGACTTGGATCTTCAACAAATGCTCCTATTTTTGTGAACTTGACTTGCAAACCTTTCTCTACTATCTGCCCAACACTTATCAAATTCTTTGTAATGGTAGGGACATAGAGTACCTTACTGAGTAGGTTGATGTTTCCATCAGGTGCTTTGGCATTGCCTATTTTCTCCACATGATGTTTTGAGTCATCTCTTGTTTGTACCTCATGCTTATTCCTTGGATCTTCTAAATCTGATAGGAGTGCCACATTTCCTGCCACATGATTTGAACAACCTGAATCTATGTAGAAAACATGCTCATCAGATTTACCTTGTGGCATAGCCATGTTCATGATCAATAATGAATCCTCTTTGTTTGAGTCTTCTGTGTAGTTATTGAAGTCTCTCCTTCCTTTGTAGCCTCCTTGATAGTTTGAATGATTGTAGTTGTTGTAGTTGCCATGAAAATTATTGAACCTTCCTCTTGAGTAGCCATAACTTCCTCTATTGTATCCTCTAACTCTTTGATTCCTAGAATTCCTAAAGCAATTTTAAGTTGTATGATTAGTTAATCCACAAATAGAACATGAGTTGGAGTCTTGGGATCTCCCCCTGCCTTGTCTACCTCCTCTTCCTCTACCTCTGCCATGTCTTCCTCTACCTGCATAGTTAGCTTGATATGTACCTGCTTCATCATCCACTTTCTTTGCCTTTCCTTTGTTATCTTTGGACTTGCTTTTATCAGTGTATAAAGCTGAAGATTGATTACCTTTAGAGCTTTCTCCATTTTTGATAAGCTTTGCCTCTTGAGTAAGTAGTTGTCCGATGAGTGTATTGAAATCAGGTACATGCATGTCCATGTACAAATCCATAGCTGTGGTGAATGCTTCCCACTTGTCATCTACCTTCAAGCTATTGATGACCTGCCTTACAATTTGCTCTTCATCTATTACCTCTCCAATGCTTCCCAACTTATCTGCTATGTCCTTGAGCTTTGTGACAAAATCAGTTACATTTTTTTTGGGAGCCTTCTTGAGAGTTGTGAAATCCAACCATAGTTGATGCTTCCTAGCTTTAGTACTTGAAGAGAAGAAAGCTTCAAGTGCATCCCACACTTCCTGAGATGTCTTACAACTTCTAATGTGAGGCAACAAAAAATCTGAGATAGAGTTGAGGAGATAAGACCTTGCAAGTGCATCCTTGGAGCATCATGTGCTCAATCTTCTTGCTCTTCTTGTGTTGGTTGACTTTTGTTCCTGAAACTTGGCATAACTTCATCTCCAACCACATAACGATATAAACTTCTACCTTGGAGATAACCTTCCATTCTTAATGAACAAGCTGAGTAGTTACCTCTGTCCAATTTGTCAATTGATGAAGGAAATCCATCTGCCATGTTGTCCAACCTTGCTCTAATACCACTGTGAAGAGATGGATAAGTATGTGCTTGAAGATGAAGAGGTGTTGCAAAATCCTTGAGCTACACCAGCCAAATGAACTCCAGGAGTATATGGTGGGACCTTTTAGCTTCCCAATGGATGTATTAGACACCCTATGTACCTTGGAAGATCACTCTCAAAAAGATAGATCAAAACAGATAAGTTGGAGTTAGCTCAGAGCTGAAAAACTTACTATTTTGGTTCATACACCTGTCCATTGTTTTGCATAATTCTTTGAGCACAGCAGTAATTAGCTTAATTCCTTTTGGGGAAGTCTAGTTAACTTAAAGAGCTAACTTTCAAGAGTAATCTCATAAAAAATAATGAACCACACATTGAGAAAGATGTTTAACAAGTGACGACATCATCCTGATTTTCATGGGCTGCTATAGTAATGAGATGAGTGAGCAGAAAAATGAACATAACTCCACATTTAAGAATTAAATGATTACGAAACTTTGTATACTTATACTAGACGTTATGCTGAATCCAATAAGCTTCAAATCATTGAAATTGGATAAGTACACACTGAGAAACAGCTCTGACAAGATGCATAAAAAAATCCGGTACCTGACAGAGAAGTGAAAATGAACAGACAATGTTGCTTTCAACTGAACATAACTGAAGCTTGAAACACCCAAATGAAATGAAAATTGGTGAGCATATAGTAGATGTATAGAGCTAACTTTACCAAGTTAAATCACTAAAAATAATGCACCAAGCTCAAAGAAACCATCTCTGCAATCTGATTGAGAAAACTAAGAGATATGGCAGTGAGTAGTACACTTCACAAGAACATGGAAATATGAACCCAAATGATCATGAAAATGAAAGTATATTGCTTGTACAATAAAATGGACTTACTGATACATGTGTGTGCCTGGAATCACAGCTTGATATGGCATAAAGCTCAGCTCTTGGAGGTCTTCATATAGGTCTCACTAACCACGACTAAAGCTTCCATCTATTTATAGTTGAGTTTGGGAGGCTAACTTCCCTCAATCACTCTCCACTCAATTAGTGATTGATTTGATTCTCTATCTACCACAAATCATGAATTCGTGGCTTCTCTTTCGCTTTTTGATCAAGTGGACTCAACCACTTAAGATTCTTTCACTTTTACATTAAGTAAAGTCTTCAAAAGTTACAAGAGGTAGTTCACAAGTGAACTTTACATAGTCTTCATTTTAAGGCTTCTTCTATGACTTTGTGGGACTCAAGCCAACACTTAGGCTTGTCATAGACTTGCTCCAACAGCTCCCCCTCAAGCCAAGTATGCTTGAGGTCTTCAATCTTCCAAGATTACCTGCAAACCAATCATAGCCTTGAATTTGCAAAGCTTTGTACCATCCAATGCTTTGGTTAGAATATCTGCACATTGTTGATGATTGGACACATATGATATTTGAATCTCTTTGCTTAGAACCTTCTCTCGTGCATAGTGATAACGAACTCCAATATGTTTAGTCCTTGCATGAAAAATAGGATTAACAGCCAAATGAATAGAACTCATATTGTCACCATAAATAGTTGGAGTTCCAAACTCCAATCCAAGATCTTTGAATAATGTCTTCATCCACATAGCTTCCTGAGTAGCTATGGCAAAACCTCTATATTCAGCTTCAGTAGAAGAGAGAGCAAATGTGGGTTGCTTCTTGGATGACCATGAAATAAGCTTTGAACCTGCAAAGGTAAGATAACATGAGGTGCTCCTTCTATCTTCTTTGGAGCCAGCCCAATCTGCATCAGAAAATAGCTTCAAAACTAAATCAGATACATAAGGATAATAAAGTCCTTCATTTATGGTTCCTTTGAGATACTTGAGAATCCTTTTGGCAGCATCCATGTGTGGTTTCCTTGGTGTGTGCATAAATTGACTTAGCACACTCACACTGTAACATATATCTACTCTTGTCAATGTGGCATAGTTGAGACTACCCACTAGACTTTGATATGATGTGATGTCCTCTATGAGTTCAGCTTCATGTGAGCTCAATTTGTGATTGACCTCCATTGGAGTACCTGCAATCTTACAATCTTGCATCTTGAATTTTGCCAACATGTCCTTAATGTACTTTCTTTGAGTAAGAAACAAACCATGATCTTTGTAGACAACTTCCAAGCCTAGGAAGTACGTAAGTGAACCCAAATCACTTATCTTGAACTCTTCTCTCATCTGATCTTTGATCTTCTTCATACCATCTGCATAATTTCTTGTCAATATAATATCATCTACATATACACATAGGTAGATGATCTCAGAATTACTATGTTTGATAAAGAGTGAAGGATCTGCCTTGCTTGGATGAAAGCCTTTGTCCTGCAAGAATGAAACAAGCCTGAAACTCCAAGCTCTTGGAGCTTGCTTGAGACCATACAATGCTTTGTTAAGTTTACACACATAATCAGGATAAACTTGATTCTCAAAACCAGGTGGTTGTGTCATATATACCTCTTCAATTATCCAACGATTCAAGAATGCATTCTTTATATCTAGTTGAAGTATCTTCCAATTCTTGGAATAGGCAATAGTAAGCAAAACCCTAATAGTAGGCATCTTTTCCACAGGAGAGAATGTCTCCTCATAATCAATTCCCTGAGTTTGTGCAAAGCCCTTTGCTACAAGCCTTGCCTTATACCTATTAATGGAACCATCAGAATTCTTCTTGAGTTTATAGACCCATCTTGCACCTATTACCTTCATGGATGAAGTCTTGGGCACCAAATCCCAAGTGTTGTTTTCCTCAAGTGCTTCAATCTCTTCCTTCATTGCATGCTTCCATTCTGGTTTTTCTTTGGCCTCTTCAAATGATGATGGCTCCTCTTGATTTATGTCTTGTGGTATGTAGATAAAATGTTTAGTTACTAATGAGGTGTCAAACCCATATGTTTCTGGTTTTTTCTTTTCCCTCATAGATCTTCTTAGGCCATGATGTGATGATTCTGCCTCATGTCCAAGTTCTTGCAAATTTGCTTTACCTTTAGACTTCCATGCTTTGATCTTTTCCATCTGAGATTCTTCATCATCCTCTCAGGTGTCTTATTCTTCAATCTTCGGTTGTTCTCTACCAAGCTTTGGAAAATCTTCTTCAAGATCATATGGTAAATTGACCTTCCTCCATGAATCTTCATACCACGAATTGTTTTCATCAAAAACTACATCTCTACTTACCAAGAATCCTTTGTTGGTAGGGTTGTATAACCTGTAGCCCTTTTGATTGTTGTCATATCCAATAAATACACACCTTTCTGCCTTTGGATCCATCTTGCATCTAACCTGTGAAGGAACATGAGCAAAAGCAATACATCCAAAAATTTTACAATGATCTAAGCTTGGTTTTCTTCCATTCCAAGCCTCATATGGAGTCATCCCATCAAGAGACTTTGAAGGCAACCTGTTAATCAAGTAAGTGGCTGTAGATACAACCTCAGCCCATAGATAATTAGGTAAATGCTTTTCATTTAACATGGACCTTGAAGCTTCAACAATTGTCCTATTCCTCCTTTCTGCCACTCCATTTTGCTCAGTAGTGTACCTTGAAGTTACCTCTCTTTTGATTCCTCTTTCTTGAAGAAAATAATCAAACTCATGGGAGAAGTATTCTCCCCCTCCATCTGACCTTAGCCTTTTTAGAGATTTACCTGTTTGATTTTCCACAAGAGCCAAATATCTTTTTAAACATGAAAAAACTTCATCTTTGTGTTTCATAAAGAATAGGATAGTCCATCTGCTGCAATCATCAATAAAGGAGACATATTACCTTGATCCAGATATTGAAGCTTCCTTGCTAGGTCCCCATACATCTGTATGAAGCAACTCCAAGAGATCTCCATGGATATAACCTTTCTTCATGAATGGTAACCTGTGAGACTTTCCAAATTGACATGCACTACACTTATAAAACATATGGTGTTTTGACAAGTTAGGAAGTCCAAGTACACTTTGGTCCCTGCAAATTTGCTTTAATGACATTTCACCAATATGTGCTAACCTTTTGTGCCATAGTTCCAATTTTGTGAGTGTCTCACTACCATAATTAAAGAGAGCAATGTTTCTAGTTTTTTGTAATTCAAATGAGAACAATCTACCTGTCTTTTCACCTTTTGCAATTCTTCTGAATCCTTGACTTGGATCTTCAACAAATGCTCCTATTTTTGTGAACCTAACTTGCAAACCTTTCTCTACTATCTGCCCAACACTTATCAAATTCTTTTTAATGGTAGGGACATAGAGTACCTTACTGAGTAGGTTGATGTTTCCATCAGGTGCTTTGACATTGCCTATTTTCTCCACAAGATGTTTTGAGTCATCTCCTGTTTGTACCTCATGCTTATTCCTTGGATCTTCTAAATCTGATAGGAGTGCCACATTTCCTGCCACATGATTTGAACAACCTAAATCTATGTAGAAAACATGCTCATAAGATTTACCTTGTGGCATAGCCATGTTCATGATCAATAATGAATCCTCTTTGTTTGAGTCTTCTGTGTAGTTATTGAAGTCTCTCCTTCCTTTGTAGCCTCCTTGATAGTTTGAATGATTGTAGTTGTTGTAGTTGCCATGAAAATTATTGAACCTTCCTCTTGAATAGCCATAACTTCCTCTATTGTATCCTCTCCCTCTTTGATTCCTAGAATTCCTAAAGCAATTTTCAGTTGTATGATTAGTTAATCCACAAATAGAACATGACTTGGAGTCTTGGGATCTCCCCCTGCCTTGTCTACCTCCTCTTCCTCTACCTCTGCCATGTCTTCCTCTACCTCCATAGTTAGCTTGATATGTACCTGCTTCATCATCCACATTCTTTGCATTTCCTTTGTTATCTTTGGACTTGCTTTTATCAGTGTATAAAGCTGAAGATTGACTACCTTTAGAGCTTTCTCCATTTTTTATAAGCTTTGCCTCTTGAGTAAGTAGTTGTCCGATGAGTGTATTGAAATCAGGTACATGAATGTCCATGTACAAATCCATAGCTGTGGTGAATGCTTCCCACTTGTCATCTACCTTCAAGCCATTGATGACCTGCCTTACAATTCGCTCTTCATCTATTACCTCTCCAATGCTTCCCAACTTATCTGCTATGTCCTTGAGCTTTGTGACAAAATCAGTCACATTTTGTTTGGGAGCCTTCTTGAGAGTTGTGAAATCCAGCCATAGTTGATGCTTCCTAGTTTTAGTACTTGAAGAGAAGAAAGCTTCAAGTGCATCCCACACTCCTTGAGATGTCTTACAACTTCTAATGTGAGGCAACAAAAAATCTGACATAGAGTTGAGGAGATAAGACCTTGCAAGTGCATCCTTGGAGCACCATGTGCTCAATCTTTCTTGCTCTTCTTGTGTTGGTTGACTTTTGTTCCTGAAACTTGGCATAACTTCATCTCCAGCCACATAACCATATAAACTTCTACCTTGGCGATAACCTTCCATTCTTAATGACCAAGCTGAGTAGTTACCTCTATCCAATTTGTCAATTGATGAAGGAAATCCATCTGCCATGTTGTCCAACCTTGCTTTGATACCACTGTGAAGAGAAGGATAAGTATGTGCTTGAAGATGAAGAGGTGTTGCAAAATCCTTGATCTACACCAGCCAAATGAACTCTAGGAGTATATGGTGGGCCCTTTTAGCTTGACAATGGATGTATTAGACACTCTATGTACCTTGGAAGATCACTCTCAAAAAGATAGATCAAAACAAATAAGTTGGAGTTAGCTCAGAGGTGAAAAACTTGCTATTTTGGTTCATACACCTGTCTAGTGTTTTGCATAATTCTCTGAGCACAGGAGTATTTAGCTTAATTCCTTTTGGGGAAGGATATTTAACTTAAAGACCTAACTTTCAAGAGTAATCTCATCAAAAATAATGAATCACACATTGAGAAAGATGTTTAACAAGTGATGACATCATCCCGATTTTCATGGGCTGCTATAGTAATGAGACGAGTGAGCAAAAAAATGAACATATTTCCAGATTTAAGAATTCAATGATTATGAACATTTGTATGATTATACTAGACGGTATGCTGAATCTAACGAGCTTTAAATCATTGAAATTGGGTAAGTACACACGGAGAAAGAGCTCTAACAAGATGAGTAAAAAAGTCGGGTACCTGATAGAGAAGTGAAAATGAACAGACAGTGTTGATTTCAAATGAACATAACTGAAGGTTGAAGCACCCAAATGAAATGAAAACTGGTGAGCCGAGCTAACTTTACCAAGTTAAATCACTGAAAATGATGCACCAAGCTCAGCGAAACCATCTCTCCAATCTGACTGAGAGAACTAAGAGATATGGCAGTGAGCAGTACACTTCACAAGAACATGGAAATATGAACTCAAATGATCATGAAAATGAAAGTATATTGCTTGTTCAATACAATGGACTTACTTATACATATGTGTGCCTTGGAATCACACCTTGATATGGCATAAAGCTCAGCTCTTGGAGGTCTTCACATAGTTCTCACTAACCACGACTAAAGCTTCCATCTATTTATAGTTTAGTTTGGGAGGCTAACTTCCCTCAATCACTCTCCAATCAATTAGTGATTGATTTGATTCTCTATCTACCACAAATCACAAATTTGTGGCTCCTCTTTCCCTTTTTGATCAAGTGGACTCAACCACTTAAGATTCTTTCACTTTTACATTAAATAAAGTCCTCAAAAGTTACAAGAGGTAGTTCACAAGTGAACTTTACATAGTCTTCATTTTAAGGCTTCTTCTATGACTTTGTGGGACTCAAGCCAATACTTAGGCTTGTCATAGACTTGCTCCAACAGCTCAAGGCTACAAACTCATTAGAGATAATCTATATAAGAGAGGAAGAGATAGATACCTGAGACAATGTGTCTATGAGAGTGAATACTTGAGAATATTAGAAACTACACACCAAGGTGTCCTAGGAGGACATTTTGGAACCGATCGAGTAATCAAAGCCATATTATTCTCAGGGATCTCATGGACCACTCTTCATATGGATGCACATACATATGTGAAGATATGTGACACTTGTCATAGAAATCGGTATCCAATGCATAGAGACAAAATGCCATTGAGGCCCATGATGAGAAGACATGCATTTTCTAAGTGGGTCATAGATTTTTTTGAACCAATTAATCCCCCTACTAGAGGTTCTCATCCTGAATATATAATTGTAACTACAGATTATTTGACCAAATGGGTAGAGGTCAAGGCCATCAAGAGGAATGATGCACAAACAATGATGAAATTTTTGTTTGAAAATGTCTTTACCAGATATGGGTTGCCTATGGAGCCAGTGATTGATAGAGGGACTCACTTTCTAAATGAATTCATTGAATATTTGTTACAAGATTTTATGGTGATTCACAAAAAATTAGCACCATATCATCCTCAGGCCAATGGACAAGCAGAGAGTACTAGAAAAATCATGTGCAATGTCATGACTAAGCTTGTAAATAATAAACACTTCGATTGGGACAAAAAATTGCACCATGATGTTTGGGAATATCGGGTGGCCTACAAGACAGTACTCAATGCAACTCCCTTTCAGATCGTCTTTGGTCAGAATGTAGTGCTTCCACTAGACTTCTTGATACCCACCCTCAAAGTTGCACAAGAGCCTCAAAGGACTGGCCATGAGCTATCATCTAGGATTATGGACTTAGTGTGAAGATATGGATAGGTATGTGCTTGAAGATGAAGAGGTGTTGCAAAATCCTTGATATACACTAGCCAAATGAACTCCAGGAGTATGTGGTGGGCCCTTTTAGCTTGCCAATGGATGATCAATTATGAAGCAGCAACTAGTGTGATTAGGTCTTCTTATTGTTAAGGCATGGATCTGTAAGTGAGTCCAATTGAGGCATACCTCATAGGATTAGGAGGCATGGAATTCCCTTGCATGGGTGAGGTGGAAATTCCTATCCTCATAAAATATGTCACATTGATAGTAAAACTCCTAGTCTTCCATGATGAATATCTTATAGAACCACTAATTCTAGGCCAATATTGGATTTACAATCAGTCGATGGACTTCAAACTTAGAAAAAGACTCCTCCAATTCCAAGTAGCTAATCAACACTGAGTAGTACAACTAGAAAACGAGGCCACAATAGCAAAAGAGAATTCCAATCTATTCAGCAAAGAAGAATCTCAATCCTTCCTCTGTGCACCAAGGGACCACACCTAGTAGAGCAAGATATTCAAATGAGTCATTACTTAGTAGAGGAGGATCCTAATCCTTCCTTTATATGCTTGGGGATAAGTAACCCCTCGAGCACCTTATCCACACTTTGAGCATGCATGCCTAATTCTGTTGTACAAAATGCCTCATTTCTTGATGGGCAAGTGTTAGACCTCCCTTCTTTCAAAGAAGAGTGTCCAATTGACCTCTTACCCACCACCATGGACGAGTCAACTATAACCCAGGCACTAGAGTTTGAAGGTCAGCTCCTACCACACCATGGAAGCAGCATATAAATACATTCCATTCACGCAGGAAGTAGATATTGGTACCCAAGGCCATGCAATCAATGACAACAGAATTATGGGAAGTTTTATGCATCTCACAATTCTGAGGCTTGATCTAAGCTACACTATGGGACTTGAGAGTCGTTTATGCAAGTTCTTAGAAAACCACGATTAGACGCTTTGAGACACACTCTACACTATGTGAGCGCTACTCTATATTATGCATTGATTTATGAAGCTTGTGTAAATTGTAGGTTCATGGATACACTGATGAAGATTGGGCTAGTAGTGTTCAAGATAGAAGATCTACTAGTGGTTTCTATTTTCATTTAAGAGTGTTGTTGTTACATGGAGCAGTAAGAAGCAACCCACTATTTCTTTTTTGAGTACAGAGGTTGCATATAGAGATATCAAAGCATATGGGGCATCTTGACTTAAGATGCTACTTGCATATTTAGGTGTAAATGTGCAAAATCCTATTACCATTTATTGTGATAATCTTATAAACATACACTTAGAATGAAATCTTGTTTTTCATGCTATAAAAAAGCATATCAAGGTACATTATCACTTCATTCGAGAGAAGGTATTCGTAGATGATATTGAACTTTTTTTATGTGATGATGAGCATGTTGTTGATAGTTTCACTAAAGCACTCGGATTAGTGAAGTTGAAGAAACTTTGAAAGATGCTTGGCTTACAAGGCATGAAATTGAGCTTGAGGGGGTTTGTTGAGATAGCAAGCTCAACATGTGATGATCAAGGATGACACATACCACTTTTTTTTCTATGGCATGTATAGTGGTTATGTCGATATATGCCAGGGATACTTTCATGGAGCTTCATCACATTTATCTATTGAGAGTCATAGCACATGTATTTCTTGCCAACTCACATATTTATGAACATTAGGGTTTTCTTTACATATTTCTCTTTATATATTGTACCAATTGTATTGTTGTATTAGATCATTCTTTTACATTCTCTTTATGTAATAGAAGAAGTATAAGAGGATCATTCTTCTTTGCATCCATCTATACGTGCTCCTCTCCTTGTATGTGAGAGTGTGTAAGAGCTCTCTTCCATATCTCCTTTCTTTTGACACTTCAAACCTCGTCTTTTTGCATTTTTACTATTTTCAATTATAGTGCTTGTTGAGAGCTTTGAAAGGAGCTAAGGCATACATCAATGGATAGGTTTTGAGGGAATTATAAGCATTTTGGTGATTCTATCATGTTTGAGGCATTGGACAACAATGCACTGGCATGATGTGGTCATGGGGATCCCCATGAGCCTTATATAAGACTGACATGCAGTTGGCTACTTGAGTAGGCCTTAATCTCCTACCTAAATGAGGTTTTTCTCATTGGGTTTTGAGTCTCTCGAGGATTTTGCCTTTGCATATTTTGTCTTCCATCATCTTGATTATGTAGATTTGAAGCATTGTCTTGTGTTGATTAAAACTTGAATCTCCATTATTATTTTGAGGTGCTCATGCTTGGACATTGGCGACTCTTGAGTGTGTGTGGCTTAGATGCCTTATGGCTCATTTGGGTGTTGTTCATTCTTCTGCCACCACCATCTTCACTAACAGTCAGAGTGCATTGGAAGTTGCGAGGAACCCTGTGTTCCATGCTCACACCAAGTAGATTCAGGTGCACTATCATTATGTCAGGGAGAGGTTCTCTGCTGGAGAGATCAATTTGGCATATGTGCCCACACATGAGAATGTTGCACATCTTTTCACAAAGTCTCTGCCTAGGTAGAAGTTTGAAGCTTTCCGCAAAGCTTTGGGCTTACTTCCTTTTGCAGACTGATTCCACATATCTTGGAACTTCTTTATACATGAGTGCCAGCTCCTTGTTCACTGCATCACTCCCATGGGGGATTTATTAATATATTTAGGCATTGATGTGTGTGAACACACTAGGACCACCAAGGTGCCTTTTTCCCTCTTTAAGAGGTCTTTTTCCCCACGGCTTGTATATATGCCTATAGCCCTAACAGGTCACTAATGTTTGTACATTCTAATGGTAATACATTCAGTATTGAGTGTTGTGCTCCAAGCTTCTTCTTTTTCCTTGTGTTGTTCGCATGCTTCCACAGACCTCGAACTCCAACAGATATGTATTCACCTCCTCCATCATATCTTAATCTCTGAATAAAATTCCTCTTCTACTTTTCCACCAAGCCTTGAAATTTTGAAAGCGAGTAAGCACATCACTCTTCTCCTTCATGAAGTATACCCATACCTTTTGTGTATGGTCCACAATGAAAGTGACATAAAACTTGCAACCTCCCATAGATGTGGTCTTTGTAGGGCCCTAAACATCTATATGTACTATTTCTAGCACATTCTCACTAAAATGCTTTTGATGCAAAAATGATGGCCTTCACTTTTCACCAAATTGACATGCTTCACATACCTTTTGCATCTCGACAACCTTGAAATTTGGTAGTCTATTGACAAGCTTTTTTCACTACATCAACGTCATCTTTGTAAATTTGCATGTCCAATTTGTTTGTGCCAAGTCTCTATGTGAGCAATAACACCTACACCTTTTGCAAACATCGATGCATTCATTTCAAAACTTTTTACATGCAAGGTGAACATCCTACCAACTTCATTCCCTTTTGCAATCGGACTTCCATTCTATTTGTACTCTACATACAAACCATTAGAATTGAACCTGACTTGTATTGCTTGCTCAATCATTTGTCGAACAAAAGCTAGGTTCTTTGTTATATTGGGAACATGCAGTACATCAAGAATATGTTTTACCTTCCCATCCTCCATAGATAGTGCTATGTTTCCTATATGCTTGATAGGATGTGATGTATCAGCACCTATTTCAACAAATCCATGAAGTGGCAATTTTTTCAAACTACTAAACCATTTTGAATGGTTGGTCATGTGATTTGAAGCACTTGAATAAACATACCAGACATTACCATTCGATTTTGAAACATCAGTAGACATTATATGCATCATGTAATGTTGGACCATGAATAGGTTCTCCAAATAATCTCATTTGCTTTTGTGGATGCATAATTTTCTTGTTGCTTTCTACTATTAAAACTAACCTTTTGATTCTTCAACATGCAAACACATTAAAACTAACCTTTATCTCTTACTATAATTACTTGAATCATTTCTTTGAAAATTTATGTAGCCTCGCCCTACCTGGAAATTGTGATCTACCTTGTGGGTTAGACTATTTGGTCTTGGTTATAATTTCTTCTTCCACTTTTGATGCTTCAACCTCGGGGTCTTCCTCTGTCAGTGTAGAATACCTGCTTAGAATTAGCTTTTCCTTAGGAGGTTGAGTATTCTTCAAGGTTCTTTCCTTCAATTATCAGCATTAACATAAGATCAACAAAATAGGCGCATATACAAGCTGAAGGAAAAAAACCTCCTAAAGAGGGAAAAGAGTGCCCTGACAGTCCTAAGTGTGTTCACACACAGCACTACCGAAATATATCAAAAAATGAAACAATTGAATTATTACTTGATGACTTTCATTATTCAATTATATATTCCTAGCTTTCATGGATGTAAAGTAGAGCCTCTCTAAAATTTGCCATACTTTCATGGATGTATCTAAATCCTATATACATCCAATCATTGAATTGCTAACGTGTTGTGAGAGAATGAATACTAATCTTTTGTTCCTTTCATTCCATTCTCTAAATTACATCAATTGATCATTAGTGGTTTTGTATCTAATGTAGACTTTGAGTCTCATCCTGCTTATCAATGCCCACAAGACTTTATCCATGAGAAATCCTAAATCTTCACAATCTCTACTTGTTTTTGTTAAGTTTTTTCTATTTGTGTGTTACATTCAGCCATGGTTACCTCCACCTACTTTGGAATGCTCCCTAAGTGACCTTGGAAGTGATATAAATGATGTAATTCTTGAATCGTTACCTTTGGATTCTAATCTTTTCAAACCAAAGATGTAGCCTTGTCATGTCTTCAAAAACAACTCCCTTTTGATGGTGTATGTGTGTGTGTGTATATATGTATATATATATATATATATATATATATATATATATATATATATATATATATATATATATATATATATATATATATATATATATATATATATATATATATATATATATATATATATCACTAATGGGGGATATATCGCAACTCATATTCAACTATGAAGCATGAACAATGTCCACAAGTATACTTCTTTGCACCTCTGCAAGAAAAAAAGGTTTTTTCTTGTATCATGTACACCAAATTACAATGAGCTTTTCATAGCATGATTATAGATCTTTCCAATGAAACAAGTTCACACATAATGGATGCCTGCATTCAAAGAAACAATGTATTTAAGATAGTTTAGTTGATTGCATGCAATAGCTGGTCACACAATGACCATGGTGATATAGTTGTTGAGGTGTTTATCCCTCTCCACGATTAGATCCTCCTCATCATTTCAAAAATCGATTTTTTTTATAACAAATAAAGCAAAAAAATAAAAAAAGATGCTTGCTAGTTTCATAAAAGGCATCATAAGAGGTGCTTCATATACCTATGTATAGAAACACGTGCATGTATCCATATTACAAAAAAAATAATATGTTCATGAGTGATGAACCCTTCAAATACAAGTTTTTTTTTTTTTAACATATAATCTCAAGTGACTATAAGATTTCCAAATCCTCATGATCCTTAAATGGCTCATCAGAAGCTAAAACGCATTAAATTCCTCTTTCTACGATGTATAATGTGGCTATTGTCACTATTGTGCAAAAAAATACATATTTTGGTGGATTTATGTGGGTTTGATGTGATGTGTTACCTTTATGGGACCCCCAAACAAGGTTAGATATCAAGTAGGAGCTCAAAACAAGCAAAATGTGAGGTTTTGGGAAACAATATCTCTCATTGGAGAGGTCAAGATCTCCCTTGTGTAAGTAAAGACCCTTTGTCTTTTTTGGTTGTGTTGTAGCTTGTACTAGTCGCCTCCTTAAGTTTTGAACCTTGCAAATAATCAAAACCAGAACAAAGTCTCCTTGAGGAGGAAAGCGGCTTCTCTATAGTTTTGACTAGTCACCTATTATTTTTTACACAAATTGTAGTACTCCTTGAAAGCTTCGTAAGTATTAAAAAATCTTTGAGATAGGAAATTTTTTACCCCTTGGAATTCATTCTTCTCGGTTCTCTATGTAGAGTACAACAAATACAACAAGGAACATATCAAAAGGAGCAACTTAACTTGTACAACAAGGTCCCAAAGTGTCTTATTGAGACACCTTGCGCAAATTCATGATGAATATACATGCATGAAATATGTATAGACACGTATGAGTGGTGGAAGCTTTTGTGGCTATAACATACATGCATATAAATGCTATAAAGATTCTGCCAACCTAGCCATGCACTAGTGTCAACATAGAAGACCAAGTCAATGACCTTGTAGGGTCACACCATGCACCACATAAACACTACAAAGCACACATGAGGAGTGATAATAGGCCATGGAAATGATGGCATGCATTAATGGTGTAGAGGGAAAAGCTTTGGGCATAGAAAGGTAGTTTAAGAAAGAGATGGATATGACAATGGCATAGATATGGAAAGAAGCCACCATATAGTGGAGAGAAGCATGCGAGAGGCTCTAAATAGCATCATAATTTGAATAGAGTAAAAGGAAATACTCACCAATTCCAAGAATGTTAATGCAAGTCTCTCCAACAATGTATCATGATAGGAAGAACTTAGGTGATACCATATCAAGCTTCACTAGGACCATATCATACTACTTTTGGGCATTGTATGGAGCACATAATTTTGTGTGTGTAAGAGAGACATGCTAGCTTTTGGAGAGATGATCCAAAAAGTAGAACTATTTCATACAGCCCAGTCTAAACCGAGCCTAAATCGAGCCTAAATCGAATTGGCCTAAATCAATTCCCCTCCCACATGCTTCATCATATTGTGAGAAGTGTGTGTATTTATAAGCAAATTCCATTAATTCAAAAATAGATTTTTTTTATAACAAATAAAGTAGAAAAATAAAAAAAGATCTCTCCTAGATTTATAAAAGGCATCATAAGAGACGCTTCATATACCTATGTATAGAAAAGCGTGCATGTGTCCATATTACCAAAAGAATAATATATTCATGAGTGATTAACCCTTCAAATAAAAGGTTTTTTTTTTAATTAAAAAAACATATAATCTCAAGTGACTATAAGATGTCCACACCTTCATGATCCTTGAATGGCTCAGCAGAACCTAAAATGCATTAAGTTCCTCTTTCTACCAAGTATAATTCGGCTATTGTCACATGTTTCCACATGTAACAAGTCACTATTATGCAAAAAATAGAATAAATAGCATATAATAAATCCAATAATTCCATAAATGATAACAATGGAGCTAAAAATTAAAAGAAATCAACCATTATTTCCTTAATTTTGAAATTAAAAGAAATCAAGCATTATTTCATTAATTTTGAAAAAAAATAGAAAACTCACATTAGCAAAACATGATCTCCCTTCAATTTGCCTGCCAAATGAGAGATTCTAGATCAATTGATTCATCCAAGGGCAATGGATGATATCCGCCTTTCATATGGCACCAAAGTTTCCACAAAATTCACCACATGATCTCCAAAATAAAAAAAATATGATCCCTTTGATTGAAAAGATGGGCTCCCTAATTTTATGCTTGAACTTGCAAAGTGAGAACATGCTCTATTTAATGAAAATCACAATCTCTTTGAGAGAGGTCTGAGATCTCTCTCCAAAAGATTGATTTGGGGTTTTTACAAATTGAGATTAGCAATATGATCTTTTGAGACCCTATGAGCTCAAATTTTCGAAAGAATAGAAGTAGAGCCTCCCTTGTTCAAAAAGAGATCTCCTATTAGAGAGATTTTGATCTTTGTATAGGTTTAAAATTTTGAGGTTCTAGGGTTTTAATGTTTCATATGGATCACCTAGAGTCCTTTGATAAATGAACTATCTCAAACAAGGTCAAAATAGTTGGAAAATCCCAATAGCAACACACAATATCTTTAAGTTTTTACAAATTTTGATGTATTTATGTGGGTTTGATGTGACGCATTGCCTTTGTAGCACATCTCCAAATAAGGTTACTTATCAAGTAGGACCTCAAAACAAGCAAAAAGTGAGTTTTTCAAAGAATATCTCTCATTGCAGAGATCAAGATCTCCCTTGTGGAAGTAAAGGCCCGTTTTCTTTTTCTTTTTTTCTGCTGTATAGGTTGTGCTATAGCTTCTACTAGTTAGCTGCTTAAGTTTTAAACCTTGTGAACAATCAAAACCAGAAAAAACAAGCACAAAGTCTTCTTGAGAGAAAACAAAGGTATCCTTGAGGAGGAAAGGGGCCTCTCTATAGTTTTGACTAGTCACCTACTATTTTTAAACAAATTGTAGTACTCCTTGAAAGCTTCTTAAGTATTAAAACTCTTTGTGATAGGAAATTTTTTACCCCTTGAAATTCCTTCTTCTTGGTTCCCTATGTAGAGTACAACAAATGCAAAAGGAACTGAGCATCTTACCTTGTAGAAAAAGGTCCCAAAGTGTCTTAATGAAAAACCTTACCTTTTCTTTCTCAACTCATTGTAATTTACTCTTCTTTCCCTCATAGAAAAATGGAAGAATGAGCCTTTGGTAGCTTAACTTTCCTTCATGATTTCATATCATCATGCAATGCTCCTAAAATGGTCAAGATCTTTGGGCACAGCCCCAAAAAGTGCTTGTCGACCCAGGAACACAATGATGAGTGCTCATTTTACACCAAGCAGTGATGGAACAACTTTTAATTATTCAATCTGTGGAGTTGAACTCTTTCTGGGTTTTAGGGTTTAGGACTCCTTGGCCTTTATACATGGCTCCTTGCATTGTAGGATTCCTTGGACTTTATAAATGTGTTGATAGCAAAAATCAGGTCATTTACAAAGTGTCTTTACAAAAAACATTGGTAGTAGGAATCTATTCATGAAGCATGATTAAATGAAACGTTTTTAGGGCCTCTTTATGCTACTGGTCCAGATCTTTTATACATGTCATACTCAATGCTTTTAGTCTTCATGACTTATTTCATCCCTTCCATGACCTTCTCGAACACATTTCAACATGCTGGCCATGATAGCACATGATTGGTCATATAGGCTGATACAATCAACTTGCCCAAATTCATGATGAGTATACATCCATGAAATATGTATAGACACGTATGAGTGTTGGAAGCTTTTAGGGCTATAGCATACATGCATATAAATGCTATAAGGATTATGCAAGCCTAGCCATGCACTAGTATCAGCATAAAAGACCAACTCCATGACCTTATAGGGTCACACCATGCACCACATAAATACCACAAATCACACATAAGGAGTGATAATAGGCCATGGAAATGATGGCATGCATAAATGGTGTAGAGGGAAAAGCTATGGGCATAGAAAGGTAGTTTTAGAAAGAGATGGATATGATAATGGCATATATATGGAAAGAAGGTACCATACAGTGGAGAGAAGAACGCATGCCAGAGGCTCTAAATAGCATCATAATTTCAATAGAATAAAAGGAAATACTCTTCGATTCCAAGAATATTAATGCAAGACTCTCCAAAAATGTATCATGATAGGGAGAACTTAGGTGATACCATATCAAGTTTCACTAGAGAATGGATTGGGCATATGACCACATTTAAAAATTGAGATGAGTATCTCGATATCTCATGATCAACCCACTTGTGATATTTTATGACCAACCCACTTGTAAAAGCCAAAAAAAGAAGAAAATTGAGAGTTCAAAGATGGAAAATTCTATTGAGTCTCTTACTCACAAATACAAATCACATCGCCATTTGAAGATCATGAACTGTACATCTGTCATCAACAAATTTCACAACCAAGCCAATCCTGGCTAATGCAAAAACTGATAACAGATTTTTCTTGATCCGTGGCACAAACAAAGCATCTGACAAAGTGAAAGAACTACCATCAGCAGTAGTCAAAATGATCTTACCAACTCCCATAACAAGATAAGAGGAGTTGTTGGCGCATGTAACAGTATTCCCTGTACGGGCAGGCTCGAGTGAAGAGAAGAAACTGCACTGCGAGGTAATATGTTTGATTGTCCCACTGTCAAAGTACCAAACATCTGAGTCCACTGCAGACATGCACTACTCATGAGAAGATGGGTCATCAAAACTACAAACAGTAGTAAACACCCATTCTTCTCCCTGCACAAGATTAGCAGACTCTGTTTTTGGTGTAGAGGCCTCTGCAACAACCATTCCAGCCTCTTTAGCAGCCACTTTTGGACAGTTCTTTATCATATGATCATTTCCTTTACAATATTTGCAAAACAATTTCTACTTTTTTTATTTCTTTTCATCTATGTCTTCCCTCTTTGATTGTGTAGAATTAACAAATTTCTGCTTACTAGTTGAAGAGCTCCATTTTCCTTTGCTCTTCTGACTAGCCAAGAAAGCTTGATCTGCAACAGGCATAATGGACCTGTTATGCCTCGACTGATCTTCTTGCGACAGAATAGAGACTAACTCCTCAAATGACAAGGCATTTGGATTGCCTTTCATCATCAACCGAAGAGTAGAAGCAAAACTCTGATATGAATCAGGAAGACCATTCAGAACGGTCTACACAAGTGAGCTATCTGGTGTAACCTCATCAACAGAAATGAATTCCTTCAAGTCTTTGATCTTTGTTAGAAAATTGTCCATAGAATCACCTTCATTCATGTGCTCACTCTCCAACTGTTTTTGGAGGTAAGCAACACGAGCCTCATTCCTAGCTTGGTACAATGTGGTAAGTGTATCCCAAGCATCCTTAGCTGTTCTGCAAGAGCAAATGTGAGGAATAATGGCACGTTTGACAGACAAAGCTGTCAATGCATGTGCCTGGGCATCTCTGCCATCCCAACGAATTTGCTCTGCAGTAGGTGAAGCAGAAACCGCAACACGAACAGGAATATGCAGAATACCATCATCTTTGACACCTTCTGCATCAGCTTCGATACCTGCAGTTGTAACAGTTGCAGGTGTGATAGGACGTTTTTCAACACCCTGCACAATGTTCCACAGTCCTTTTGCAACCAATACACGTAGCACCATATAAGCCCATAACGGGTAGTTGGTACCATCCAACTTATCCTCAACAGCCAACATACAAAATACATCACTGCTTTCAGCCATGGCCGGTGACTAAAATACCTTGATGCAAAAAATTGACTGTATCTCAAAAAGTTGAACAAAACTACCCAAACGAATTCTGTTAGACCTGTAGCAAACTTCAAGATGCTTACATTGGTGAATCAAAATTGGTATATATCTTTGGCACAAGAAGACAAAATAGCTTGCATAAGCACTATGATAGTGCGTTCAGAGGCTGAAACAAGCTCAGATCGTGATTTTGGCACCACATAACGAAGTTGTTTTGATCTCAGAAACATGTTGAGGATGCTCACCAAAATTCGTGCGATTCTGAGACTACAACCGGAGAGGTGTCGACAACGCCCTAGATGAAGCGACGACCTACTCTGATACCAATTGTTGGAGTTAGACCTCTGTGGAAGCACGCAAACAACACAAGAAAGAAGAAGAAGCTTGGAGCTCAAAACTCAATACTGAATGTATTACCACTAGAATGTACAAAGATAAGTAGCCCGTTAGGGCAATAGGCATATACTTTTATACATGTCATGCTCAATGCTTTTAGTCTTCATGACTTATTTCATCCCTTCCATGACCATCTCGAACACATTTCAACATGATGGCCTCTTGATAACACCATGTCTTAATATTATGATAGCACATGCTTGTTCATATAGGCTGATACAATCAACTTGCCCAAATTCATGATGAATACACATCCATGAAATATGTATAGACACGTATGAGTGTTGGAAGCTTTTAGGGCTATAGCATACATGGATATAAATGCTATAAAGATTATGCCAACCTAGCCATGCACTAGTATCAGCACAAAAGACCAAGTCAATGACCTTACAGGATCACACCATGCACCACATAAATACTACAAAGCACACATAAGGAGTGATAATAGGCCATGGAAATGATGGCATGCATAAATGGTGTAGAGGGAAAAGTTGTGGGTATAGAAAGGTAGTTTTAAAAAGAGATGGATAGGACAATGGCATAGACATGGAAAGAAGGTACCATACAGTGGAGAAAGCATGCTAGAGGCTCTAAATAGCATCATAGTTTGAATAGAATAAAAGGAAATACTCTCCAATTCCAAGCATGTTAATGCAAGTACAATGTATCATGATAGGAAGAACTTAGATGATACGATATGAAGTTTCACTAGAGAATGGATAGGGCATATGACCACATTTAAAAATTGCGATGAGGAGGATCTCAATATCTCATGATCAACCCACTTGTGATATTTTCTGATCAACCCGCTTGTAATAGCCAAAAAAAAGAAAAAGGAGAAACATGGGAGTTCAAAGATGGAAATTTCTAGTAAGTCTCTTACTCACAAATACAAAGCTGAAAAGTTGAGAAAAATAAATATTAATGATAAAAAATATATACCAATAAATTATAAACTATAAAAAATAGAAAAAAAGAAGAAGATTCGAACGTGTAAAAGTCAAAGGATGCACGATGTCATAATACTTTTTCCTAAAGAAGAGCGCAACGTGAAACTATATTATCCTTTTCATTCTTTGAGATCCAAAGGGGAAGAGCGCACTCTCTATGCTTCCCAAAAAGATAATGTAATATTCTGAAGAGCACACACTCTAAACTTTCAAAAAGATGATCCTCTCTCATGAGCATAAACTTCGTCCTTGGAGGAATCAAAAACTCTATTTTAGTGAATATGTCTATATCTCACAAAGCAGGGGTTAAATGCTTGGGAAAGGATGACTCTAAGGTCCATTAAAATAGAGCTTGGGAAAGGATGACTCTAAGGTCCAATGAGGAAACTCCTTAATTTTGAAAAATCCCACCAGAAAAACATGATCTCCCTTCAATCTACCTGCCAAATGAGAGATTCTAGATCGATTGAACATCCAAGGGCAATGGAGGATATCCATCTTGCCTATGGCACCAAATTTTTCCACAAAATTCACCACATGATCTCCCTAAGAAAAAATATGATCCCTTTGATTCAAAAGATGGGCTCCCTAATTTTATGCTTGAACTTGGAAAGTTTTGATCCTTGGGCTTGTTCGTTTATTTTTGCAAAGTGAGAACATGATCTATTTGATGAAAATCAAAATCTCTTCATAGAGAGGTCTGAGATCTCTCTCTCCAAAAGATTGAGATCTCTCTCTCCAAAAGATTGAAATTAGCAATATCATCTTTTGAGACCCTATTAGCTCAATTTTTGAAAGAATAGAAACAGAATCTCCCTTGTTCAAAAAGAGATCTCTCTATTAGAGAGATTTTGATCTTTGTATAGGTTTAAAATCTTGAGGTTTTGGGGTCTTAATGTCTCATATGGATCACCTAGAGTCCTTTGATAAATGCACTATCTCAATCAAGGTCAAAATACTTGGAAAATCCCAATAATAACACACAATATCTTTGAATTTTTACTAATTTTTGGTGTATTTATGTTTGTTTGATGTGATGTGTTACCATTGTAGGACCTCCCAAATAAGGTTAGTTATGAAGTAGGACCTTAAAACAAGCAAAAAGTGAGTTTTCGAGCAATATCTCTCATTGGAGAGGTCAAGATTTCCCTTGTGGAAGTAAATGCCCTTTTTCTTTCTTTCTTTTTGGTTCTTCTCGTGTATAGATTGTGTTGTAGCTTGTACTAGTTGCCTCCTTAAGTTTTAAACCTTGCAAATAATCAAAACCAGAACAAACAAGCACACAGTCTTCTTGAGAGAAAACAAAGTCTCCTTGAGGGGGAAAGGGGCTTCTCTATAGTTTTGACTAGTCACTTTCTTCTCGGTTCTCTATGTAGAGTACAACAAATGCAACAAGGAACATATCAAAAGGAGAAACTTACCTTGTAGAACAAGGTGTACCTATTGAGACACCTTGCGTGTGAGGAGTGGAAATACATTTTTCTTTTCTTTCTCCTCTCATTGTTATTTACTCTTCTCTCCCTCATAGAAAAATGGAAGAATGAGTCTTTCGTAGCTTTTTTGAATCTTTGTGAGTATACAGATGGTGCACATGATGGTGGGGATGAAGAAGAATAAGAAAGTAGAGATGGAGTTCAAGCTTTCTAAAGTCCTAAATGCACTTTTCCTACTCATAAGACATGGAAAATCTAATGAAGGTGTTGACTATTACCATGCAAACTTCCAAAAATCTCAAGTAGACATGCACATGAGTTGCTAACTTTCCTTCATAATTTCCTATTATCAAATGGTTAAGATCTTTGGATATAGCCCCAAAAAGTTGTTGTAGACCCGAGAACACAATGACTCTCTTTGGCTCATTTTACAACAAGCGATGATGGAACGACTTTTATTTATTCGATGTATGTAGTTGAACTCTCTTTGGCTCCTTAGATTTTAGGACTCCTTGGCCTTTATAAATGAAGTGATAGCTCTCTCAAAATGATAGAGCTGGTCATTTTGTGAAGTGGCTTTACACAAAAGTTGGTAGTGAAAATCTATTCATGAAGCATAATTAAATGAAAAGTCATTAGGGCCTCTTCATCCTGCTTGTCCAGATCTTTATACATGTCATGCTCAATGCTTTTTCTTACTTCGTACCTTGGCCCTTTAGTCTTCATGCTTTACTTCATCCATGACCTTCTCGAACACGTCTCAACATGTACATGTAAGCCTATTGATAACACCATGTATCAAGATCATGATAGCACATGCTTGGTCATCTAGGTTGATACAATCAATTTTCCCAAATTCATGATGAATATGCATCCATGAATATGTATAGACACGTATGAGTCGTGGAAGCTTTTAAAGCTATAGCATACATGCATATAAATGCTATAAAGATTATGCCAACCTAGCAGGGCACTAGTGTCAAAAAAGAAGATCAAGTCAATGACCTTATAGGGTCACACCATGCACCACATAAGCACTACAAAGCACACATAAGGAGTGATAATAGGCCATGGAAATGATGGTATGCATAAATGGTGTAGAGGGAAAAGTTGTCGGCATAGAGAGGTAATTTTAGAAAGAGATGGATATGACAATGGTATAGACATGGAAAGAAGGTACCAAGTAGTGGAGAGAAGCATGCGATAGGCTCTAAATAGCATCATAATTTGAATAGAATAAAAGGATATACTCTCGAATTCCAAGGATGGTAACGTAAATCTCTCCAACAATGTATCATGATAGGAAGAACTTGTAAGAAAATAATAGCAAAACAGAAAAGACCAGTACACAGAGTTAAGAGGAAAAAATGCAGTCAAAGATAGACATAGACTTAAAAACATACACTTCTTCATGCAAGTCACCATTTACAAATGCAGTTTTAATGTCCAACTGATGTACATACCAACTATGATGAGCTGCAAGTGCCCAGATGCTAGGAAAGGTAGTCATTCGACATGTAGGATCAAATGTCTCATCAAAATCAATGCCTCTTTCTTGAGCATAACCCTTTGCAACAAGCCTAGCCTTATACATGTCAACTATTCCATCAGGCTTATGCTTCAGCTTGTATACCCACTTAATGCCAATGGCCTTCTTGCCAAGAGGAAAGTCACATAAAGATCAGGTACCATTTTTTCATGATAGCATCGTATTCTGATTGCATAGCAGCCATCCAATTTTCTGAATTTTGTGTTTCATCAAACAAAACTGGCTCATTCTCATCACAAAGACTAGAGGCAGCCATAGCATAGCAATCTAATGCAAAAGAAGCACTATGAGATCCTGAATGAGTACGATATGACAGAGGTGCATCTAATTTGCTATCACACAAAGTCTGCACTACCCATTTTGGCATAGTTTTTGCCTCTTCAATATCAGCTCTCTCATCAACAAGTGCATCATGTAAATTTGCAGAAAAAATGGAATGATATGCATCATCACATGAGACCTGTGAAGGCTATGAAGTTGCCTCATTAGGACCAACACTAGATTCTCCACTTGTAAAGAGGTAACAAAGTGTCATACATGTCTTTGGAGCTAATTGATGTCTCTTTAGTAAATGAAATTAATGGCTGAATAGCATCATCCACAAAAACAACATCACGACTAACCAAAATGATTTTAGTATGTGGATGATACAAATGATAGCCTTTGCTTTCAGAACTATACCCAACAAAAATACATTTCACTGCTTTATCATCCAATTTCGTGTATTGTTTTTTAGGCACTAATGCATATGCCAAAAAAACAAAAACACGGAGGTGAGGAATAGATGGCTTACGACCATGCCAAGACTCATATGGAGTGATAGATTTCAATGCTTTAGTGGAACACTTGTTAAGTACATATGTTGCACACATAACAACCTCAAGCAAGAAACTATGTGGTAAAGCTTGACTCTTGACCATACACCTTGCCATCTCCATGAGTGAGCTATTATTCCTTTTAGCAACTCCATACTATTGAGTTGTATATGGCACTGTACACTCATGTTTCATCCCATGTTCAGATAAAAATGCATTAAAATTAGGAGACATATATTCTCCCCCTCGATCAAAATGGAGGGTGCCCATTTTACGTGCTGATAGATTTTTAGCCAAAACCATAAACTATATGAAGCACATAAACACTATTTGAAGCATATTTCAATGGATATACCCATGCACGCCTAGAAAAATCATCGATGAAAGTCATGAAGTAAAGATAGTTCCCAAAAGAGTGTGTCTGCATAAGACCACAAACATCATTGTGAACAAGCTATAATTTCTGAGTAGCTTGAACTGAACCATCTTTTGGGAATGAGTAACAGTGCATTTTGCCCAAAATACAGCCTTTAGAGACATGTTTACAAGGTTCCTCAAGTTTGGGCAGAGAGGACACCATTTTAGATTTTTGTAGGGATAGCAAACTGGCAAAATTAGATGACTAAAGCTTGCATGCCAAAGCTTTGCATCTGACACAACTTGAGAATCATGTAATGCACATGTTGAATCATTCACAGATTTTTCATAGTCTATGAGCTTATACAGCCCATGAAATAAAATTCTAGAAGCAATAATCACATCGCCATTTGACATATCATGAAATGTACATCTTTTGTCAACAAATTTCATAACCAAGTCGATCTTGGCTAAAGCTGAAAATGATAATAGATTCTTCTTGATCCTTGGCACAAATAAAGCATCCGACAATGTAAAAGAACTACCATCAACATTAGTCAGAATGATCTTACCAACTCCCATGATAGGATAAGAGGAGTTGTTGGCACATGTGACAGTATTCCCTGTAGGGGCAGGCTTGTGTGAAGTGAAGAAACTGCATTGCGAGGTAATATGTTTGGTTGCCGCACTATCAAAGTACCAAACATCTTAGTCTACTACAGACATACACTGTTCATGAGAAGATGGATTGTTGTATATTATTGAACAATGCATTGTTAAAGTATTATATTATTAATGTATTAATATGTTTTTTATGTTTTTGATATAGCAGCTGAAGGTTCGTGAGGAGCGTGCAAGGCGTGAAAGGGCGAACATCAATAATCTGAATAATTATTATTTAGTTTGTAAATAAATCTGCGTAGAAGGTTCTATTGTTAGAAAAGTAATGGTTAGAATAAGGGTCGTTGTAGACCGTAGTTTCTGTTATTGAAAGCAATGGCTTTCTGTAAAAGTTATCAACTTTTAGTTTCATGCCTGCTTTTCGAAGCCGCCCTCTTGTAACCACTCTTTTTGACGTAATCAAAAGTCCTATAAATACATGCACTCTGTGGACTGTCGAAACAGAGTGCATGGGGGGAGATTGCACCCAATCTTGCGTTCTGTCTCGTCTCCTGTTTTCTCTATTTTTCTGTGTGTTTTTCCGCATTCGTAATCTCTGTATGCGTGTTAGCAAGATCCTGACAACAGTGGTATCAGAGCTCTGCACGCGTCAATACAGAGGGTTCTACTCTCTATTCGCGATTCTGAATTCCGATTCCATCTCCATCTCCATCTCCGTCTCCGTCTCCGGTTTCAGTTTCGGTTTCTGTTTCAGTTCCAGTTCCAATTGCTGTTGCTGTTTCTGTTCCTGTTCCTGTTCCAGAACCAGAACCTACGTTTACTCTAAGGCGTCGACTAAGGCAAATAACTTAGGCAATAACTTAGGCAATACATTGGCAACATTGGCACCCAAGGCTCCCTTGGCGACCGGCAATTTTAATTTTTGAGTGGTAATAGAGAGGTTTTGAGTCCCTAAGGTAGGAGGACTTGAACCCACAACCTCCTACTTTCAAGGGAAGTACTTTGACCACTCCACCATTTCTTGGAGTTGTACTCAAGTCTCTCTCTCTCTCTCTTACTTGTGGAAGGCGCTCGCGGCGATTTCAAGGATGGACCCAACAAAGAATCAAGTGTAACTTTCAATCCGTAGGTCGGATTGAGGCGTGTAATATACCGTTGGAAAGCTCTCGGAACGAACTTTCCAATGAGCTAGCTTGGAAGTGTGAATTCCTTCAAAATCCTTGGGTGGAACTTGATTGAGTGTTCAAGATACCAAGCAAGGTTGAGAGCAAGGATCCAAGAGCACCATGGAAGATTTCCGTAATTCACCTTTACCTGGAGTTTCATTCGAGCAACAGTTAGAGATTATGAACCAAGCACTTCAAACACTTCAACAAACCATACAAGGACGTTATGCTATGCTTCAATTCGACGGACGAATAGATGGACGCTTTGTCTTATCATGGCTATCCCTATTCAACGTTTTCTTTTTTAGTTATATTCAGAAAATAAGAAAATCGAGTTTGCCACTAATTATTTGGTCGGAAGAGCGCAGCAATGGTGGAATGATCTTTCTCAGACTGCAGATTGTCCACGCACCTGGAAGGCTTTTCAAGAAGAGTTTAGGGATTCATTTCTACCTTTAAAGTTTATCCTACATGTTTGATAATTGTGATGCATTTACATATTGAATTTAGTTTATAGGAGCATATTCAAGTTTTGCTTGCCCAAATTCATTAGAAAGACTATGTCCGCATCTCAGAGATACTTTTAATAACTTAACACCTCCATGAACATTTCCATGCATGTGTTTTTACATGGAACATGCCTATGTTTTTTTTCGTTCAGTGATGAAACATGTGACTGGCTATCCATGTTTATTATTTTATCAACTGAGGTCAGTTGTCTTTTCAACTGAGGGACATGTTATGAATTATGGAGTATGTTGAACAAGTAATTGTTGAAGTGTGTTAAATTATTAATGTATTATGGAAGATGTTGGCCAATGCATTGTTGGATTGAAATATAAAATAGCCAATGCATTGTTGGATTGAAATATGGAATAGCCAATGCATTGTTGGATTGTAACATAGAATATGTTAACCAATGCATTGTTGGATTGTAACAGTAACATGGAATATGTTGAACAATGTATTGTAATTGTTAGAGTGTTAAATTATTTTATCAACTGAGGTCAGTTGCTTGTCAACTGAGAGGCATGTTGTATATTATTGAACAATGCATTGTTAAAGTATTATATTATTAATGTATTAATATGTTTTTTATGTTTTTGATATAGCAGCTGAAGGTTCGTGAGGAGCGTGCAAGGCGTGAAAGGGCGAACATCAATAATCTGAATAATTATTATTTAGTTTGTAAATAAATCTGCGTAGAAGGTTCTATTTTTAGAAAAGTAATGGTTAGAATAAGGGTCGTTGTAGACCGTAGTTTCTGTTATTGAAAGCAATGGCTTTCTGTAAAAGTTATCAACTTTTAGTTTCATGCCTGCTTTTCGAAGCCGCCCTCTTGTAACCACTCTTTTCGACGTAATCAAAAGTCTTATAAATACATGCACTCTATGGACTGTCGAAACAGAGTGCATGGGGGGAGATTGCACCCAATCTTGCGTTCTATCTCGTCTCCTGTTTTCTCTATTTTCTGTGTGTTTTCCGCATTCGTAATCTCTGTATGCGCGTTAGCAAGATCCTGACAACATGGATCATAATTGTAAACAGTGGTAAATGCCCATTCTTCATTCTGCATAAGGTTAGCAGACTCTATTTTGGGTGTAGAGGCCTCTACAACAACCATTCCAGCCTCTTTCTTCATTATCTCTTTAGCAGCTAGTTTTGGAAAACTCTTTATGACATGATCATTTCCTTTACAGTATTTGCAAAACAATTTCTGCTTTTCTGTCTTCTTCTTGTCTCTGTCATCCTTCTTTGATTGTGCAGAATTAGTAGATTTTTGCTTACTAGTAGAAGAGCTCCATTTACCTTTGCCCTTGTGACTAGCTAGGAAAGCTTGATCTGCAACACACATAAAGGACTTGTTCTGCCTAGATTGATCTTCCTGTAATAGAACAGAGACTGACTCCTCAAATGTTAAGGCATTTGGATTGCCTTTCATCATCAAATGAAGAGTAGAAACAAAACTCTGATATGAATCGGGAAGACCATTCAGAATAGTCTGCACAACTAAACTTTTAGGCAAGACTTCATCAGTAGAAATCAATTGTTCCTTCAAATCTTTGATCTTTGTCATAAAACTATCCATGGAATCTCCTTCATTCATGTGCTCACTCTCCAATTGTTTTCAAAGGTAAGCAACATGAGCCTCATTCCTTGGCTGGTATAAAGTGATAAGTGTATCCCAAGCATCCTTAGCTGTTATGCAAGGGTGAATGTGAAAAATAATGGCACATTTGACAGACAAGGCTATCAATGCATGTGATTGAGCATCTCCACCATCCCAACAAATTTGCTCTGCAGAAGGTGGAGTAGGAACTGCAACACGAAAAGGAACATGAAGAATATCACCATCTTCAAGGCCATCTGTATCACCTTCAGTAATTGTATTTGCAAGTGTAATAGGATGTTTTTCAACACCATACACAATATTCCACAGTCCTTTTGCAACCAATACATGATGCATCATATAAGCCCATAATGGGTAATTGGTATCGTTCAACTTATCCTCAATAGCCAACATACGAAATACATCACTATTTTCAGCCATGACCACTGACTAAAATACCTTGATACATAAAAATGATTGTATCTCAAAAAGTTGAACAGAATTACCCATTCAAGTTCTGCTAAACATGTAGTAGACTTTGAGGTGCCTATAGTGGCGAACTGAAACCTATATATATCTTTGGTGCAAAAAGATGAAAATGCTTGCATAAGCAATGTGATAGTGCATTCTGAGGCTGAAACGAACCTTGAATATGCTCACCAAATTTCATGCTATTCTGAGACTGTGACCGAAGGGGTGTCAATGATGCCCTAGATGAAACGACGACCTGATCTGATACCAATTGTTGGAGTTTGAGGCCTACGAAAGCATGTGAATAGCACAAGGAAGAAGAAGAAGCTTGGAGCACAACACACAATACTGAATATATTATCACTAGAGTGTACAAAGATTAGTGACCCGTTAGAGTCATAGGCATATATACAAGCCAGGGGTAAAAAACCTCCTAAAGAGGGAAAAAAGTGCCTTGGTGGTCCTAGTGTGTTCACACACATTATTACCTAAATATATCAACACTACCAACTTTGGAAACCCCCCTAAGGAATGGTCGATCAAAAAATCTCTTTTCCTTTTAGGCAAAAGAATTTCCAATTGTAAATCCCCCAGCCTTTTAGACACCACAAAGTGTTTTTCCTCGTGAGCAACAAGATTAAAAGCAAGTGGGCCCCCCATGAGGGGATAAAAGTGTTATCAAACTTCTTTGTAATGTTTTCTAGCAAATCTTAAGCAACCCTTGCTTTATGCGACTCAGGGGTCCCAGGGGTGCTAGGTTTGTTCACTTGTACAGTTGCATTCTTCAGTAATTAAATTTTGGTAGAGTAGGTTATTGCCAAACTTCCTTTTGAAAAGAAAACTATGATGCAAACATATCAAAAGGAGCAACTTACCAAGGTCCCAAAGTGTGTGATAATGAGACACCTTACGTGTGAGGAGTGGAAATACATTTTTCTTTTCTTTCTCCTCTCATTGCAATTTACTCTTATCTCCCTTATAGAAAAATGGAAGAATGAGTTTTGATTGCATGAATCTTTGTGAGTATAAAGATGGTGCACATGATGGTGGGGATGAAGAAGAATAAGCAAGTAGAGATGGGCTTTCTAAAGTTCGAAATGCGCCAAAGCTATTCTTTTCCTACTCATAAGCCATGGCAAATCTAATGAAGGTGATGACTATGACCATGCAAACTTCCAAAATTCTCAAGTGGACTTTCACATGAATTATTAGCTTTCCTTCATGATTTCATATCATCATGCCATGATCCTAAAACGGTCAACATCCTTTGGACATAGCCCCAAAAAGTTGTTCTAGGCCAAAAAAAAAAAATCCAAAGGAAAAATCCAGTTAAAAAAAAAATAGTTGCAAGTCCAAAATCCAGTTCAAAATGAGTTCTAAAAAGGAAAAAAAAAAAAAAGAATGGTGTACGTGCTTCTTTGTGTTTAGGATAAATGGAGTGATAGCTCTCTCAAAATGATAAAGCAGGTCATTTTACGACGTGGATTTACACAATTTTGGTAGTAAAAATCTATTCGTGAATCATATTTAGATGACAATTCAAGGGGTCATTTTATGCAATTCAAGGGGTCCCGTGGGTCTACAATTGTATCAACCCACTTGTAATATTTTATGATCAACCCACTTATAATACCAAAGAAAGAAGAAACATGAGAGATGAAACATGGAAACTTCTAGTGAGTCTCTTACTGAAATATATAAAGTAACATGCTGAAAAGTTAAGAAAAAGAAATACTAAGAAAAAGAAATACTCAAATACTAATGACGAGAGGGTTTGGTTTATTTCTTTTAAAGGTGCAAAGGTTTCGTGGGAAAGAAAATAATAGTGGGTTCACACAGAATAGCGACACATTTTTGTCCTCCATGCATACGAATCTAATTGGAAAAGAAAATTTTTTTTTTGTTTTGAGTCCACAAAATTTTGGATGGCCTCACCCCTTCGGAACAAAAGTGTGTTGGACAATCCCAAGTCGCTTGTCCGTATGGTTGGGCCTCTCGCCTCTTGAGGTGAGGGCTAGGTTTCAACCCCCATTGGCACCATGTAAGGGACATGTTTAACATGGAAAGTTATATATTGTGAATGATGTGTCACCGTTTGTCTTGCCTCGCGGTAGTTGTGACTGCAGTTTAACTCAGTTATGTAAACCCTTATTCTTGTGGGATAAGGGGGGTCCCATGAGTACTATGCCCTTCCTTGTATAGTTGGTTTGAAGGATGGAAGGGTCCTCTAGATACTCAATCCATATAAATGTAGAGTCGCACATTCAAAGTTCAAACCTATGAGAGATTAACCATAATTTGAATTGCTTGTTATGAACAAGATTCAATGTTTGGAAGTGCTCGGAGGCTTGCCCGCTTATTGGGTCTGACTCCGCTCACCTAACGGGTATTAGGTGGCACAGTGGCAACAATCTTGATAAAATTTTGAGATTCAAAATGAATGAGGACTTTCATATTATGCTTAATAAGAGATTGTGTCTGAATTGGATGATATTCAGGTGGGAGTTTAAGTTCGAATCCCTTTGGCATCCCTCTCATCGAGATCAAAAAATTTGTTCTATGTGGAAAATCCTCCGTTGGGGAATTCAAATCAATGTTAAGCTAACAAAATTTCTTATGTCCCTTCGTGGTGTAAGCAGTGCAACAATGGCAATGAGGACTTAGGAAACCTCTTCTTTTCTTGCCCCAAGTCAATTTCAATCTGGAGGACCCTTGGGAGAATCATAGTGTTGTAGGGACAAGTGATCAGCTGCTCCTTTGCACTGTGGAATACTTGTACAATTGCATTCTTTATTAATTAAAGTTATTATTAATTAAAGTTTGGGAGAGTAGGCTATTGCCAAACTTCCTTTTTTGAAAAGAAAACCATGATGTGAACATATCAAAAGGAACATCTTACCATGTAGAACAAGGTCCCAAAGTATGTGAATGAGACACCTTACGTGTGAGGACTGGAAATAAATTTTTCTTTTCTTTCTCCTATCGTTGCAATTTACTCGTATCCCTCTTATAGAAAAATGGAAGAATGAGTTTTGGTAGCATGAATCTTTGTGAGTGTAAAGAAGAATAAGCAAGTAGAGATGGGCTTTTCAAAGTCCTAAATGCGCCAAATCTATTCTTTTCCTACTCCTCATAAGCCATGGAAAATCTAATGAAGGTGACCATGCAAACTTCCAAAAATCTCAAGTAGACTTTCACATGAATTATTAGCTTTCCTTCATATCATCATGCAATGATCCTTAAATGGTCAAGACCCTTGGATATAGCATTAGGAAAAAGGGTGAACCCTGCATGGGCCTTGTAAGGATCCCTAATTTTCAGGGATTAAGCCTCATTCTGCTGTTGTCTAAGGGGACAAAGTGCATTTAATAGGGCACTTTTTAGTAGGCTGGAGTAGGCTTTTTTTAAGGCTTACTAGGCTCCTCTCTCTCTTCTTTTAGAGAGAGAGAAAGGGAATCTACTTTCCACATCATCAAACTCGAGCATGTATGGGAATAAAAAAATGATTTTTTTTTTTAAGTCTCAATTTCAGTGTTTATTTACTTGAAAGGGCTCATTTTTTAATATATATGTCAGAAGTGACCTTTTTTGAGTTTAGTTTTTAATTTTCCTTTTGAAAAAGCAATATTTTTAAAATCCCTCCAAAAGTAGAGTGCCACATCATCAAATCCGTAACTACTCTTCACCCAAAAATGACTTTTTCAAAATTTCAACATTTTTGGCTATTCTCAGTGGAAAAACACACTGTGACCCATCCTCATCCAAGAAAACAAACTTTTCTTGAGAAAATCATGCTCTAGCATCTCTTCCAAACAAATTTTTGGTCTCTTTCTCAGTATTGTTTAATTGTTGGAAAAGATGGTGTTGACACCTATTACAAACCTCACATTAGGACGTCCTCATGCCCCAGCATCAACAAGTATCCATGTTCGTGTGCCCAGAGAGTTTGCTCCAAATACACAATGCAACAATGATGTGAACTCTCAAAATGAGCGTCGTGAAGCTGGAGAAAAGAGTATTGATCTTTGGACTCATGGCTCATTATACCCTCCTGATCCAATGTCTTCTTACCATCCAACATTCCATAACCTCTCAACTTTACTTCAGTTCATCGGTGCCGGTAAAGCTGGGCTCTTAGGTTATTGTCAACGATTATCTACACATTCAACTGCCATTACTAAGTATTGGATTCAACAATATCAACTAAATCATACAAGGTTGGTCACTTTTGAAAGCACAATCATATCTTTACAAGAAAAGCTTGCAGAGCTTGAAAAGCATATGGAAGAAAAGGAGAGAACAATTGAGACATTTAAAAACACTGTCCAACACTTGAGAGAGACTCCACTTGGGATGCGATGTAGGAGACGATCATTAACATCCTTTGACTCTCTTTCAATTGGTGGTGGAGCACGCAAACGACGAGTTTTTGCAATAAGGTTTGGCTTGTATTTGTTTCTCTTTTTGGAAGACTTTTATATGTATATATATATATATATTTTTCTTGTTATGTAGGTCATTCGTTGAAGATGTTAATGCATCATCAACAACAGAGGATCAATTCAAGTTATTAAATTCTTGTTTGACCAACAAGCAGGTGGTTAGTATTTTGGAGTCACGGATAGGAAACCTAATCAAGAAGAAAGTGATTAAAGATTTCACAAAAAAGTTACAAGATATTATCACTCCTAGAGACGTGCAGATGGTATGTGATGAAGCAGGGTTTAGTACTAAAGGATACAATGCATTGTACAACCTTTTGAAGCATTCATTAGAAAGAGAAGGTATTTTAAAGAATATGTTTCCATCTCCTTACAAGGTATCGCTAAAGAAGTCAATGTCCAATGAAGATATAACTAGTATTCTTGGAAACTACTTATATATAGAGGATATTATGCCTATGTCTATTTATCATTTATCTACATCCAAAAAAGAGTTGAAAAGCGCAGTTGGAAATGGATTTCCTTACACAAAGTACAACAACATATTCGTGGATTTGGAGAGGCTTCAACAGGCAATGGTTCAATTTTACAAATCTACTATACCAGGTATGTGCACTATTGTTACCTTGATATACATTGTATTTTGATGTTATAAAGATTTTGCTAATTTATGCAGATTGTAATACCAAATTACAGTTTATATTGAATTTAGATGAATGCCAGATTATAAAGGGACGACGAATGGAGAGATTGAGTTTGACACTCATGAATGAAGCTATGAGAAATGCCATATCTGATGAAAGTTGTAACTCTAGCTCTAAGTCTACATATAGTGTTCAATCCGAGAAAGAAATATGGTGGTTAGGTGCTATTGAAGTACCTAAAGAGTCCAATGATGTTCTTTCATGGATTTTTAGTAGGACCCCATGGATCACTAAAGTAATACTTTCTCAAATTCATGGTGCAAAGCTCCACATAGAAAACTTTGGTGATTTTGAGATAGATTGGCACTTGGGTGGGGATTTAAAAACTATCAAATGCATGTTAGGTTGCAAGCAAGGTGCATCTGCTCGTTATCCATGTCCATTTTGTACTCGAGGCTACAAAGTAACAAAGGGACAACAAAAAGTACTATCTAGCTTAGATGAATACATAGATGCACCTACTTCCACAGAATGGGATAGACCTTTGTTAAGGTGTCCAATGTTAGAAATACCTAACCGTGACACATTAGATAAAGATTGGAATCCCATTATTCCATTTCCATTAGTTAATGTTCACTTTTGCACATTGCATGCTTTCATGAGAATATTTGATAGATTATTGAAGCTCCACATAGAATATGCATTTTCCATGAAGCCAATTGATAAATCTGTACAAGCAATCAAAAAATTGGAAGAGTTGCTTAATTCGATTGGTTGTCATGGTGGTAATGTAACTCTAGTTGTCAAAAAACCTGGTGAATCGCAAAATAGTTTGCAACAAGTGTCAATGACAGGGAAGAAGGCAAGAAAATTTTTCAGAACAGGTGTAAGCCCTAAGGAAAATGAATGCAGGGAGCTATGGAAAGACTTGTGCATGATCACCACTGATAATGATTCTCAAATTGACCTTAGTAATAGGCGAAAGAAGGTTTGGTCATGCTTAGATAAGTTGGTAGGTTTAATGAGTCTTAATAGCTCCAACAAAAATGACCGTCAGTTGTTTCAAGATACATTAATGGAGTTTGCAAAGTGTTTCATCCTATCTTGGGGAGAGAGCAATATTACACATTACATTGTAAGTTTTCTTATTTTTTCAATTTTCTTGTTGATAAGATTGTGTTATATGTACTTATATCATTTCAGCATATTTTATTTGCACATGGAGCATTTTTTATGCATCGATATGGTTCATTGGAGATTTTTAGTACACAAGGAATGGAGAAGTCACATTACAAGGCTAGAGGTGTTTACTTCAAGAACACACGACATGGTGGTGGTGCAATGCAATCAAACTATATGGAACAGATGTTTAATTGGTTTTATCGTACTGTATTTTCAAGGACATATGCAATGGAACGAGCCAAGGAGTCGAAAGTTGCAAAACTTGCAAGATTTCATCAACACAACTTAGCTAGTGAAAAATGGAAGTCATCATTGGGACCTTTACGTCATGCTCAATGGCGAGCTACAAGAACACGAGAGGGTTCATCATGGAAGTGAAGTCATTTAATACATTCATGGCATTTTCTGAATAATTCATAAGGTTTGCTACACACTAATCTCTTCTTTGCAATTTTTTCAGGTAATTTTTAATTTTTAAACTATTTTTTGTCCATTCAGGTGTGAACAAAACCTTTTTAAGTGAAACATTATAAAAGGAGACTCATTGTCTCATTTCAACATTCTAGCACTATAGAGGATGGCACGAACAAAGCAAACTGCAAGGAAGGATCCCATTAACTTTCCTAGCTATGTGCAAGGCACTCAGAAGCCACCATGGATGAATCACCACAAAAGGCGACGTAGTGTCTCGCACTCTGCATCCCATCGTGAAACAGGTGGTGGCCATACCTCTGGGAGTGAACAGTTGCATGAACAAGTGGAACATGGGCAATCCAGGGAAAAGGCCGTAAATCAACCCCAATCACCACCATCATCATATGATGAGCCTCCATCACCAAAGAGAGCAACAAAGAGAAGGGTGAAGGAGCGTGCTCATAGACAGGTAGTTTCTGATGATGATTTTGATGAATCGCATGAGGATGTGTCTCAACAAGGTTCACAATCAAGTGATGAGAGTCAAAGATTGCCACCATGGGGTAACGAAGAAATACCTACAAATCATAGGGTTACTGTAGCGGGAAAGACACTACCATCAAATCAGGGGGCCATACCCAATGATCAAGAGAGAGAGCAAAGCCAGCAACAACATCCTGAACAAGGAGAAAGCTCAAGACGCGTGCAACGGAAGAAGAAATTCTTTCAACCTCGTCGTAGACCACCCCAACCAAGACCACAAGAAAATGTCCAACGAAGACCACCACCACCACAAGCTAGAGCACCACAATGAAGAAGAAGATATACGAAGACATTTGCAGAGATAAGGCACTATCAAAAGACAGCTGAGCTTCTCATACCTAGAAGACCCTTTGCAAGGGTGGTCAAAGAAGAGTTACAAAGGTATTGTGCAGGGTTAAGGATCCAAGCTCTAGCTTTAGAAGCTTTACAAGAGGCAGCTGAAGCATTTTTGATATCAATGCTAGAGGATTCCAACCTGTGCGCCATCCATGCTAAGCGAGTCACTATACAACCGAAGGACATACAGTTAGCTAGGATAATTAGGGGTGATCGTAGCTAAGTTTTGTAACTGATCTCTATGGACAAGAGATTTTTTGTAAATATTGCCATTTTCAATGAAACATTAGCACTTTTCCTCTATTCCATTTATAATCTCATTATTTAGAATGAAACATGAGCAGTCATTTTACATTTCCATGTGTTTTCTTGTGATAATCTCTCATATATGAATGATTGTTTTCTTATCTTGTCATTTTGATCTAGTGATAATATCCCTGTACTGAAATTTCTTTTTTATTTAAGGTCATGTAGGTCTTGTAGGGCATTAGGAGGCCAAATAAGGCCCTGCCACAGAAACGCGGGAGAAGGCCCTGCAAAACGTTTGCAGGGCCTTCTCCTGCGTTTCTGTGGCAGGGCCTTATTTGGCCTCCTAATGCCCTAAAAAACCTTTGAAATATGAAAGAGGGATCATGACTAGTAAAGCTAGTTCAGGGGTAAGGTAACCATCTTGAAAATATCCATCTAGTGAAGGTTGAGTCTCATGTAAGGTAACCTTGGGCATGTCAGGACCTTTAGTTTCATTCTTTTGGACTCTTGATCGTTGGGTAAGCCTCCATTAAGGTCTTCTAGGGCATTGGGAGGCCAAATAAGGCACTGCCACAGAAACGCGGGAGAAGGCCCTGCAAACGTTTTGCAGGCCCTTCTCCCGCGTTTCTGTGGCAGTGCCTTATTTGGCCTCCCAATGCCCTAGAAGACCTTAATGGAGGCTTACCCAATGATCAAGAGTCCAAAAGAATGAAACTAAAGGTCCTCCCAATGCCCTACATGACATCAATACATCACATGCAGGTCCAAAAGAATTTTAGATAATATACTGAAAAAGAAATACTTGAGACAACTGTAAATAAAGCAAAGTGAAAATTTGATATTAATTCAATTGTTTACATCAATTGGCTTTGAGTTTCTCAATGACTCTCTTTCGACGCTCCAAAGCCATGGGTAGGGTGTAAGTCAAAATTGAGTTTGCTATTTGATCAACATTTCTAACACCTAGACCTAGAGATATACCTATTTGGCCTAAGACCTTTCCACGGAAGTTGGAACCTAAGGTTGTAGTTACAAGGGATTTCTTAACTAAAAAGATACAATTACTCCCCTGTGTAATGGTTGATAAACAAAGCAATTTACTTAAGGCCTTTAGACACCATGTCATGAAGTGGCCCTGAGGACTGAACTCTTTATGGATAATTACAAAATGGTCTTTGGGAAGTTTCCCAATGTAGTTTGCAAGGGATGAGCCACCTCCACGAGCCACTCGATCACCTCCGCTCCTTGCTGCAAACTTGTCGACTTCAATCACCTCCTGCACAAAGTTTTATGATTAGTAGCTACATGTGTTTGTAAGAATGAATGACATGAATTGAAGATACTTACATCCTGAACTCTATCTTCTTCTTCTCCTCTCTCTTGAAGTTGTAAATTAATGCTGGAGTGGGACATCCCACTCTGCTCGATTACTGGTGAGGAGGGAATTTTTTATTCCAATATCCTTTCTTGTGCATTATTAAATTGTTCTTCTGTGATATGTTCATGTTCACTTGTGAGTATGTCATTGCAAACCAATTTTATTGTGTCGGCCACTGAGTCACCAAATGGCAAACACTTTTTCTCCAACAACTCAGAGGTACTATCCAAAGGACACTCTGACAAAGTACAAAACAAACTTAGGCATTCATCAAGCCGTAGCCCAAATGCCTTCTCTACATCATGTAAAAACAAATATTCTTGTCCCTCGACAAGAACCACTGAAAAAGTTTCAATCTCCACCTCTGGAATAGTTGCTTCTGGCTCCGAAGAGGTGGATGGCTTAGGCACTTCTTTCAACTTATCATCCACACCAAGAGGATAAGTTTTCTCAATAGCTTCTCTCTCTAATAGGAGATTCAAGGGTTCTTGAGGTGGTTCCTTTTTATCCTCGACAAAACCACCTATAAGAAGATGAGGGATCTCATGAGGAATTGGTTCTGGTTCCTCATTCACAAAGAAAATTGTGGCAGCAATGAATGAAAGATATTTTGGACCCATCTTGCGTTTCCTATTCAATTTCCTTATAAGTGGCACAGTTTCATCAAGAAGGTGCCCTGCTTCCTCTGCAATTGCCTGGAACCGTTTCAATCGTTTTGCAAAAGCCTCATCACCTTTGTGAATGTAGGTGAGAAGGTCACATGGAACCCAAGTTCCATCATATGGTGGTATTTCAATGGAGAAACGCAATATATGAACTTGCATATATTGAAGTAGCTCCTCCAAAGCATCGGCATTCATTTGCACGGTTGCATGGAGGTCAGGAACCTTGGAGAGAAGATCATATAGGTCATGTTGACCTTTGTAATCTGAATCCTCCAAAAATTCTAGAAACTTGTGGCGTGCACTCTTAGTAGGTACAGAGGTGGAAGCCATAGCTTGCAAATGCAGACTGTTCTAACACTCAATGTGGTTGCAAAAGTGAGAAATGAGGAGAGAGGACTCCTATTTATAACTTTTCTAGAATTTTTAAGTGATGGGTCCCACTTTTTCATAGAAGTGACTTTTCCTTAAATTAAAACATAAGAGTCTTGAAAAGGAAAACTTTGACATTCGAGATCACATCAAAGGAAATAAACAATAAGAATGCTCTTTCAAGAAAAACCTTGAGAATTTACAGATACAAGTAGAATGTGGCCAAAATATCCTTGAAGCAAATGTGAAAAATTTTTCATTGCAAAAATAGGTTTGTTTACAGGTTTCACAGTATCTTTACAAAAAAGAGTTATGACAATGAAATGTCAGTTCCATCCATGCTCCAATCTGCAAGAACCTTGATTTTGTCTTCCAATCTCTTTCCAATCTGTGGACAATTCATAAAAGAGTAAAACATTTTCAAATCATGAACAATAGTGATAGAATAAGATATATATATATATATATATATATATATATATATATATATATATATATATATATATATATATATATATATATATATATATATATATATATATGTATATATGGAATACAACTCTTACCTTGTTCCCTCGTATTCGAAATTTGAAATCATGAAGATCCTCATATCCCATGATAAGTAAGTGCTCTCTCAAGTTGGCCAAGTTCCAATGTTGATTAACTAAAACCACCTCCATATCATTGTTTGGTAACTTCACATTAATTTCAAATGAAGCTAAAGATCCCTCCGAGCTTTGCAAAGGTATCCACTCTCCTAGTTTACACATCCAACGATCATAATAAAATCTGATGTACAATGAGGTGCGATGTTTTAAATAGCGAAACCCTATACCTGTGTCACCAATTCTACAACGATATCTATCCCCTTTTGACAATCCTTCTACATAACCCCAGTTTTCCCCTAACAATCCTTCTACTGCTTCGTATGTAATATCTTTACATAGGAACATTGTAGGAGTTTCTACAAAAGGAATGCCTTGAAATATGAAAACAAAGCAATGGATTGGTAGAGTCCAATGAAGACCTATTGATCTAGATACGCGTGTGAATTTCAAAGAGTTATGTATGTCCATCACCATCTTACGCTTGAAAGATGATATGGACCAAAAATCAGGTTTTGGCCACTCTAAACTAAGAAGAGAGTCAACTTTGATAATCTCCAACCTTCTATATTCACCATCTGTGGAAGGAACAATGTACTCGTGAGTGTAAAAGAAGATCCTTTCACGAATAAGTTTAGCAGGAGGTACATCTGGAAACACTAATGCCCCAATGTCTGCATGTAATGCTTTGAAAGTTCCTGTGAGACTATGAAGTGGTTGCTCTTCCACTAAACTAGAAGGAAATATGACTGTAGCAATGAAAAACATATGAGATGAGTAATTCAGACATTTAACACCATGAAGCATTGAGAAAATAGAAATACTCACAATGGATTGCATATCTAATTCTATTAGAGTTTTCTAACTTCATGGTTGAAACTGTGAAGACATGTTGTACAATAGCAACCATCCCACCATGTGTTTGCTGCTTGAAGCCTAAGAGCTTACCTTTCCAATGAAGATCCAAATTTCCACGATCTCGAACACGATGAGGACCAAGTCCAGATGGCTGCATGTACACCCATGCACCTTTGCAAAACTCTTGTGGTAGCCAACTTCCTTCCATTGTTTTGATGTTGTGGCACGTCATTGTGTGAACTTCGTCCTTTGGTCTCCTACGAGCTCTGGAGCTTTCCATGGGAGTAAGAGTTGTTGTCATTGCTGCAGAAGTTGGGAGAATGGTAGGAGGAGAAACAATGCTTCTGTTGTATGGTATGGAGGGAATAGAGGTGAAAAATATGACTTTTTGGGTTTTGGGTATGAAAATGGGAGTTTGAAGAGGGAAAATAGAGTTTTTTGAGTCATTTTGAAAAAAGTCACTTTTTTAGTCCACAAACATGCACGGATTTTGAATAGAAGTCAAAAATAGCACTTTTGACCCTGAAAAGTGATATGGAGGTCATTTAATGGTATTATGATGAGTTTTACAACTTTTAAAAAATTTTGAATTTTTGGGCCCAGCCTGATTACGAGATTTCTTCTCTCTCTAGAAGACAACCCTGAACATAGAGGAATCTTGTCCCCTCTTCCCCCTTCAGCCTAGTATTTTATAGGGTATAGACTGTGGCCACCACCCTCTTCTGATTGGTCCATCACTAATCACTCTTTGAGCTAAAAGGCCCATCGAGGGTTCACCTTTTTTCCTAATGGCCCCAAAAACTTGTTTTAGACTGGTCAACACAATGAGGAGTGCTCGTTTACATCAAGCAATGATGGTTGAACTTTCTTTGGGTGTATGAAGACATGACATGTAAGATGAAAAGCAAACCAACATGTACAAGAAGCATGAAAATCACTCAGAAAGGGACACCCAAATCCACCCAAGAATACCTCAAAGAAAGAAGGAGAAGGGAGAATAAGCCACTAGAAACCTTGAACACGAATGTATAGAAGATAGATATAGTTCATATGACCAACAACCCTCCTTTAAAATTGACTCCATTGTCATCTATACTACTTTCCCTATCTCTTTTCAAGTAGGCCCTTTAGTGGCAAGTCACATGGGCTTTTTAGGAGAAGTTTCTAGTGCAATCCATTGCAGTAATCCCCCAATGTGCAAACCTTGAGGGGTAGTTCCCAAGTCTCTACATATTTGATCTCTTTAATGTTCTTCGTGAGTGTTTGAGTCTTCACTCTCCAGAACTTACATATTTGATTTCTTTGATGTTCTTCAGGAGTGTTTAAGTCTTCACTCTCTACATTCAGAACTTACATATTTGATATCTTTGATGTTCTTCTTCAGTGTTTGAGTGAGTCATAGTTGTTATAGTTGGTTTGAAGGATCCACAGGCCTTGTAGATACTCAACTCATATAAATGTAGAGTCGCACATTCAAATTTCAAACCTATGAGAGATTAAAATTGAGATGACGACTATCTCAATATCTTATGATCAACCCACTTGTAATATTTTATGATCAACCCACTTGTAAAAGCCAAAGAAAGAAGAAACATGAGAGGTCAAAGATGGAAATTTCTAGTGAGTCTCTTACTCACATATAAAGTAAGATGATACAAAGCTGAAAAGTTAAGAAGAAAATACTAATGGTAGAACATATATACCAATCAATCATAAAAATAAAAACAAAAGAGGATTTGAACGTGTAAATGTCAAAAGGTGCACAAGGAGATAATACTTTTTCCTAAAGAAAATGCCTTAACGTGAAAATATTTTATCCTTCTCATGTTTTGAGCTCCAAAGGGGAGAAAACTTTCAAAAAGATGATCCTCTATCATGAGCATAAACTTTGTCCGTGGAGGAATCAAAAATTCTATTTTAGTGAATATGTCTGTATCTCACAAAGCAGGGGTTAGACGCCTGACATGATCAATATTACAAAGCTTGAAACTTCATTAAAATAGAGCTTGGGAAGGGATGGCCCTAAGGTCCAATGAGGAAACTAATTTTAGATGAGCCCAAAGGCCGAAGACAAAATCACCAGGCTAAGAGATCACAAACAAGGGGTGCCCAAAGATGGTAATATACTAGCTTGAAGACCTTAATTCGTCCTACCTTAGATAAGTAGGGGATGTCATGTAGCACATGGTGTTTGAACCTCCATCTCGCACCCGAAGGTGACATGCTAAACTACAATGTTGCATGTGTGAGGACCCTATCATACTACTTTTGGGCATTGTATGGAGCACATGCTTTTGTGTGTGTGTGTGTGTAAGAGAGACATGCTTGCTTTTGGAGAGATGCTATGTTTTGAAAAGACAGTACTATTTGTAAACACCCCAGCGTACATGAAACCGACGTGCTTTCATCATGAGAAGTTATGTGCTTATATTTTCTTTGATAATTGTGAAGGGTTTTCCTTTGTGAACACCTAAACGACATTGAGAATGATTCTCTCTCTCTCTATCTATCTATCTAAAAGAAATCCCTATAAAAATAGTGACTTTTATCATTAAAAACCATTGTAAATATCACTTTATATTTTTGCAACTCCATTTTGTCCAAGACAAGGAGTCCTTGAGCTTGAGGATTATTAGAAGTAGCTACATATCAATTTTCATAATTTTTAGACTCCGTTTGAGCCCCCAAATAAGCCCTGGAACCTAATTTTTAACTAGGCTGGAGTCTAGGTTTGGACAGGGCCAAAACTACTCAAAAAAAACTATAAAAAGAGCTAGAGAGCTCATTTTTGAGGTGAGAGATTTGGAGATTGAAGCTTTTGTAAGAGAGTTTTTTTGTAATAGAAAGCTTTCCATTGTTCCTCTCTTTGTTCTTACCTTGTGTGTGTGTGTGTGTGTGCATGTGTGTGCATGCTTGTGTGCTTCTCACTCACGCACTTGTGTCTTCACGTGCTCATAGTCTTCATACCAGTCCTCACATCTCCGTGAATTGACATTTATGAGGTGGATCTCCTCACGTTGGTACTTATCATTGTGCTAAAGTGACACCAAATTTGGTGCCATTGCCAAGAGAGAGCTTCGTCAAGCGTGTGATGGCGAGACGTAGAATTGTGACATTGGAAGGTAAAAAAATACTCATTTTCTGTTGAGTTTCTGATTTTTATCTGCCTTCATCATCATCATCATCACCATCTTCTCCCATCTTCGTCTTCTCATATTGTTTCTTTGTTTTTTACTCTACATTCACCTCGTTTTTCATTTGTGGCTACGATCAAGTTACCTTGCTTGGATCCTCATAGCAAGGAGGTTGAGACATGTACACCTCCTCTGAAATCCAGCCATTTAGAAATGCATTTTTTACATTCAATTGATACATGTTCCAATTCTTTGATGCAGCCATACTTATCAATACCTTGATGGTTGGCATTTTGGCCACAGGTGAGAAGGTTTCTTCATAATCAACTCCTTGGATTTGTGCAAAACCCTTTGCCACAAGTCTAGCTTTGTACCTGCTTATTGATCCATTAGAATTTCTCTTGATCTTATAGATCCATCTAGAACCAATTACCTTCATAGACTCCTTCTTTGGCACTAGTTCCCAAGTATCATTCTCCTTGAGTGCTTCAATTTCCTCATCCATAGCTTCCTTCCATTCTGTCTTGGTCTTTGCCTCTTCATATGATTCTGGCTCTTCAAATGACAAGTCTTTTGCAAGATAAACATAGTGCTTGGTAACTAAAGAAGTATCATGCCCATATCTGATTGGCTACTTGCTCTCCCTTTGTGATCTTCTAATTGGTTGGTTGGATGATTCAGGTATATCCTCCAATTTCTTCATCTTCACTTTGCTTTTGGACTTCCATGCCTTGAATTCTTCTAAGTTTTGATGATGTCCTCATCATTTGAGTTGATGTCTTCATTCTGATTAGGCTCCTCCTTAGCGAGGTTTGGAAATTCCTCTTCCAAGTCATAAGGTAGCTTTACTTTCTTGCATTCACTTTCCAACCAAGAACCATTCTCATCAAAGACAACATCTCTACTGACCATAAATCCTTTGTTAGAAGGATTGTAGAACTTGTATCCTTTCTGATTCAAGTCATACCCTATGAAGATGCACTTCTCTGCCTTAGGGTCTAGCTTACCTCTGATTTGAGAGGGGATGTGCACATAAGCAACACATCCAAAGATCCTGCAATGATCAAGTGAAGGTCTTCTACCATGCCATGCTTCATATGGGGTCATCCCATCAAGAGATTTGGATGGCAATCTGTTTACAAGATAAGTGGCAGTAGATACACTCTCTGCCCATAAGTAATTACATAATTTTTTCTCATTTAACATTGACCTAGATGTTTCAACAATTAGTCTATTTCTCCTCTCTGCCACCCCATTTTGCTCAGGGGTATACCTTGTGATTTCTCTCTTGATTCCTCTATCTTGCAAGAATGCATCAAACTCATTTGAGAAGTACTCACCTCCTCCATTTGACCTTAGTCTCTTTAGACTTCTTCCTGTTTGGTTCTCAACAAGTGCAAGATACTTTTTAAAGCAACTGAATACTTCATCTTTGTGCTTCATAAAGTACAAGATAGTCCACCTACTGAAATCATCAATGAAAGATACATAATACCTTGAACCAGAAATTGAGGGATCCTTACTTGGTCCCCAGTTGGGTTATAGGGTATGCACACATCCTCAATTGTGCATAAGAACCCTCCCTAGACCATGAGAAATAACCTTTTTGTATATATATGAGTGTCACATATGAACACTCTCCTATAGCACTTTTTAATATTTCCTTATACCATAGTGAAGAGGTCTCTCAAATATTTCACCCTTTTTACCTTTCTAAGGAATTCCCACGTATAAAATCCCACGCATATCTTTTTTGGGGATTTGGTTGTTACACATTTGATCTTGGAATATCCTAGAAGATATGCTAGTTAGAGAGAGATCCACTTTTTGACTTTTCAAAAGAGCACATGGGGAATAGAGCTTAGCTTATAAATAGATGCTATTTTTGTAAAGAAGGGAGCTTTTGGTCGACGTGCTCTCATGTTATATCATTTATCAATGGAAGAAGCTCTCTTTACTCTTACAAGACTATTTACATTTACATGTATTGTGTCTTTATGAGTGTGTGAGAGTGGTGTGTGTGTGTGCCTATGCATGTCTCTCCTTTGTGTTAGTAGAGTAGTTGCATTTGCTTGTATTTTCCTCATGGACTAGGATTCTTGACTCCCTATTCTCCTTGTTTTCAGGCATGTGGCATAGCATGGGGCTGATGCCAATGGCTTGAACATGTTGGAGGTAGGGGTGGATGAGAGGAGAGTCACTCTTGAGCTTTCCTTCTTGCTTCCATGCAAGGTGGCGAGGGTTTTGGTCTTTCCTTGCTACAACCTCAATATCCCCATACATCCGTATGGACAAGCTCTAGGTAGTCCTCATACATGTAGCCTTTTCTTGAGAAGGGTAACTTGTGAGATTTTCCAAACTAAAAAGCACCACATTTATAGATCATGTGTTGCTTGGAACATTAGGTATTCCAAGTACACATTGATCTCTACATATTTGCTTTAAAGTTCTCTCACCAATATGCCCTAATCTCTTATGCCAAATTTCAGGCTCTGATAGTGTTCGGTCTTTGTAACTATAAAGTGCAATATTCCTTGTATCGTCAAGTTCAAAAGTGAATAATCTAGCTATCTTTTATCCTTTGGCAATTCTGTTGAATCCATGTTGGGGATCCTCCACAAATGCTCCATGTTGGTTGAACCTGACCTGCAAATCCTTTTCCACAATGTGTCCAACACTCATCAAATTCTTGGTAATTGTGGGTACATATATTTATGTCAATGATATGTTGATTGCTGGGAAGTCCTCTTATGACTTGTCAATTCTCAAAAAGAAGTTAAGTCAAACATTTGATATGAAGGATCTGGGGGATGCCAAACATATCCTTGGCATGCACATTACTCATGATAGGAGTGAAAGATGCATATACTTGTCTCAAAGGGAGTAATTATCCAAAGTACTTCATAGGTTCAATATGCAGGGTGGAAAGGCATTGAATACACCTTTACCCACATATGTGAAGTTGAGCAAGGATGATTGCACCAAATCAGATGAGGAAAAGGAATTCATGACTAAAATTCCCTATTAGTCTGTTGTTGGTAGTCTCATGTATGCTATGGTAGCTACGAGACCAGACATTGCATTTGCTGCGAGAGTTGTGAGAAGATATATGTCTAATCCTGGCAAGAAACATTGGGAAGCATTCAAGATGATTTTGAGATATCTGAGTGGCACTAAGGACAAGTGTCTATGCTTAGGTAGAGGGAAAGCATCCACTATTGGTCACACAGATTCTGACTATGCTGGTTGTGTAGACAATCGTAAGTCTACATTGTAGAGAATGAGTTCTCCTATGTGCAACAAAAACGTGTAATGAGCCCTCGTATGTCCAACACTTGGACAAATAGTTGCACCTTGGATAGCTTGCTGCTCTCAATACAAAACTCAAATGGACCTGTGCATATCCACACAAGTATGCTAAAGAATTGAACTTCACTCTCGGACAAATAACTCCCTGAATATATATCCTTTGAGAAAGATACTTGATATAGAGAATAGCTTTCCAACAAGCTAAAAATCAAGTAATTTAGATGAGTTTTGGTCAAGAAATTCAACTGACCAAAATAGACCACCTGTTCACACAAGTATACTAAAAAACTAAATTCACTCTCTAACAGATATCTCATAGAATATAGATCCTTTGAATGAGATATTTGGGACAGAGAGATTACATGCAAAGAGATTTCCAACAAGCTAAAAACCAAGAAATTTGGATACCTTTTGGTTGGGAAATTTAATCGACCAAAATAGACTACCTATCTACACAGGTATGTTGATAAACTGGACTTCACTCTTTGATTGATATCTCATAAAATATATAAGCTTTCAAGGATATATTTGAGAAAGAGAAATTACACAAGATAAGCTTTCCAATGAGTGTTTAAACACAAGAAATGGTTACATATACACTGAGATATGAGCTTCACAATAGAGCTATGTACAAAATGATGTGCGGCTAGAAGGAGTCTATGGGAAGACAAAATGACAAAATGACCAGATCCGAATATTGGGAGCTCTTGCCTCTTTCTCTCCTTATTTAGAACGGCTCCCACTCCACTTTTATAACCAATGAGCATGTGAAGAATTTTGTGCCTCCTTCTTAACTCACCACTTTCATTTGATTGCCCACTACATGTTACTTACTACAAGGTAGATATTGTATATTTTACTCATCATGAATTTTGACTAGCTTCACACCTAAAAACCCCTCACATGCCCAAACTCCATCCACTCCACTTCATCCCACCCCACCACTCATTATAAATAGACTACAACCAGGATCTGTTCTTGCAGATCCAACCCCAGAACACTTTGACATGATGTTCATGGCCTACCAGACTCAACTTCAAGAAGGGCCAACAACTACAAACCTAGACAAGAGCTACCCTAGAGCAAATTTAGAGATTGAACAGACAAAAATGTGCATGAAAATGGTAGAACTAGCTCTGGCTATGCTTGAGACCAATCAATTATTCAATTAGACAAATTCTATCAAACCAAATTTGCATTTACAAGGCTTACTAGAAAGATTAGAACAATTAGTAAACAAGCCACCCTCCACAGGCTCAACCAATTGTTGAAAGAGAAATATCACCACCAATGAAAGTTTATGTTCCTGATTCCACGGATGCCAAAACACCCCTTTCAATCGAACAGTACTCTCAAGAGTTCTTGCAGGAAATACAAGAAGAGAAATGGGCCAAGGAGAAGGGTAATCCCCCTCCTATTCTTGAAATTGATGAACTTCATGATCAACTTTCCCCAAGACATTCCATCTATATACGGAGACCAAGCAGAGCAACAAGAAGATAGAAGATTAGATTTTGAATCTAATTCTTCAAAAGAGTTTCAACAATTCACAGGCTCATGGGAATATGAATCTCTTTAGATTAGAGCTCCCACAATATTGATAAGAAATGAAGACTCACTAGTTCCAAGAAACACTGAAGTTGTGAAGAACACTAACATGTAGTGTCATCTAACCTTAGAAGAGCTACTCAAAGTAAAACCTGAGTTGTGGAAACATGTGGCGAATCAGGTTCTAGAACTTGGTTCCAATGTGCCAAAAGCAAGCTCTAAGAAAAAAGTCCTAGAGATACCTCTAGACAAAATGTGAGACATGAGTGAAGGTGAAGAAGGTAATACTAATCTCCCAATCACCTACCAAGGTTACACAACCAAAGCTATCCTAGGTTAAGGTTTTGGTGTTGCGATTTCGACCACCTCCTTGTGGAAGCAATGGGGGAAATGAAGCTTCAAATGGCTAGCGACCATATTAAAAGACCTCTAGGATTGCTAGAAGGGATAACTCTAACGACTTGTGGTGTAGAGTTTGAGCACAGCTTTGTTCTATGTGGCTTTGGCAAAAATAATGTCTATGAGATGATCCTAGGAAGACCCTTCCCACGGCAACTACAAATAGTACAGGATTGGGGAACCAACTCCTTGTACTTGCAGCACTTGGGGTCACAACCAAGGTCAATTTAAAAGATTATACCTTCAAAGATGTACCAGCCCTACAGTGGAATCCTATCCACAAGGTGCAAGAAGATTCAATCTCTGTGCATTCTAAAAGTTCATCTTATCCATCCTGGATGCATGAAGATACTCATTTATGGATGTGCAAGGTTGCAAGGGAAGAGGAAAGACACCTAAAAGTGAGAGAAGAAGGAACTTCTCAAGAAGACATACCAGTTAGAGACCTAGCCTACACATCGATGATCTTTCCAGATGAGGCATTTGAGCCTCATGGTTGGGTAGAAATCCTAGCCACCATGGACATTGCTGTCAATGAAGAGCAGTGGACACCTCATTGTGATGAGGGGGGTTATGATACCTTTGTGTTCATGTGTGAGCCCGCTAGAGGAATGTGACCCTAGTGATGTCATAGAAGAAGAAGGAGGATGATGATGATCTAGAATCTATTGTGATGGATAGTTGCTTTAATTCATAGGATCACTATCTAGAAGACATAGGAGTATTTACCCAAAAAGAAGAAGAACCTCTCACAAGCATCAAAACTGTAAATTCAAAGGATGGAAGTGAAGGTGGTCAAAAGAAAAAGAAAAGATTATCAGTGAAACAAGAAGAGGAGGAATCATTGTTCGAAGTACCAGAGAATTTCAAGAAATATGAAGTTGAATACCAAAAAATTTTGGTATGAATGCCTAAGAGACAGGCCATCACAGGAGAAGCATATGATAATAAATAAAAGACCGAAAAAATTATAGCAACCATTGAAGAGAACAAAGAGCATAAGGAATGGTTGATCAAAATATCTCTTTTCCTTTTAGGCAAAATAATTTCGAATTATAAAAACCAGCCACCTTTTAGACACCACAGAGTGTTTTTCCTCGTGAGCAACAAGATCAAAAGCAAGTGGGCACCCCATGAGGGGGATGAAAGGGTTATCAATCTTCTTTGTATTGTGTTCTAACAAATCTTAAGCAACCCTTGCTTTGTGTGAGTTTGGGAGAGTAGGCTATTGCCAAACTTCCTTTTGAAAAGAAAACTGTGATGTGAACATATCAAAAGGAGCATCTTACCTTGTAGAACAAGGTCAAAAAGTATGTGAATGAGACACCTCACGTGTGAGGAGTGGAAATAAATTTTTCTTTTCTTTCTCCTCTCGTTGAAATTTACTCTTATCTCGCTTATAGAAAAATGGAAGAATGATTTTTGGTAGCATGAATCTAAAGATGGTACACATGATGGTGGGGATGAAGAAGAATAAACAAGTAGAGATGGGCCATGGAAAATCTAATGAAGGTGATGACTATGACCATGCAAACTTCCAAAAATCTCAAGTAAACTTTTACATGAATTATTAGCTTTCCTTCATGATTTCATATCATCATGCAATGATCCTAAAACTCTCAACATCCTTTGGATATAGCCCCAAAAACTTGTTTTATTTTGGACCCGTCGACACAATGAGGAGTGCTCGTTTACATCTAGCAGTGATGGAACAACTTTTAATTGTTCAGTCTATGTGGTTGAACTTTCTTTGGGTGTATGAAGACATGACATGTAAGATGAAAAGCAAACCAACATGTGCAAGAAGCATGAAAATCACTCAGAAAGGGACACCCGAATCCACCCAAGAATACTTGAAAGAAAGAAGGAGAAGGGAGAGTAAGCCACTAGAAACCTTGAACACGAATTTATAGAAGATAGATATAGTTCATATGACCAACAACCCTCCTTTAAAAGTGACTCCATTGTTATCTATCCTACTTTCCCTATCTCTTTTCACATTGTAGTGTGTAGCCTAGTTTTAAAAACTTGGTTGTAAGTACAAAATCCAGCAAAATACAAGCCAATACTTCTGTGCACAATCACACAGAGTGCTCAATTACAAAATACCCAATATCCCAAAGTCTTCTTGCCCCCGGCCTCCTCTGCACCAGACCTCCACCTGCTTCAAGCTTATCCTTGTGCACACCTTGCACCAAGCTTCCACAAAGGGGGAGGAGTGAATACCTTCTGTCGGCAAGCGTACACTGCAATGAGACCTTGAGATCCTTGGGGAGTATAGCTTAGCCCTCTCTACACAAATCCTTAGTCACTCTTCTTGGGCAAGGTCCAAGAATAGACCTTGCCTTGATTTGAGTGTGTCGATCACGTAGGCTCCTAACTGCAATGGTATCTTGGTGCTCACTTTGATGTCCCAAGATTGTCTTCACAAGTGGCAGCCAACGACTCACTGTTTTGTCCTGTAGTGACTTTAGACTAAAACCCAAAATTTTAATGGGGGGGCCATACTTTCACCTGTGCGTACGTTGTCGCTTCACATACCTTCACATTTCCTTTTAAGTCTTCACCTTTGCACCTAAGGGGGGGTTCACCTGAACCTTCTAAAACACTTTAAAACACACTTTGAACCTTAGGGAAATTAGAGAAAATACCTCTGCAACCTGCAACTCACTTTCTCCAATTTACCCTTTGTGGACAATTAATTGTGCACTACCTGTGCACTTTGACACCTGCATTTTAGCACTTTGACTTTGCACCTATTGACTTTGACCTTGACCTTGTTGACTTTGACTAGTTGACTTTGACTAGTTGACTTTGACCTTTTGACTTTGACTACAATTGACTTTGACCAACATGACTTTTATGGGCTCAACAGTTGCCCACCACCTAATGTGCTCTCCGTCCCGGAGAGCTATAGCCAAAACTTTGAGCATAATAGACACCCTGAAATTAGAGCTGCAAAAACTTGAATCGTACATCGGAGCAACAACCAAGTCCACCAAAAGCAGAATAGAACAAGCACCAGAGAAGAACCAAAAACTGGATTTTGCCATGGAAAAGCAAAGGGTTGCAATGGGAGGGTAGAAAGGATGGGGAAGGAAGGGTTGATGGGGCTAATAGTGATAGGTTCGGGAGGGTTAAGGATGTGGCTAGGCAGGTGTGTAAAGGGAGGGATAGGGAGAAGGATGATGGGGCTGGAGAGGGGAAAAATGATCAAACATGAGAGCTACAAAGGGAGCATATGGGAAATATTGAAACATAGGGTAAGAGGAGGTGATAATAGACAATGTGGCCAATGGAATGAGATAAAAACATGTGGTAATTGTGCGCAAAACATGAGGTTTTGGACCAAAAGTCAGAGAAAAAGTGGGAATTTGGAAAAATAAAGTCAAAAATTGAGTCCAGCGGTGCCAAAAAACATGAAAATGACTCCAGTTTTATCAAAAACGGCCAACCGAGGCACAATCCTGAGCCAAAAGCTTTTAGCCAGAAAAAGTAAAAAAAAAATTAAAAATTAAAAAAAAATAATATATATAAATATATATATATATATATATATATATATATATATATATATATATATATATATATATTTGAAATGCGAACGCCTATGAAGAAAAAATAAAAAGAAAAATAAATAACAAAAAAAGAAAATAATATAAAACTTAAAATAATAAAATAAAAAATAATAAATAATAAATAAATAAATAATAAAAAATAAGAAAATAAACAAAAAATAAAAAATAAAAAATAAAAGAGAAAAAATAAAAAATAATTTTTTTTTTTTGGGGGGGGGGCTGTCAGAACCGGGGGGGGGGGAGGGGCGGGGGGTGTCACAACCCTGTATTTCTATCCAGCCCTTTAAGTGCTTGGGGGGTATGCCCTGTGGCGCCTAATTGTGTGCAACTATGAGGGATACTAGTACTCCTCATACCAAGCTCTCATTGCCTTCTTCAACACGAGTTGCTAATCGAATATAAACGTGTTCTGGCAATCTTCTTGGTGTCCTTCTTGTTGGTTTATGCGTTTTGTGGGTTTGAACGTCTCAAGTGGTATCAGAGCAATGACCCTAGGGGAAGCCTTTGGACAGGTGGACTGTCACACCAGTGCTAGCAGCGCCATCTAACGTCTCGGGCCATCCGTGGGAAGTTCTGTGACGTCGCGAGAGGCCTTTTGCCCTCCCTCCCACCCTCAAGCAAGGCAACCCCCTGCCCCCCCCCCCCCCAAGCAAGGCACCCCCTTGCCCCCCCCCTCCCCCCTCCCCTCCCCCCCCCCTCCCCTCTCCCCCCCCCCCAAGCAAGGCACCCCCTTGCCCCCCCCCCCTCTCCCCTCAAGCAAGGCCCCCTTACCCTCCCGCCGTCACCTCCACGCTATCCGCCGTCACCCCCACGCTATCCGTCGTCGGCCCCGTGCTTTACCCATCAAGCAACGCCATTCCCCCATTTAACCGGTGAACCCGTCCCCTCCACGTTAGGTGCCCGCATGCCCCAGCTTTCCTCCTCCTAGGTACCCTTGCCCTCCCGAATTGCCGCCGTTTGGCTCCACGCCACTATGGCCAGCGAACACGACATTGGCACGGCCGGTTTAACCTCGGGGACGGAACGCGCCAAGAATGTGACTGAACGGCGTCGACGTCACAAGGCCCAACGGGCTGCCTTAGAAGAAGAACTCAACCGCCTTCTCTTGGTGAATGCCGAGCTACACAAACGCCTCCAGGAGGCCGAGCTCAACGCCGAGATCCACACCCAACCCGAATCCGACCAAGCCCTCCAAACCCCGACCCCGTCCACGACCGCATAGATAGACTCGAAGATACCCTCACTAGGCTAACCACCTTAGTAGAAACCCACCTCTTATCTAAAGACCAATCTCAACCCCAACCACAACCTCAGTCAAGCACCCAACCAGTACCCCAACCCACTCCCACCCAAACATCCCAACCGCCTCCAACCCCTTTAAACCCAACTCCGATCACTCAAATGCAACTCGTGGATATCGACGACCCCGATTCCTTTGGCTTCTTCAAACCGAACCCCCCGACAAGTATCGAGGCGGACGAAGCTCCATTGTCGTCAACCGATGGATCGAAGGTATGGAAAGCTACCTCCAGATGCTCCGCGTTTGCTGCAACCATTGGACGCGCATTGCCGGCCAATTCTTACAGGACGAGGCCTTAGCTTGGTACATGGTGGAACACAAGAAGCAAGCATGGCCCTCATGGGATCACTTCAAGGCGGCCATCGTTGACTACTTTGTGCCTCGCAACGAAGCCTTCCAAGCACGCGACGAATGGCGCAACCTCCGTCAAGACAAGTTCATCGGGCCTTATGTGTCACAATACCATAGGCTCATGCTCCGAATCAACGACATGGCTGAAATTGACTGCCTACACGGCGTCCTTTATGGCTGCTCCCCATACTACCGCAAAGAAGTGGAGAAGCAAGACCCCCAAACCTGGGAGGATGCGGTGCGCATCGCCGAACGTCTCAACGACACCTACTCCAACCGGCTTGCACGCTCAACCGACGGAGGCCAAACTAACCGCAAAGAATCAACCGCAAGCAAAGAGCAAAATTCATCATACCGAAGACCTACCGACAACCAATGCGGCCAAGGTTTCAAAGCGCTCTTGGCCCCAACCGAGAATCGTTCTGGGTCCCCTAATCGAAGCAACCAACTCAGGCGCGACCCCCGCCCGGTGTGCAAGCATTGCTAGGGCAGCCACCCGACCGATAAGTGCTGGAGGAAACGAACCGACACTCGAGTGCAAGCAACAAAAACCGACGAGGCATCCACGTCTGGACCGAAGATCACCGAAATTCACAGTGACGAATCAGAGGGCTCTTCACCCCGTGGGCCGTCCACGTCTAAAGGGAAGGCTCAATGCCATTCAGTAGCGTTACCTATCATACACCAAGTGTTCATTATGGGCGAAGTCAGAGGTGAACGAATGTCGGTGATGCTCAACACGGGTGCCACCCACAACTTCATGACCCCGCAGTGCGCTCAACGCCTTGGACTCAAGCTCAGTAAACGGCTCCGCATGTCCATCGTCTTTGCTCAGGGAGAGGCTAGTCATGTCCGGTATGCCGACGGTGTCCCTGTCAAGTTAGGCCAGTGGTTCGGCCACCTGAACTTCCTCATTATACCGATGGAAACGTTTGAAGTCATTCTAGGCCTCGAGTTTATGGACAAACACATGATCTCCTTCTTCGGCAAAGGGGTAGACAAAGTACTTCTTGATCAGAATGGGCAAGCTCTTGTCGTTGACTGCAACCGCGTCCGGGCCCCTCGCGCAGACGAGACATCTGACAGCGAACCAAGAGAGCCAAAGCCGACACGCAAAGGCAAAGAGAAAGGACATGCCCGGGCCTCAACCTCAACGCACACACCATCACCGTTATCTCATAAGCAGTTCAGATGGGCCGTTTATCAAGGCGGAATAGCTCACCTATGTGTCCTTAGGCTGGTGGCAGAGGAAACAGGACCGAAGCCAATTGACGTCTCAAAGATTGGGCATCCGAGTTTCCAGATGCTAATGGAAGAATTTACAAATGTGCTTACAGACACCCTCCCACCCGGTCTCTCGCCTTTACGCAATGTCCAACATCGGATTGACACACTCCCGGATCACCCGCCCCCTTCACGGGCCCCTTATCAAATGAATGAGGCTGACCTCCAAGAGCTCAAACGGCAGCTACATGAACTTGAAGACCAAGGGTACATTCGACCAAGCAGCTCACCTTACGGAGCCCCCGTCCTGTTTGTGAAGAAGAAAGACGGCTCCCTCCGCCTATGCATCGACTACCGCACGCTTAACAAAGGCACAATCAAGAGCAAGTACCCCGTCCCGATGATGGAGGAACTACTAGACCGCCTCGGCAAGGCACGATACTTCACACGCATAGACCTTGGTTCCGGGTACCATCAAATTCGGGTCGCACAAGAACACATCGAGAAAACGGCCTTCCGCACACGATACGGTAGCTATGAGTGGCTCGTCATGCCATTCGAACTTACAGGTGCACCGGCCACCTTTTGTCGGGAGATGAACGACGGCTTTCGGGACATGCTCGATCTCTTCCTCATCATTTACATTGATGATCTACTTATCTACAGCCACACATTGGAGGAGCACTATGAGCACGTTCGGGCTGTCCTATTACGCTTGCGGCAATGCCAGCTTTTTGCCAAACCGAGCAAGTGCGAGTTTTGTATGAAGAAAGTGGAATTCTTGGGGTTCACCGTTTCCGAACTCGGCCTCCATGCCGACCCCCAGAAAGTAGAAGCCGTGCTCAAATGGGCACCCCCGAAGACCGTCAAAGAAGTGCGAGAATTCATAGGCTTTTGCCAACTTCTCCGCCGATTCATCCAAGGCTTCAGCAAGATTGCGGCACCGCTCTTAGAGTTGATCAAAGAAAAGGAGCCATTCAAGTGGGGAATGGACGAGGAAGAGGCCTTCGAAGCGTTGAAGGTCGCTATATATAATGCCCCGGTGCTCAAACTTCCCGAGTTCGACAAACCATTCGAAGTTCATATGGACGCATCGGGTTCGGCCATAGGAGGCGTCCTCTTACAAGATGGGCAACCCATTGCTTATGAGTCGCACAAACTCACCGGCCCCAAACTCAGATGGAGCACACATGAGCAAGAAATGTTAGCAGTCATACACTGTCTGCGCAAGTGGAGGCACTATGTCCTAGACAAACACATAAAAGTCTTCACGGACAACATCTCTTTGAAGTACTTCACCTCTCAACCCAAGTTAAGCCCGAAGCAAGCCCGATGGCAAGATTTCCTTGCCGATTTCGACCTCGAGATCATCCACAAATCGGACAAGCAAAACGTCATGCCAAATGCACTTAGTCGAAGACCCGAGCTCCAGGCGATGTCCACAGTTTCATCCGACCTGAGAGGCAGAATTCAATGTGCCCAGGCATAGGATGCCCAAGTCCAAGACATACTTCAGGAGATGCAAACGGCCCAGGCCCCGAGTCGCTACACCCTACAAGAAGGCATCCTCCATCGCAAAGGAAAAAAATATGTACCAAACGACTTAGAGCTACGCAAAGAGCTGTTGTGGGAGGCACATGATTGCAAAGTGGCCGGCCATGGAGGGCAAAACCGCAGCTACGAGACGCTCCACAAACACTTTTATTGGCCCCGCATGAAGGCACAGGTTCAAGAATATGTGGAAACATGCCCGACGTGTCAGTTAGTCCATCAAGATCGGGTGAAGCCCGCTGGCCTTCTACAACCTCTCTCGATTCCGAACCGGCCGTGGGACATGATCAGCATGGACTTCATAACCGAACTCCCACCGTCTTTAGGATTCAACACCATCTTCGTTGTGGTGGATTACTTCACAAAGCAAGCACACTTTATCCCGGCCAAACCACCGCTCAACGCCAAGGCCGTGGCTCATCTCTTCTTTACGCACATCGTGAAGTATCACGGATTACCTTTGGCCATCGTGTCGGACCAGGACGGATGCTTCCTAAGCCGACTGTGGACAGAGCTTTTCCGCATCTTGGGGACACAACTTAGGTTCTCCTCGGCTTACCACCCACAAACCGATGGGCAAACAAAACGGGTCAACCAAACAATTGAAGATTATATCCAGAACTATGTCAGAACCGATCAAAAGGACTGGGCAAAGCACTTAGATATTCTGGAGTTTCACTACAACGCGTCCGTCCACTCAAGCACGAAGATGACCCCATTCGAGTTGGCGACCGGCAAGGAGGTAATCACGCCCTTGGCTCTCACGCAAGACTGCACACTTGCAACAAACGACCCCGACTGCGGCGCCTTCTTGGATCAGTGGAGAACAAAGTTAGAAGAGGCAAAGTCCAGCTTGCAAAGAAGCAAAGAACGCATGGCTCGCTATGCAAACAAGAAACGAAGGCCTGGCGAAGAATTTCAAGTCGGCGACCTTGTCCTCGTCAGCGCACGGAATATCACCCTACCAAAGAACATCACGCAGAAGTTCAACCATCGCTACTACGGACCATACAAAGTGGAGAAGCGGATCAATGAAGTCACTTATAGCTTGGAGCTTCCCGACAACGTGCAATTTCACAATGCCTTTCATGTTAGCCTTCTCAAGCGGTTCAAATCCGACTCAAAGTACGGATGCGAGATCCTGGTGTTGCACGACGGCGAGAACCATTTCAAGGCAGAAGCTATTTTTACGGGATCGAAACACCCGTGAAGGTCCCCAATTCCTCGTGAAATTCAAAGGCCGCCCCTTAGTTGATGCGGATTGGCTTCCAGCCAACACCGTTGGGCCCGACCATCCGTTAGTCCAAAAATATTACCGCCACTCTTAAGCCATTTTTGACTATAAGCCCCATGTAATGTTCCCCAAATTTTGTAAACACACCAACTTTTTGTAAGACCCGAACCCGCTTGTTGAGGACACCAAGCTCTTCAAGCCGGGGGAGGATGTCACAACCCTGTATTTCTATCCAGCCCTTTTCAGTGCTTGGGGGGTATGCCCTGTGGCGCCTAATTGTGCGCAACTATGAGGGGTACTAGTACTCCTCATACCAAGCTCGGATGAAGAGGCTTGATTCTTAGGACAACAATTTGTATAATGGTCTCTTGCATCAGGGCAGTTCTTGCAAGGAGGGGCATTTTCTGATAGGGTGCACCTACTTTGATAGTGCCCGCATTCTCCACATCTGAAACAGATGATTGGCCTCCTAGGCCCATTTCCAAAGTTATTCCTATGTCTAGGATTATAGTTGTTACCTTGATTTGGTGCAACAGCCATCACATTTTCTGGTGTTGGGGGTCCTCCTTATGTCCAGTATGTCGTTGTAGGCATTCCTCTTGATTGGCATTCATGGGCCTCATGGCCAACTTTCCTGCATAATTGACAAGTCACACTTAACAGAGGACATTCACTTACTATGTGACCTTGCTTGCTGCACATGGAACACCAAAGTCCACTCTTGATGCCACCTCCTTTGAGCTCCTGCAACTCCTGTCGCAGCTGAGCCAATTCCTCTGCCTGGGCCTCCTCCTCCTTTTGGAGCTTTAGTGCTTCAATCTCCCTTCTCAACTGAGCAACAGCATTCTCCTCCTCTTTGTAGGGCTTATTTCTTTTTAAGCCCTCCAGCTCTTTCCTTAGCTGTATCACTGGATCCTCCATTTTTGCTTATCTGCTCCAAGCGTGTGGCTGTGCTGATGAACTCCTCTATGGAGGCTGTAGGTAACACTAATTCCTTTATTTTGCATTGGGTGGCCACTGGTAGGGGCTTAGCCAACCATTTCTTAACAAAGAAATCGTGTGGTGGATCTGGCAATTTAGCCATTAGTGCTTTGGCCCGAGTCACAAACTCTGGGAACTTTTCTCCTGGACCTAATCTTAAATTTTCTAGCTCTTCTAGGATAATCTCCGCAGTTTTGCCATGTTGGAACTGATTTTTAAAAGCATATTTCATCACATCCCAAGTGGTAAAATGGTTTTCAGCAAACTGGCTGAACCACTTATCAGCTAATCCCTCTAATGTGGCAGGGAAGAGAATCAAAAAGGCATCCTCCCTACCCATTAGGCCTCTAGTCTTACATAGTGCCAAGAACCTTCTAATGTGTTCATCCGGATCCTCCTGAGCTAGGCCTTTGAAAGAAGGAAACTTTATATTTAATCTAGAGAGTAAAGTTTCCAAGTCTACCTGACCCGCCATGCTCTTGACTGATGATGTTGAAGATAGTGGACTTGGGGACCTTCTAACAACCTTCCTTCTTGTCTGCTTGTAGGTGACCCTCAATGTTTGGGACCGGGTTGCGGTCAGGAGCAGCTCATAGCCCACTGAATATGAGACACTTGATAAGAATATCTACCTTTTGTTTGATGAAGTAGCACTGTGGTTCTGTCGACACTTGATCTCTTCTATGCTTTGCACTTGGTTTCTCCTAAGCTCAAATCTCCTTGGAAGTCCCACCGGGCGTGCCAAATTTTGTTGGGGGATTCTTAGACAAGAAGGAGTTTGAGGGTTTGTAGGAGAAAATGAAAAGACTAGAAGAGGAAATACACCTTGGAAGCTTCTGCTGATTGATTATAGTAAGACAATTACAATGTTTGAAGCAAAATACAAGCCAATACTTCTGTGCACAATCACACAGAGTGCTCAATTACAAAATACCCAATATCCCAAAGTCTTCTTGCCCCTAGCCTCCTCTGCACCAGACCTCCACCTGCTTCAAGCTTATCCTTGTGCACACCTTGCACCAAGCTTCCACAAAGGGGGAGGAGTGAATACCCTCTGTCGGCACGCGTACACTGCAATGAGACCTTGAGATCCTTGGGGAGTATAGCTTAGCCCTCTCTGCACAAATCCTTAGTCACTCTCCATGCACCTTGCACTTCCACTTCTCCGCGTCGCACTCTGGTGACTCTTGCACTTCTCTCTCTTGCTTTTCTTAGACTATACTTCTCTTGCTTACTCTAAGATTGGTCCAAGAATAGACCTTGCCTTGATTTGAGTGTGTCGATCATGTACGCTCCTAACTGCAATGGTATCTTGGTGCTCACTTTGATGTCCCAAGATTGTCTTCACAACTGGTAGCCAACGACTCATTGTTTTGTCATGTAGTGACTTTAGACTAAAACCCAAAATTTTAATGGGGGGGGCATACTTTCACCTGTGCGTACGTTGCCGCTTCACATACCTTCACATTTCCTTTTAAGTCTTCATTTTTGCACCTAAGGGGGGGTTCACTTGAACCTTCCAAAACACTTTAAAACACACTTTGAACATTAGGGAAATTAGAGAAAATACCTCTGCAACTTGCAACTCACTTTCTCCAATTTACCCTTTGTGGACAATTAACTGTGCACTACCTGTGCACTTTGACACCTGCATTTTAGCACTTTGACTTTGCACCTATTGACTTTGACCCTGACCTTATTGACTTTGACCTTTTGACTTTGACTACACTTGACTTTGACCAACATGACTTTTATGGGCTCAACAGGTTGGTAAGATCATTTTGACTACTACTGATGGTAGTTCTTTCAATTTTTCAGATGCTTTGTTTGTGCTAGGGATCAAGAAAAATCTATTATTAGTTTCTGCATTAGCCAAGATTGGCTTGGTTTTGAAATTTGTTGATGACAAATGTACAGTTCATGATCTGTCAAATGGCAATGTGATTATTACTTCTGGCAGTGAGTTGTATAAGATCATAGACTATGAAAGATCTGTAAATGATTTGGCATGTGTAGTACATGATTCTCAGGCTATGTCAGATGCAAAGCTTTGGCATGCACGCTTTGGTCATCTGAATTTTGTTAGTTTGCTATGCCTGTAGAAGTCTCAAATGGTGTCCTCTTTGCCCAAACTTGAGGCACCCATAAAACATGTTTGTGAAGGCTGTATTTTGGGCAAAATGCAGCGTTCCTCCCTTCCAAAAGATGGTTCAATTTGGGCTATTAAAAAATTACAGCTTGTACATGGTGATGTTTTTGGTCCTATGCAAACACCTTCTTCTGGAAATTATCTTTACTTTGTGACTTTCATCGATGATTTCTCTAGGCATGAATGGGTATATCCATTGAAGGCAAAGTCTGAAGTGTTCATGTGCTTCAAACAATTTTTGGTTTTGGCTTAAAATCTGTCAGCATGTAAAATGGGCACCCTCCGTTCTAATCGAGGGGGGGAATATATGTCTTTTGATTTTAATGCATTTCTGGCTGAACGTGGGATAAAACACCAGTGTACAATGCCGTATACACCTCAACAAAATGGAGTTGCTGAACGAAAGAACAGGTCACTCATGGAGATGGCAAGTTGTATGGTCAAGAGTCAGGCTTTACCACATAGTTTTTGGCTTGAGGTTGTCATGTGTGCAGCATATGTACTTAACAAGTGTCCCACTAAAGCACTGCAATCTATCACTCCATATGAGGCTTGGCATGATCGCAAGCCATATGTTGCTCAACTGCATGTTTTTGGTTGTTTGGCCTATGCATTAGTGCCTGAACAACATCGCAGAAAAATGGATGATAAAGCAATAAAATGTATTTTTGTTGGGTACAATTCTAAAAGTAAAGGCTATCGTCTATATCATCCACATACTAAACACATTCTGGTTAGCCATCATGTTGTTTTTCTGGAAGATGCTATTCAGCCATTGCTTTCATGTACTAAGGAGACATTTGTTAGCTCCAAAGACATGTACGATACTTTGCTGCCTCTTTTTACAGGTGGACATTCAAGTGCTGGTCCTAATGAGGCAACTTCTCAGCCTTTGTAGGTTTCATGTGATGATGCAGATCATCTCATTTCTGATGCCAATTTACATGATGCATTTGTTGATGAGAGAGCTGGCATTGAGGAGGAAAAAACTATGCCAAAATGGCTAGTGCAGACTTTGCGTGACAGCAAATTAGATGCACCTTTGTCATATCGTACTTGATCAGGCTCTCATAGTTCCTCTTTTGCATCATATTGTTATGTTATGGCTGCATCTAGTCTCTGTGATGAGAATGAGCGTGTTTCATTTGAGGAAGCACAAAATTCAGAAAATTGGATGACTGCTATGCAATATGAATATGATGCTATAATGAAGAATGGTACTTGGCCTTTATGTGACTTGCCTCTTGGCAAGAAGGCCATTGGCACTAAGTGGGTATACAAGCTAAAGCATAAACCTGATGGTACAGTTGATAGGTATAAGGCTAGGCTTGTTGCAAAGGGTTATGCACAAGAAAGAGGCATTGATTTTGATGAAACCTTTGCTCCTACTTGTCGAATGACTACTGTTCGTAGCATCTGTGCACTTGCAGCTCATCATGGTTGGAATGTACATCAAACAACATTTCTGAATGGTGACTTGCATGAAGAAGTGTATGTTTTTCAGCCCCGTGGCGGGGATAGAAAGGTAATTTTAGAAAGAGATGGATATGACAATGGCATAGATATGGAAAGAAGGTACCATATAGTGGAGAGAAGCATGCGAGAGGCTCTAAATAGCATCATAATATGAACAGAATAAAAGGAAATACTCTCCAATTCCAAGAATGTTAATGCAAATCTCTCCAATTTAGGTGGTACCATATCAAGTTTCACTAGAGATTGGATTGGGCATGTGACCAAATTTAAAAATTGAGATGAAGACTATCTCAATATGTCATGATCAACCCGCTTGTAATATTTTATGATCAACCCACTTGTAAAAGCCAAAGAAAAAAGAAACATGAGAGCTCAAAGATGAAAATTTTGAGTCTCTTACTCTCACATATAAAGTATAGATGATACAAAGCTGAAAAGTTAAGAAATAGAATTACTAATGATAGAAAATATATAACAATAAATTATAAGAAATAGAAAAAAAAAGATTTGAACGTGTAAAAGTCAAAGGATGCACGAAGAGATAATACTTTTTCCTAAAGAAAATCCCTCAACGTGAAAACATATTATCTTTTCATTCTTTGAGATCCAAAGGATCTTGAAGAAACTTTCAAAAAGATGATCCTCTATCATGAGCATGAACTTCGTCATGGAGGAATCAAAAACTCTATTTTAATGAATATGTCTATGTTTCACAAAGTAGGGGTTAGATGCCTGACAAGACCAAGATTACAACACTCGAAGATTCATTAAAATAGAGCTTGGGAAGGGATGGCCCTAAAATTCAACAAGGAAACTAATTTATGATGATTCCAAAGGGCGGAGATGAAATCACCAAGCTTGAAGATTGTAATTCACTAGCTCGAAGACCTTAGTTCATCCTATCTTAGATAAGTAGGGGATGCCATGTAGCACATGGGGTTTGAACCTCCATCTCGCACCCGGAGTGACATGCTGGTGTAGCTCAGTGATGAGTAGCACCTCCTTTAATGTCAATCCGGGAAGACATGAGGATGGTATGAAGACCTCGAGCAAGTGAAGGCACAAATGTGTGAGTGAGAAGCACACTAACATGCACACACATTCACACACACGCGCACACACGGCAAGAACAAAGAGAGTAAGACAATGGAATCACTTCTATTGCAACCAAGTTCTCATACAACCTCAAAACTACAAGAAGCTAGCCCAAAAATGAGCTCTCTAGCTCTAGTTATAGTTTTTTACTAGCTTTGGCCCTGTCCAGACCTAGTGTCCGGCCTAGTTAAAAATTAGGTTCCGGGATTTATTTGAGGGCTCAAACGAGATCTAAAAAATATGAAAATTGGCAGGCAACTACTTCTAAGGCTCCCCAAGCTTGAGGACTCCTCGGCTTGTACAAAATGGAGCTACAAAAAGGTGAAATGATATTTACAAGGGTTTTTAGTGATAAGAATCACCTTTAAATGGTGTAGGGGTTTGGAAAAAAATAAAGGGTTGCCTTAGTGCTAGATCTGCATGTATGCCCGTATTTGCTTCTTCTCGTATACTGCCAACACTCTCCCCCCCCTAGCGTTTGTCGCCTCTGACAGACCTCTGCTCCATTGTTTGATCAATGTACCTCTGCAGGAGGTCGGTTGCCACTTCTTGTTCCTTGATGCGTAGTCCCCGGACCAAATCTCTCTGAAGGGCATCCCAATTGACTGCTCCTGGCAGATCAGGGTGTGGTGTGGTGTAGAGTTCCGAGTGCATGGTTTGTTCACACACAAATAGTTGTAGCAAGTGGGTTGGGCGTGGTGCGAATACTTCTGAGTGTGACTCCCAAAACCCCGTGGTGAACATATCATCAAAGGTTTGCTTGTAGCAGGCAGGGAGATATCTTATTCGTGCATGCCATGCGTAAGCTACTCGAATGCTCGGGGTCGTGCTCATGTCATACAGCAAATCATAATTACCATTGATGAAGCCCGGAATTGAAGGCTGGATGTTACGTACATTTCGAAAGGTCTTTAGCACCACTTGCATCATGTCCAAAATTTTGAGCATCATTTGAGCGGCGACATCCGTCATGGGGTGGAGGCGTGGCATCCAATGTTTGATGGTGGCTATCATGTATGATACTATAGGTGTGCTAGTTGGGGGTGCGATTACGGGGTAATTGAGCCATTCTTTACAATTTGTGTTGTTCTGAACCTTGATGGCGAATGCTTTCCATGATCTTCTTCTGTACTGGACCAAAGCAAGGGTTATACTTCAAATGCATGGGAGCGTGATCCCATGTTCGTAACATCTCCGGATAGGTCTCCAGTAACTTTTGCCTCCATATGGGTTGGAATATGGCCCCCTTTCTGGCTGCCTCTGGAATGTCCTAGGGTTCGAACTGTGTTGCAAACGTAGGGTACTGGTTGGTTATGCGTTTGATCTCAGCATTATAGTCAGCCAGCAGTACAAAATAGGGCTTATATTGTAACTCTGAACTGGTGATCAACCGCCTAGGAGCCAAGTTCGAGAAATATTCAGACTTGAGTATAGACTCCTCAATGGTTTTCATGGCCAGCATCTGAGTTGCTACACGCTCTTCGTGAGTGTGGCCCATCTCCTCTACCTGCTTCATCCATGCCGATGGGGGCTCCTTATATGTGTCTTGGCCTTCCTCCGTAATTCTACCTCCTGGAAGGGGTTGAGGCTCATAATTGTCTTCAAATGTCTCCTCCACTGGAATGACTATTGTTTCTTCTTCTATGGTTTGATCAGGTGGAGAGGGGGGTTGTTCATACTGTAACAACTTGATTTTTAGTTCTGCAACCTGTTGTCGTAGCTCAATTACCTCACTGTTGGTTGAAGGTTCAGGTTCTGGTGAAATAGCGGCATCGACCGTCTCTTTAGGTGTGGGTGGGTGTGTTGTCAGTCCTTTGGATCCTTGTAGTTCCTTTATCTGGTCTGCCAACTGATCATGGGCTTCCAAGAGGGTCGCATAACCTTCTAAAACCTGTTGAATATGCTCTGAGGGGATAGCCTGGAATTTTGCAGGGTCTATAGGTGCTCCCGGGGTGTTTTCCATGGCCGCTTCTAGGTTCTCCTGGTTTTGTTGTTGTAGCCTTCGGTTCTTTTCTTGAGCCGCTGCTAGATGGCGACGTAGTAGGGCCATGTTGCGTTGAAGTCTCGTATTGCGGCCCATTTGTTCTCTGAGTTGTTCCTCCATAGCTTTGCCTGTCTCTGCATACTTAGCTTCGAGTTTTGTCTTCGAGTGTTGGAGGGCAGTCACCTGGTGTTGTAGTGTTGTATTACCTAGTTCCAAGGCATCGACTCGTGTTTACTTGGAGTTGAGCCGAGAGATTGCACAGCTCTGTGTTATTTTCTTCTAATAGCTTATACTCTTGCTTAAGTTGAGTGGCCGCTTCAACCATGGTGTCTAGTGCATTACTAAATGATGTGGATGCATGGGTAGAGGTGGAACATGCAAAGGGTCGAGAGGTGGGAAAGGGAAAAGTGGATGATGTGCCTATGAGTGAAGTGAGATGTGTTGATGGTGGAACAGACGTGGTGGTGGGTGCTCCTGTGGATGGTAGCAGTGAATGTGGGGGAGTGGGGTTGGGAAAGGGACTTTTTATTATAGTTCTCGACCTGTTGGAGTATATTTACAAGGTTTGTCCAGAATGATGGTTGTGTGACTTGGGTTGAGTATGAGGCAGTTACTAGGGAAGTGGTGGATAGGGTTTGGGTGTGGGTGAATGGAAAAGGATGGGATAAGGTCTGGCTAGTGGCAAGTGGTTGTCCAAGGGCGGGGAGATAGGAAGGGTGACCTATTATGGTTTGATCGGTGGTAGGATGACCGGTGTGAGGTTCAAAAATTTGGGTGGAAGTGATGGATGTGGGTAAAGGGAAGGATGTAAAAACAGAGGTGTGTACAATGGTTTCATGATGGGTGGATATCGGTTGTTCAGAAAGACTAGTGGAGAAGGGTTCTGAGGGTTGAATGGAAGGTGATGGTGGAGATGGTACCTGTGTATTTACATCTTGTTCGTCAGTGGGACTTGGGCTCGTCATGTGAACATCCTTTGAAATTGTGGTAGGCAAGGCAGTAGAGACTTCCATTTGAATCATTTTTCCTCGTCGTGGCCATGTATCAATCCTTCGTTGATCATAGGTAGGGTTCTCCTAATAGACCATTGTCCTCAATGCTTCCCCGATCCCACATGTCTCCGCCAATAGATTCAATGATTCAACAAAATGTGAGTCGACATTCTCAGCTTGAAGCATTTGGTTCACTAGAGCTCTATTCGCCTCTTCTGTCATCTTATGTCTTCTCTGTACCTGCTTGATTGTCTTGTATAGCCGTTTGAGTTGTGCCGTGTAGGCAGGGGCCTCCTCTTCACTCTCCTCTGGTTCATTTCCCCGTTCTTCTTCCTGATTTTGTGTGCTTGTATCATGAGGATGTTGTGCATCATCTCCCCAATGTACCCTACTTGTCTCGCCCTGTGGCTGTTCTCTTCGGAATGATGATCCCGGATCGGTATTGTCATGAAAACTTTCACTATCAGATAAGTGCGCCGTCTGCAGGAATCTTTCAAAATCAAAATTGGGATCCTCAGTTAAGGTGGCCATAGATGCAAGCTCGGCATCGGTTGGCAGTTGAGGGGCGGATGGAGTGGGTTGTACCATGCCCCCTGATTGAGTTCCTTAGAGATGTACCGTGAAAGGTGCTACTTGGGCTTCTTCTCTAGGTGGAGCGTCGGCTGTGGCCTCGTGAGGGATCATGACATGGGAGAGTGATCCACGCATTCGTTTCGCAGGTTGGTTCCCTGACTTCCGCCCCTTGAAAAACTCCAATTGAGAGTATTTAAGGGCCCTAGCTATTGGCACGTCATATGCAAGACATCTATAAATGATTCTGGTGATCGCACAGCAGCCATGTAACGTATGCTTCCTCACACCCCGCTTGCCTGCTTCATACAATTGGTCCAGAATCCATACAGGCATCTTAATTGGCAAGGTTCCAGTCTCTGCTAGATATAAGCCATACCATATCTTCTTGTGAGGTTGGGTAAAGCGGTCTTGAGCTATAATTGCGAAGTGTTGAAGGCACATTCGCAGGGGTATGGCAATGTTAGGGGTGAGGGCACACATTTCCTTCAACTTCTTGATTCTGTTGCTCTTCATTGACTCTGGTATCAAGGGATCGCGATCGGAAGGCACATGGGTGCCATACATCTGAAGGGCTTCCCTAATTACAGTAGTATTTAACTCAAATTTCTTCATTTCCTCTTGGTTCGATAGGGAGGGTACCCAGAATGTGCCTGAATGATCTTTATCTACTGTCGGCTTCAGTGTGGCAATCAGGTAGTAGCACCTAAGAAAATCCGGTCTAGGCAAAGCTGCACTAAAGTAATCTTGCAATCCCGCTTTCTGCCAAATATCCTGAAGAGGAGCTGCATTTTTCAATGCTTCAAATTCTCGTGAGAAGAACTGAAAGGTCCACCACACACCTCCACATTCCATCTTGGATTCCCAGATATGATCTGCATCTCCCAAATCTCCTGGCATCTCATTGAACCAATGAGAATGCCCCTTTACTCTTTCTGTTAGGCCACTTGGTGGATCCGGAATGGGAATTCTTCTTACGTTCAAAAGCTCCTCCGGCCTAGCTGTCAGTGGAACCTCCACAGGCATGGTATCCCAATTGATTTGAGTGCTGGTGCCTGCCTGAGAACTCGTGCCTGCTGCTGCTGCCATGGGAATCGGGTGCTTATCTGCTAGAAGAAGAAAGGCACATTAGTGTTGCATAGGAAACAGGATGTAATGGTGTTCCCTTCACAATACTAGCATGACAATCCCGAAGGTTAGTGGTCAGATATGAAGTGCTTGTGATAGGTGTGAGTGGTGATTAGAGGTCAGTATCATTCTAGATGCCTACTTTGGTTATGCAGTGGACTCGGAATGCACCTATGTCAGAGTGGATGGATTTACAAAAATTGGGTCAGGGGGTTTGATACATGGTTTAAGTCTCCAAACTTTGATAGGGGATTTGTAGCTCTTAGAGCTAAAGACAGGTAGAGATTTATGAACTAGAGTGTGATGGATTTGGGACCTTTTGGGCACCCATTTCCAGACATTCCTCGGTTTGACTAAGTGTGGTTCGGGATGGTATTTAGGTAGAGTTCCTGCGTTGTTAGCAGAGGGGACTTGTGAGTGTTGAATTATGCCAGTAACTAGAGTTGGAGTATTTGGGCTCGTAAATAGGCCTTGGGCACCCATATGTGTCTAGCATTGGGGCTAGCCGTCATTAACCGTTTAGGGACCCAAATAGATGTGGTGCTCCTAGGAGGTTGCCTAGGGTACTCCTTCACTTGTGTCCGTGATGGTGTGGCTTGTTTGTTGCCTCCTCGAGAGTCTGCTATTAGAGTTGTGGGTTTTCCATCCTTGCGTATCCAGATTTGCTTCGTGCCATGAGGTACTCCGTGTTGCACTGGTTGGCGCTCCTGCCTCTTGATCAACGGCCTCCTTCGTGTTGTATGATGTTTGGTCTGCATGTTTAGAATCTCCTTTGGCCCAGCTGCGACCTCCTCATTGACTCATGTACCTTTGGTAAGATTGACAATCCTCTGCACCATAGAACTTTGGACAAGAACAGCATCATTATCTTTATGTGGATTCCTGGAGGGACCAGGAGTTGGTGCCTGTTCTATTGGTTTGAGTGCTTGATTTTCTAATTCAATCGTAAGACGGCTTTGGCCTACCCAAGCCTGAAGAAGTCCACTTCTTAGGTTGAGGTTGACTGAGTGATCATAGATCCAGTCTTGGCCCAAGACCAGAGGTTCAGTAAGATCCTCGTCTTCACATACTAGCACTTTTGCTGGCATGAGAACCTCTTGTATGTAGAGGGGAAGTTCCACCTCTCCCATGCAAGGGGTTTCAACACCTCCTAATCCTATTAGATATGCTTCCATGGGTTTTATCTCCATTAGCAGTTGTTGGCAGTAAGAAAGCCGGACTGCACTAGTGGCGGCACCTGAATCAATTAAAGCTCTCACGCTCGTTGGACTGTCTCCTTGTCCTATTTCTAGGGTCACAAAAGGTCTTCGATCGATTATCTTATGGGAACGTTCACCGGAAGCCTCACACATGGCCATGTGATAACCTGGAGACTCTTGAGGTTCAGGCATAGGCTGATCCCTCCCTTGTCTCCTCAACTTCATTCGTCTGATGCGCTCTAAGGCCTCTGCCTGTGCTTCTTCTCGAATTCGTTTTTCCTCCTCCTTACGTTGCTTAGCCGTATTGAGTTGACGTAGCATTTCCTCTGTGAGGGGTTCTTGATACAACTTGACTCTGCATCCGCTAATATAGTTTGGGAGAACATCACCCTCTAACGTGGCTAGTTGTACAGCTCCACTTGTGGAGATCCTATTTATGATCATAGGTCCATAGCCTCTTTTCTCTAATTTTCTTGCATGTTGCTTCAATGTGTAGACTAGGACTAGGTCTCCCGCTTTCAAGCCTTTATCCTTGACGTGTGCATCAAAATATGCCTTCTGTCTCTTCTTAGCTGCATATATCCCTGCAGCTGCTCTCAGTCTTGTTTCTCCTAATCGTTCAAGGTCAAAAAGTCTAGAGGAGAATTCATGACCCGTCCATTCGTGCTCTTGTGCTACTTTCAATGTAGGTATTAAGAAGTCCAACAATAGCACGGCATTTTGGCCAAATACCATCTGAAAGGGGGTGGCTTGGAGTATCGTTTTGTAGGCGACTCGGTATGCCCAAACAGCATGGTGTAGCTGTTTGTCCCAATCAGAGCGTTTATTGTTCACTAATTTTGTCAATACATTGCATAGGATCTTATTGGTGCTTTCGGCTTGCTCGTTGGCTTGAGGGTGATAGGGGGCAGACTTCTTATGTACTACCAAGAATTCTTGGAGCAGATTTTCAATAACTTCATTCAAGAAGTGAGTGCCCCTGTCACTTACTAACTCTATAGGTAGCCCGTATCTTGTGAATACATTCTCAAACAAGAATTTAGCAGTTGTCTGAGCGTCGTTCTTCGTTGTGGCTTTTACCTCTACCCACTTGGTTAGATAGTCCGTGGCAAGGATGATATACTCAGCATGGGAACCCTTAGCTGGGGGATTAATAGGACCTACAAAGTCTATTCCCCACTTAGAGAATGCACGTCCGCCCATCATGGGCTTCAGTGGCATCTCATCTTTGCGTATAGGATACTGGGTTCGCTGACAAATCTCACACCTCTTCACATAGGTATGTGCATCCATGTGAAGGGTGGGCCACCAAAATCTTGCAAATAGGATTGCTTTGATCACCCTATCTGGACCAAAGTGTCCTCCTGCTACACCCTGGTGAGCAGTTTCCAAGATCTTTAGATATTCACTCTCATGAACACATAGTCTCAGGTAACCATCTTTTCCGTGCTTGTATAGATTATCACCAATGAGTGAGTAATCTAGGGCCTCTTGTTCTAGACTTCTTTGTCTCGTCAGGGTCATATCTTGAGGGAATGTTTTCGTCCTCAGAAACGCCACTAGTGGCTCGCTCCAATCTGGCACTAGAGACACGCGATAAAGGGTGGCATGTTCCACTGGTGGCTTAGTGCGACAAATTGGGCATTCCTTGCACATTCTATGGAGGTCTGCTTCCATAGTTGGCCAGTACACTCCAAGTCTCCTCAATGTTTGTAGGGTTCGTTGTTTTGAGTAGTATTGCTCTAATGCACCTACATGTGCTCATTGCAACCACTTCGCGTGCTCGTCCTCTTCCACACAACAAACCAAGATCCCTTGATCTGTGTGCTTGTACATAATTCCTGCCATGATGTGATACTTTAGGGCTTTTACTACCTCTCTATCCTGTGTGGCCATTACTGAGTGGTTAGGCCCGTAGGTTAATACTGGCACTAATGGCTTAGCCCACTGCGGTACAACTTCCAAGTTAAACAAGTAAGCATCAGGTAAGTCATCTGACACTCCTTGTGGGGCTTCTCCTGATGTGAGCCTTGAGAGATGATCTGCTCTTAGGTGAGTTCTGCCTTTCCTCACTACTACCTCAAAGTCATACTCCATGAGTAAGAGAAACCATCTTACTAATCTGCCCATATTACATGGCTTGTTTACGAGGTACAGTAGAGCTTGGTGATCAGTAAAAAATTTGAACTTATTTGCAAGCAAATAATGTCTAAACTTTTTAACTGCATATACCATGCCTAGTCCTTCTCTCTCCGTAGTGGTATAATTTCGTTCAGCTGCATTCAATTGTCTACTAGCATAGGCAATTGGAAGATCCATATTACCTTCACCGGTAGGTTGCACGAGTACACACCCAATAGCATAATTGGATGCATCCACGTGGACATGGAATGGCTTATTCCAATCTGGTGTGGTCAAGATTGGTGCTGAACACAATCTTCGTTTAAGCTCAATGAAGGAATTCTCACATTCGTCAGTCCACTCAAAGTTAGTCAAAAGTGCATACAAAGGCTTTGCTATGATGGCGTACATGTGTATAAACCGGCGGTAGTAACCACAATGCCCCATGAAAGCATGTACTTCCTTGACGTTCTTTGGCCTAGGTAGTTCTGCGATGGCTCTCACTTTCTCTTCGTCAGTGGATATGCCGTTCTTACACACTATGTGTCCTAGAATTTTGCCTTGCCTGACCATGAAAACACACTTTTCTGGGTTCAAGCAGACTTGATATTCTCTGCATTTATCAAAGATTTGTCTGAGTTCAGGTATATGGGTCTCTCTAATGTTGGAATGAGCGCACAGATCATCAACATAGACTTCCAAATTCTTCCTCAAGAACTCTTTAAACACGTGACACATCAATCTTTGACAGGTAGCAGGTGCATTAGTAAGCCCGAATGGCATTACCCGAAAGGCAAATATGCCCCACTCCGTGGAAAAAGCCGTTTTATGTTGATCCTCTGGAGCAATGGCTACTTGATTGTAGCCCAAAAACCCATCTAGGAAGTTGTACACTTCCTTGCCTGCTACCCTTTCTAATAGGTGCTCAGTGATAGGAAGAGGATAACTGTCTCTAATCGTGGCGGCATTAACTTTTTTAAGGTTAATACACACACGCAGTTTTCCATTTTTCTTGGGCACCACTACAATGGGGGATACCCACTCAGTGTGCTCAATTTCATAGATGAATCCGGCTTCAACCAGTCTATCTATCTCCTCTTTGATCTTAGCAGCATAGTTATCATTGTATGTGTAGGGCTTCTGCTTCGAGGGTCTGGCATCTGAGGTCATGGGGATTGTATGTGAACATATATCAGGGTCTACCCCTTTCAAGTCCTTATAACTCCAAGCAAATACATCTTGGTATTCTCTTAGCAAGGCTATTAGCTCTTGTTCTTCCTCTTCTGTCAGGTCATGACCTATGCACCTGCATCTTTCTTCTCCTTCCTCGATGGCTACAACTATTTTCTTGGTAGTTTCCTTGCTATCATAGGCTTCTCCTGCTTGTGCCTCACATTTAGGCATTCTTATCATGACTCTCCTATCGTCTATCTCATATTTTTTAAAATTTTCAGGGACCTCAAACAAGGATTCTTCTGCCTCCGGAGTGACTTCCTTCTTCTTTTTTTTCTTTCCTCCGCTCTTAATAGCTACTTGTGTGGCTAACCTCACCTCATTTGTAAGCTCTCCGTGCCTCTGGGGTTGAAATTCTACTTCATAGAAGTATTCTTCATCTGATGCAAAAGGTGGGTCCATAATGATTGACTCTAGATCGGAGTCACTTGCATCCTCAAATGCATCAGGGCTACGTTCGCATTCTTCTAAAATTGCATCTCCCATGATTGGCTCTATTGAAAAGACTGAAATGTCATAGCCATCCTCATCACAGTGAGGTGTCCACTGCTCTTCATTGATGGCTACATCCATTGTTGCTAGGATTTCTGCCCAGCCATGGGGTTCAAATTCCTCATCAGGAAAGATTACAGGTGCATAGGCTGGGTCTTGAATTGATCTATGGTTTTCTTTTGCACCTACCTCTCTGACTTTCTCTCTCTTCTCTTCTTCTACTGCTATCTTACACATCCATAAGTGGGTGTCTTCATGCATCCACGAGGATCCGGATCCTATGGAATGCACAGACTCAGTCTCATCTTTGGCTCTATGGATGGGATTCCATTGAATAGGCGGTACGTCTCTATGAGAGTAATCCTTAAGATTGACTTTGGTTGTAACACCTAGATGTTGCAAATACAAGGAATTGGTTCCCCAATCCTGGACTACTTGCAATTGCCGCATAAATGGCCTTCCCAAAATCATCTCGTAGGCTTGGTTTTTGCTAAAGTCGCATATAGCAAAAGTACGCTCAAACTCAACCCCACATGTAGTGAGAGTTATTCCTTCTAGCAATCCTAAGGGCCTTTCAATATGACCATCAGCCATCTGCAATTTCATTCTCGTTGGTCGGAGTGCTGGCTTGCCCCATCGCTTCCATAGGGAAGTTGTAGCACTTGCAACTCCTGCACCTGAGTCCAAAATCGCCTTGGTTGTGTAACCCTGATGAGTAACTGGGAGATAGGTATTTCCTTCTTCTCCTTCACTCATGTCTCCTATCTTATCCAATGGTATTTCAGGCACTGTTCTATGAGATCCTACTTGGGAGCGCGATTTTGCAATGTCCTGCACTTGTTTGGCTACATGTTTCCACACTTCTGGCTTAACTTTGAGTAGCTCTTCTAAAGTGAGATTGCACTGCACTTTAGTGTTCTTTACTACCTCTGTATTCCTAGGTATGATAGAATCTTCATTTCTTATCATGACTGTGGGCGCTCTCAGGCAAGTAGACTTGGTTTCCCATGGGCCTATGAAATGTGGTAATTCTTATAGAGAATTAGACTCAAAGTCTAATCTCTCTTGAGAGTGGATGCTCTCATGCTCCTCATAAATGGATGGGATGTCCTCTGGGAATTGCTCGTGTGCATCATCCACAAGTTCAATGGGAGGAGGGACTTCACTTTCTTTAGCCCATTTGTCTTCTTGAATCTCTCGTAGGAATTCTGTTGTGAACCGATTCATAGAAGATGATGTGTCTGGCTCTGTAGAGTTAGGCACGTAGGCTTCCTGGGGAGGTAGGCTCACGTTCTCACTTGCCTTGCCCTTATTTTGAGAGGCGGGTTCCTTTTCTGATTGTGCAATTAGCCTCTCTATTCGTTCTAGTAGTCCATCAAAGTGCAACTGCGTCTTAGCTGAACTAGAGATGTTAAAGAGGCGACTGGCTTCAAACATAGTCTGAGCCAATTCCACCATCTTAGCACAAATTTTGGTTCGTTCTAGCTCTAGTTCTGCTCTAGGGTAACACTTTTCATGATCAGTTACGTTTGGCCCTTCTTGGATTCTGGCCTGATATGCTCTAAGCATCATGTTTAGATCCTCGGGAGTGGGATCGGCTAGGACGGATCCTACTCTGGGTGGTGGGTGGGTTAAGGGTGGTGTATTGAAAGGTTGGGGAATGGAAGAAGGTGGATTGGCAGGTAAAGGGAGAGGTGGTGGAGGGGTGGTGTGAGAGTGGTTTTGAGATGCGAGTTCACTTATCTTTGCTTTGGTTTCTCTCAAGCTTTCTTCAAGTTCGCTCATCTTTTTTGCCCATTGCCTTTTCATTCTTTCACGACTATCCTTCCAGGCTCTAGTCCTCTTTTTGGTTATGCTCTCTGTTTCACTCACCTTGGGGCTCTTTTCCTGACCAACACCTTGGTTTTGTTGTAGTGCTTGGGCTCTTGTGATCACTTGCACAGGTGCAGTGGAAGTCACACTCCCTGTGGAGTCTACAACTAACCCAACAACATTGATAGGAGTGATTTTAGGCATGTTATTAGGGTTCTTTGGGCAATCTCGTAGGAGATGCTCTTTCCCGTAGTCTTGACAGAAACCCTGAATTGTTACTGGTTGAGGTTGTGTAGGGGCAGGTAGTGGACAATCACGTATAAGGTGATCTCCCTGACATCTGAAGCATGGTCCTCTAGGAAATGGGGGTCGTACCTACCTAGGTTGAGGTCTAGAGTTGGGGTTTGTGTACATGACATTGGCATACTCAGGCTCCCCACTATTTTCACTTGGGTCCTCATAATAGTATGACTCATTATGCTCGGGTGACTGCATGTAGTAAGCCTGTGGGCTATCAATATGTGTGGAGTCAAAACTATGGTCACTTGGATCACTGTCTGATAGCAATGGGGTGACTGGAACTATGGCTCTGTTCGGATTTTCTTCAGCAGATGCATATTTCACTGGGATCACATTAGTTGGAGCAGGGGGTTGTTGTACTAGGACTGGTTGAGGTCTCTGCTGCCCTTGATAAGGTGGCTGATAAGTTTGCTGTGGTCGGTTGTATTGTTGTGGTGGGTACTGATTCTGGTATCTACCCTGTTGTGGATATGGCTGAGGGTAGTTTTTGCCTGACAGTTTGTTTGTTATATGGGCAGTCCTGTGCAGTGTGGTTGGTGTACCTTTGCTCTATGGCGCAGTACTAGCTACTAGGATTCTCCTGGGGTTGCGCCATAATGAGGCATACGTTTGCCATATGGTCACCTCCACAAGTGTAGCACCGCTTAGCTGGGGCAAATCTCGGAATTTGTTTGCTAGAGACACCTAGTTTTTGAGCTACCTTCTCTGCAAGTTCCTCAATGGATGTGGATTGACCAGATGTGAGGCTACTAGAGCTATTAGAATCCTTATAGATTTTTGACAGTTCTAACTCCTCGCCTAAATTGTCCTCAATGTCTATGCACATGCGCACGCACTCTTCTATCGTTCTGGGGTCCTTCAGATACACATATGACCTGAGCTTGGTGCTCAACAATCCATCTAAGAACAAGGCCACTTGCTTGGCTGGTGTGGGTAACTCAGGCATCGGGCATCTCTCTAGGTATTGCCTAAACCATCTTCCTGCTAGTCTGACAGTCTCTTGAGGTGTTTGCTTGAAGCTATGAATTAGTGAGGAAGTGTTGTGCCTTATGCCACTCTTAGAAAACTCAATGATAAATGCTTCTAGGAGTTGGTCAATGTCTCTGAAATGCCTCTCGTTCAGTGCTTGAAACCACGTAAGGGCAGTGTTCCTAAGGGTTAGCCCAAAAGCATTATATTGTGTGAATAGGTCCTCTACCTGTTCAGCTTTCAAGACTTTTCTAAATTCTGCCACGTGGTCATAGGGGTCTCCAGTGCCATCGAAGTAATTCTTCATGGACTTTACCAGTTGAGTTGGTCTTAAGGTTCTAGTGTGTTCTCTCGGTCTTGGCAAGGAGATATCGTGAGCATTCCTTTGATTCCATGGGGCTCTATGTCCCTCAGGTTCCACTCTATTTCTTTCTATTCCTGTTCTTTCTCTTCCCAGGGAGTTAGCAAAGCTTACCTCAGGTTTGTCTCTACCTTTATCTCCTTGAGCTCCATTAGCCTGGGAGGTCCCGGCTCCTTGGTGACCAAAGGACACATTAGAACGAGGTTGGGGAAAAACAAATTCACCCTTCCATGTGTAGGCATGTCTGCCATGCTCGGTGACCACAAAGATCCTTTCTGATGTATTGTCTAGGTAGGTGACTTTGCCTGGGCTATCAGGGTCTTTCAACTCATAGATTGTGAGAGCACTTACTTCCTGAGGGTGAGCAGGTTTATATCTCCAAAAGGCCTCATCCGTTTCTCGGTTTAAAAGCAAGTCTATGCTTTTATTATCCTATGGGATCCACTCTGGAGTCATGATTCTGGTCAAGACAGATTTACCACAGGGAGTTCTTGGCTCTCTCTCTAAGTTCCCTTGCTCTATATCACCCATGTCGGTCTCCGCAATCACATTTCCAAACTCATCAGTTCTATCAGGAAGAGTGGTGACTACATATATAGTCCCCTCTTTATCTAGGTATGCTCCATTCTCAAACTTGACTACTGGGTGGTCTAGTCCATGGGGTTGATCGGGGTTCTTAATCTGGACCACTGATCTTCTCAGGCCATCTTCATAGATGCGAGCACCTAGACGATTAGTCCTGATGTATTCCAATTGAGTCTTGTAAGGTCCTTCTGTCTTTTCTAGATAAGCCAACCCTGAACTTCCTACTGGTCTCTCCATGTGATAGGACATTTCAGAATCACTTGTTTCTGATCGTGGGGTGTATGGGTAATCACTCAACTGCTGGGCCCAAGACCTAGCAGTGTGATTGACACTAGCTTCAGAAGATCTGAGGCTTTTTCTGTCTCTGCCTAAGTGTCTACCTGACCTAAGGTTCATATGCTTGGTTTCTCTACCCCCTTGATCCCAAGTACACTCTCATTGCAGGTTATTTAACACCAATCACTTTGTTCTTTTTAGTTGATTATTTTGTTAATGATCTTGTCTGATATCACGTCCTCAGGAATTCTTAAGTGAATTTCACACTTGATAAGTGATCGATTCAAGTTTACTTTTGTCCCTTAGGGTTTTCGCACTTAAGTCCTACTTAATGCTTGCACTTAGTTGCTTAGTTCTCTTGGACTTGATGTGTGCCTAGCGTTGTCCTAATTTATTACCACACCTAATTCGTACTTAGCCTAGGCTAGGAATTGACAAAGGAGGGTTGAGAGATCTTCCAACCTCAATTAGCTGGTTGACCAGACTGCTACACAAGCCCAGGAAGCCTTCTCCCAAGCTTGGTACTCACCCTTGCTAGCTTTCCTTGGAATGTCTTGCTTGCACACAATGTTCCTGCAAAAGCTCACCAGTCAGTATAGCTCTATTACCACAAGTAATTGAAAGACACACATCAATATTTGCAGTCCCCCCTGGAGTAACTCACTGTACCCCCTCAATCTTAGGACCACCTAGCTTTCCAACGAGACCAAAATCTCATCAATCGGAGTTCGTATGGTGAAGTTAAAAACCATTCAAGCACTTAAGGGTCCAAACAGGCTCTCAGGTTTCAGGAAATTCCTCCCTGGTTTCTAGGTCTTTTGCCCACTCCTAAGGCTCTTATATCCTCCCAATGTGTCCAAGATTAAGCCCAAAAAGTACCCCAATTCTAATCAATCAAGTTATCCTAAAAATTTATGCGTTAAGCCTGTGTATCGCGATAGGTCAGGTCGAGGTGTCGCGATAGGTGGGAGGTGTCGCGATAAGTCGAGGTGTCATGATAGGTCGGGGTGTCGCGATACTTGGGAGTGTCGCGATAGGTTGGGGTGTCGCGATGGGTCGAGGTGTCGCGATACTCGGGAGTGTCGCGATACTCCGAGGTGTCGCGATACTTGGGAGTGTCGCGATACTCCGAGGTGTCGCGATAGGTGGGGTCGGTGTGTCACGATAGGTGTTGAAGGTATTGAGTCGTTTTAAGCATCACTTCCTCTCATCTTGAAGAAAAATTTGTACTTGTTTCATAAAGTAATCTACCTTAAATACGATTATAACTAAGATTTAAGATTTTCAAAAGACATCTTTCATCTTTAGCTTATTTTAGATCAACTTCTTTCCTACATAAATATGAATATGCTCTTTCTGTAATAACATGCAAGGAAACCTAATTGAACTCCACTAATGCATAAATCTACCTATATAGCCCGTGATTTATTATGTTGTGCCTCCTTAGCTTCTTTTGGCTTGCTCTCTCTCTTTTTTTTTTTATGATGATTCGGCAACATTATGGTTATATTCACTTTTTTGGGATGGAAGAAAGTGTAAACTTCCTGGTAACATGTAGCAGCTTTATTTTTTATGACAGGGAAAAATTAAACCCCGATACAAGGTACAACCATTTTTTGACAGAGAACAGTCGTTTAAACTCCGATACAAGTGTTGTGAGGTGGACTAAGGATGTAGAAACATGTAGTAGTAGGAGCTAGGACTTCAACAATTATGCTTTCGATATAGGACGCATATGCATGTTTATATATGAAAGTCATGCCACCAAAATAAACCTCCAAATCTACATGTCCTATCTTTCCATAATCCTAGATTATAACTGATTTCTCAGTAGATAAATTACTACTTAAGATACAATTTTACACAAGTAGAGAAATCACCATTTGCCCATTTGACTCAAGTGGTGTGGATATGCAATGCAATGCAAAGATTGAAAAGAAACATGCATGAAGTGAAATGGGAAACAAATAAGAATGGAAAAAAAAAAGTGGAATGAAATTGAAAAAACATGAACTTGAAAAAGAAATGATATTTTTTTTTCATGGATACTCTTGTTTACGAATCAGCCTCGTTGTTGTCATCTTATTCAATATCCTCATCCAAAATGTACTTGTCATTATCACGTTTCTTGAATAGCTTTATCCTTTTACCTGCAATCAAAGTTTTTGATGCAACACCATTTAATTCACAAAGAGCATATGTATCATTGTTGTTGACTTTTGATACAATGTATGGCCCAAACCACCGTTGAGTGAGCTTTTTGCATGCATCATATTGAGAGTCAAATGTACTATCATAAATGAGCACCCAATCTCCTACTTCTATCGGCTTAGGATGCAATCGATGAGTTTTATCAAAATAATGCTTGTTCTTCATTCTAGATTCTCTTAGTTTTTCAACGGCATCATCAAGTCTTAATTTACCTTGTTCTAACTGTTTAATGCGCAAACTTTAAAAAAAAATCATCAGTAGACATGTTTTCAGACCAAGGCAAATTTGACCATGCAGAAATATGAGACTGAATTGGAAACAACAATTTTTTATAGTACATGAGTTTAGCAGGCATATACCTAGTAGTACGTGTACACGTCATTCTATCTGCCCAAAGTGCAAAAGATAAGAATCTAAGCCATTGTTTAATGTCATTGTTACATGCTTTAGTTATGGCTTTCACAATAGGTGGATGCCCTCTCTCTATTTTACCATTGGCCTCTGGATTATATGCAGTAGTGAGAGACAAACGAATACCGTGATGCTCAAAGAATTCTTTAGCTTCTCTCGCATTTAACTCTCTATGGTCAGCAACTACTTTCTCTATGTACCCAAAGTGACTTATGACATCTTCAAGCAAGAACTTGCAAACATTGTAAGTGGTCTTAGATCGTAGTGCATGTCCCTCTACATGATTAGTTAAGTCCTCTCTTGCAAGTACAATGTAACACATTTTGTCAATACCTTTAGGCATAGTTACAAGATCTATTACCCACTTGTAGTGAATACATGGTGGATAAGTAGGATGCATGACTGACGAATGAAGTTGACAAGTAGAACATGTAGAAACATAGCTACTAATGTCAACATACATATTAGGCCAATAATAGGTACTTCTAATTTTTTTAATATGTTCCAAAAAATCCTTTATGACTTGCCCATAATGTCTCATGCATTTCCTTCATTACTTGCAATTGAAGACCTCGTTTTCCTAGGACTCTTTGTGTTCTTAACCTTACCCTTAGCATGTCTCCAAAGATAACCATTATGTAGGAAAAAATTATAAGCTCGTTTCCTAATGTTACGGAATCTATTTGTAGTCCAACTAGGTAATGGTTGCAGTGTACTCAAATACTTTCCTATGTCTTTCCATTCATCTTTCTACTCAGGCTCATGAAATTGCTCATACTCGTATATATGTGGAACATAGTCAACTAAGTTCACATTTTTTATTAGATCACTTTCAAGATCATCATCAAATCTAACTCTCGATAACATATCGGCAACTGAATTCGACTTACCTAAAATATGAACTAACTCAGGATTTATGAACTTAATATATGAGATCCATCTAAGCATGGCTATATCAGCAGATGAACAATTGGCTATCGTTCCAATGAGAGGCAAACAATCAATCTCAACTTTGACATTTGCTCCAATGAAATATTCTTTGTCTGCTTTCAAAGTTGTTACCATACCCCATAGTTCTCGTTTCATCTGTGGATACTTTCGTTGTGTTTCATGTAAAATTGTAGCCCCAAACCTAATTGCATATCTATTCCCTTCACTATCATCTTGACTTATGACCCAACCTATACCAATAGGACTAGTATTAACAATCAATATAATAGGTTTGTTAAGAGAATGGTCTACACGCTTAAGGATGGGAGCTTCAAGCAATAATTTCTTCAATTTACGCATAGCTTGTGTGTGTTTGTCAATCCAAATAAATTTTTGTTTCTTCCTCAACAAGTCATAAAGAGAAATGTGCGTACCTCACTCACATTGTTACATGTTTCAGAAATCTTGCTAATGGCATCAACTTTTTGTGGGTAAGGCTTTCGACCATAATGACCACATAAATGTCCAACAATAAGAACCTCATTGACACCAAAAACAGATTTTTCTATGGAAAATGTGAGACCTACCTCTTCAAATCGCTGAAATATCCATTCACAATCAGAGATATGATCAAGAACAAATTTACGACATCCAGATGAATCTAAAGTAATGTCCGTTACACGTTCCTCACTCCCTTTAATTGGAATATCATCAATGAATGGCATGGTTATATGAGGGATAAAATCATGTAAGACTATATTCATAGCACTCATCATATGAGCCACAAAATGAGTCGCTCCTTGAGGTAAAGTACACATTCACACTAAGCCTAAAGGAGTTTTCATTGTGGTTATGTCATGACTATCAATTGCTAATTGGAATTGGTCATATCCAGAATATAAATCACCCATTGAATAGATAGAATGTCTTGAAAATGATTCAGCAAACTCATCTACAATGGGTCCTATTCCTACATTCCTTATGGTGACTTTATTGACAAGTTGGAGATTTTGAATAAAACACAGTTTCCCCTTCTTTTTAGGCATAGTGAACCATCTATTTGAGTAAGGTGCAAAAGATGGCTCTAAGATTCTCATGTTTATCTTCTCCTTAAGTAGTTTCATTAGCTCAGGTAAGTGAGCCTTTGGAACTGGTATAGGGTAAAGATTCCATGGAATATGTGGAATATCTTTGGGTTGTGATGTTTCTCCTTGCTCTATGATTGTTTCTATTCCCTTCGAGGTTTGTTTTTGAGTCACTCTTCTTTCACTAGGCTCAGTTTCATCTCTTTTTTGTTTTTCTTCTACATTGGATATGTGAGAAATAAGAGATTGATCTTCTATCGCTGACTCCCAAGTTGTTATTCTCCTAATTTCATCTTGTGCTCTTACTAAAGCCTCTATGGAAAATTCAACTTCCTTTGTGGGTTTACTTGATTCTACTTCTTATTCATCAAGAGTTTCTAGTTTCACCCCTCTAGTTCCTGCATCCGTTATGGTTATATTTTCATAGTGCTTTTTCACTCCTCCCTTACCATAATTTCGTTGCAAAGGTAGCCTAGATCGATAGTCACAAAATTTCTTATCTATATCTATTACTAGTCATTGCTCCTTAGCGGCCTTCAATAGCTCACAATCTCTCAAAAAGTGCTCTAGCAAATCACACCAAGGACACCTACGAGGACCACACACAAAACCATTTTGATTTTGAGGATTTTGATTAACTTGTGGTGGGAAATTTTGAAATTGAGGATTTTTTTTATAAGATATTTCTTGAATGGAATAATTAGGATTTTGATAAGGCAATTGATGTATTTGAGGAGCTTGGGGAGCAGCATGTGGTACTTGAGGTTCAAGAGGAGCTTCCATAGTATACGGTTGATGATTTTGAAAATTTTGATTTTGAGGATTTTGAAAAGTTGTTTGAGAAGCTTGAGGATACATGTTTTGATACATTAAAGGATTTTGCACATGAGGATGAGGATTTTGCATTGAAGGATTATGCATTGGAGGAACTTGATATGCTTGAGTAGGAGTTACTTAAGGATTTTGATTAGGAGCTATAACATGTTGATTAAGCTCTTGAAAAGACATTGGGTTCATTTGATTTTGGAAACTTTTGATGTAATTAGATTGTAAAGCATCTATATTCTTGGCCAAATTGGATTGTGTAGCAATAAGACTTTCCATTTGCTTAGTGAGAATTTCCACTTGAGATTGTTCAACTACACTTTTATTTGGCTCTACTTTAAAACCTTGAGTAGGCTCTTGTTGGAGTTAGACATCTGCGGAAGCACGCGAACAGCACAAGGAATAAGAAGAAGCTTGGAGCACAACACACAATACTGAATGTATTACTAGAGAATGTACAAAGATAAGTAGCTCATTAGGGCAATAGGCGTATATACAAGCCGGGGGAAAAAAAACTCCTAAAGAGGGAAAAAAGTGCCCCGACGGTCCTAGTGTGTTCACACACATCACTACCTAAATATATCAACAAATCCCCTTTGGGAGTGATGCGGTGAACAAGAAGCTGGCACTCATGTATAAGGAAGTGCCAAGCTATGTGGAAATCACTCCACAAAAGGAAGTAAGCCCAAAGCTTTGCCGAAAGCTTCAAACTTCTCCCTAGGCAGAGCCTTCGTGAAAAGGTCTGCTATGTTCTCCTGCATGGGCACATATGCCAAGCTGATCTCCCCAGCAGAGAACCTCTCCCTGACATAGTGATAATGCACCTCAATGTGCTTAGTGCGAGCATGGAACACAGGGTTCCTCGCAACTGCCAATGCGCTCTGACTGTCAGTGAAGATGGTAGTGGCAGAAGACTGGCCAACACCCAAATCAGCCATAAGGCGTCTGAGCCACACACACTCAACAGTCGCTGTGAAAGCTGCCCTATACTCAGCCTCACAACTCGAAGTGGCCACAGTAGGCTGCTTCTTGCTCAACCAAGATATACATGAGCTACCAAGCATGAAGCAAAAACCACTCGTGGACACACGAGTGTCATAGCAACCAGTCCAATCTGAGTCAGAAAAAGCATGCAAATCTGGCGGTAGTGAGCCCCCCTTGGGATAAAACAACCCAAGTAGCCGAGTACCACTCAAGTAGCGAAAGATGCGCTTAACCGCCTTCCAATGCGTGACTCCTGGCCAATGCATAAACCTGCTCATCTGTGAGACAACAAACTGAATATCTGGCCGAGTAATGCATAAGTAAATCAAGCATCCAACAGCCTGCTGATAGAGAACAGCATCAAATGCATCTCTAGCATCATGAAGACTCAATCGTAAACCTGTCTCCATAGGAGTGGCAATAGGCTTACAGTCTTCAAGGCCAAAACACTACAATAATGTGTCAATATATTTCGTTTGACACAATGCCATTCCACCATCAACTTGCATAAACTGGATGCCCAAATAGTGATGCAAATGCCCCAAATCAAACATCTCAAATGAGGCATGCAAATCAGCCTTGAAATCAGCAATATGCTTCTCAATAGGATCAGTGAGCAGCATGTCATCAACATAGACAACAATGATCAGAAGCACATCATTAGCACGCTTAACATATAAGGTGCTTTCAGTTGGACTGTTCTCAAAACCATGTGCAACCAGATAGGCATCTATCTTCTCATACCAAGCACCTGGTGCTTGCTTTAAACCATATAATGCCTTCTTTAACTTGCACACCTGGTTTTCATGCCCTTTCTGCACAAAGCCACGGGGCTGACAAACATACACTTCTTCATGCAAGTCACCATTCAGAAATGTTGTTTTAATGTCCAACTGATGTACACTCCAACCATGATGGGCTGCAAGTCCACAAATGTTCCGAACAGTAGTCATACGGCATGTAGGTGCAAAGGTCTCATCAAAATCAATGCCTCTTTCCTACGCATAACCCTTTGCAACAAGCCTAGCCTTATACCTGTCAACTGTACCATCAGGTTTACGCTTCAGCTTGTATACCCACTTAGTGTCAATGGCCTTCTTGCCAGGAGGCAAGTCACATAAAGACCATGTACCATTCTTCATTATAGCATCATATTCAAATTGCATAGCAGCCATCCAATTTTTTGAATTTTGTGCTTCATCAAAAGAAACAGGCTCACTCTCATCACAGAGACTAGATGCAGCCATAGTGTGTTGACCTAAGTATCAACTTAGGGACTTGCGGAGAAAGAGACTATACCTCAATCCCCTCACAAGTGCATATAGTGGGGATACACGCTTTTAATTATCAATCCAAAGAGTATACAAACCTAGCCGAGTGTATGAGGACATGCAATCATGTAATGATCAATGCAAATGAACTGCTCAAAGAATGTAAATGAGGCAAAGACTTATCCAAACAAGCTCCAACTGTTGGTCAAGGCGAAACGATACTTGGTGCAGTAGCCGTCAGTATTTTGGACTTTTCTCCCAGCTCCAAACTCCAAATATAGCAAATAGCATATGCGTTTCGAAGCTCTTGAGAAGACGCATCCAATGGCAGTGGTTTCACTCAATTCCGACACTCCTACTTCAAGTTATGAGCGAAATACTGAGTCGCGGGAATACTTTCCTACACTTCAGCACTTCCTACACTTCGCACACACCTTTCCTACAGCAAAGAAACACTTTCATGGATAGACCACACTCACAAGCACTCTTTCCAAGCAATACACATGCATACAAGCTCACGAAGAAGACAATAAGGAGGGAAGAAGACACAAATTCGAATTTCTGTGCTCTCTATTCTCACAATGGCAAAAAGTTCTTTACAAAGAGTCACATTTGACTTATATACTAGTGCCCTAAAAATGGTCCTTTCACACAAGAGACCGGCACTTTATTCACTAAAAGACTAACTTTCTACTATTTTACATGGGTAAGCTTCTAATCTTCTGTGGGGATGCATCTAGAGGACTCCTCTAGTGCCTTTACAACGGAAAATATATTACAAGAATGATTATGATACAAAAATGTGATGTCCAAATCGAAAAAATTTTGGGAACCGTCTTTTTCTCTGCTTTGTGCACTCTTTAGCTCTGCAACACTCTCCCCCTCTTTGTCTCTGTCGTCCCTTGACAGACTTTGCTTCGCGCACGCGTCCAGTGGTCAGTGTTGCCTGATTCTTGATCTTGCATTACGTTTTAGAGGCGCTCTGCTTTTCTTCGCACGCTCCCCTTGGTCAGTGTTGTCTGCAGTTAAACAGACATGCAGATTCGATGGCCTTCTTGATTCAAGCTCTACTACTCGAGAGCCTGTTGCACTTGTCTTGCCTGTTGACTTGGGTTGCCATGCACGCCATCAGTGACTAGGAATGTGTTGTTCTTAGTCACCCTCTTAAACTTTTCAGCCTCTACCCCTTTATAACTTTCGGTCCTCTGATTTGTCCTGGTTGCACACATCGGACCCTGTTGTATTGCTTTAAGCCTGTTTACTTTTTTCCACCGTGCATGACCTGGCTGTTTTCTCTTTTTGCCTGATGCGTGCCCCTGCGGGGCTCTGTGCAGAGATGGGTAATGTGCCCCTGCGGGGCTTCCTGCAGAGATATATCTTTGGATATTGCTTTTTAGTGAAGCTGCTTCTTTCGTTGTCTTCTTCTTTTCTTCTTCTTACTCGATTCTCCCTCAACACTGCCCCCTCCTGGACTCTGTCGTCCCCGACAGGCTTTGATAAGCGACGGGCATATGTTTGATAAACTCTTTGCTCTGTATCATTCAGCTGATTGGCTTCACGTATCATGAGTTGCTTCCATTGTTCTGCCTTCACACCGTCATTGGGTGGCTGTCTATGATCTGCGAAGAAGCTGAGTTCGTATGCCACTAATCTGGCATTTAAATTGGCTGACATCTTCAAAAAAATCTCAGAATCTATCTCAAAAAATCCTGTAAAGAAAGCCTCTTCGAAGGTTTGCATATATACACTTGGCAAGAACATAATTCTAGAATAATAAGCCATTATTGTTGGACGGCTAGGCATAACTGACAGGTCAAAAATGAGGATCTCCGTGCCCTGATTAATGCCTATGAAGTTCAAAAACGTGTATGTCGCGTGCTTGAATACCTTCAAAACTGTGAGGATCATGCTAAGTATTTTGTTGGTCATTTTGACAGCTAAATCGGGTACTGTTGCATAATTTTGTAGCCAAAATTCTATGGTTTTTATCATGTAATCCTCCGTGGGCAAATAATTATGTGGCGGGCTCGGAAGCATGGGGTAATTGAGCCACTGCTTATTGATAGTACCGTTTCTTTGTAGATCCGAAAATTCCCTGGTATCCCTTCTGCGTGGTAGTGGACAAAATGAAGGGTTTACCTGGAATGCATATGGCGCTGCTTGCCAATGCACTCGTAGTGTGGGATGTTTCTCCAAAAATTTTCTCCGCCACACTGGTTGCGCAGCTTCAAACTCTTCTTGAGTGTATGCGAATGTATCATGTTTGAAATTCAGCTGCTCATCTGGACTCTTCCCCGTAATCTTTATTATATAGCGTCTGGTCTTTTCTTTCAAGAGTCCATATGGAGTATTGAAGGGCCTCATGATTTTATCCAGGTCTTTACCTTTGATCTTGGCCTCCTTCATGACTTTGACCACTTCATTTTCAAAATTTTCTGTTAATCGGGACACCACTAGTGCACGTTCCTTCTGACTTATTTCTGCAGTATATGGCATAGGATGGTCATTGTGTATATCCGCCACCTGCTCACGTATTGGAGAATCATAGATCGGGTGAGATAGAGGGCTTACCTCTACCTCGTCAGTAGGATTTTCCTTTTCTGGCACTACTGATGTCCCGATCGGTTCTTTGTCTTTCTTCTGATTCTTCAGTTGTTCTATGCATTCATCTTTTTCTTTTATCGTTTGCATGGCTTCTCTGAGTGCTTTTTTAGTTGTCAATAGTTCTTTACCTATGTCAGCTACATGATCCATGTTTTCACTGTAGCTTTGAACCAGTTTGGCATTCACCTTTTGTAATTGACGCTTCAGTTCACTGGTTTCATTGGCATATCTGTTCTTCCATTCTTCTATCTCGGCTTGTTCTTGCTTTAGCAGCTCTTCATATTTTGAGATCTGATCTCGAAATTCTTGATCTTTGGTTTCTGTGGATTCCTGTTGTATGAGTGGTTGATCATATAATAAAGACTTCATTAAATCTTTATTTATGTTGCGTAGGCTGTCGTTCTCTTCCAGATATAGCTTGAGTTGTTGCTCTAATAGCATGCTTCGCATCTTCATTTTCTCTTTCTCAGCCTCGCTTGCTTCGTGTAATCTTTGCAACTCGGTTAGTTGTGTATGCAGCTGTTGATTCTGAGCAATGGATTCTTCATGTTGTGTCTTGATTGCCAACACCTCAGTACTTTTGTTTGCTAATTCTTTTTGTGCTGCAATCAATTGTGCCGATAGCTGTTCGCTCATGAGTTGAAACTGATTCTTTTCTCTTCTTGCTTGATCATAGTCGGCATCCATATCCATCATCTGTTGTTGAGTGTCCATGACTGTTTGAATCATCTGCTTTACTACATGTTTCAACTGAGTAACATCCATGTTAAGCCATGTTTTTGGTATTGTCGGCTCTTCTCCGGTATTGACGTCTTTGCCCTGAGCAATGTGTAATGTCGTGTCATGGGGTTGCCTAACCTGAAGCTGGATCCTTGGCTCAGCCCCCATGTTTGCTTTATCTTCTTGAGGTGTATCATCGGGCACCTCGATCACAGTCTGTTCTTGGTGTTTGAGCTCCTTCGTTTCCTTACTCACTGGAGTTTGATCTTCCTCTTTAATAGGTTGTTTTACATGTGTAATACCAGTGGTTGTATCTTCCTTAATGCTTATTTTTGTAGTGTCATTCAATTGAATGACGTGCTCCGGTTCCATAGATTCTTCGACTCTCTTTTCCTTTTCTTCCTGATTTTGTGTCGTGACTTCTATATGATCCACTTCATTCCATTCATCTTCTTGTGTTTCTGTCCGAATGTCAGTATCTAATGTATCTTTTTCAGGGCTGGATTCTGTGTTGGTACTAGAATCATCAATACCCAGCTCTTTGTATCGTCCAACTTGTTTTGGTGTTTGCTCTGGATTCCGTTGTGTCTTCTCTTGACTAGCTTGTCTATAATGATGACCCTGAATATTTAAGTTCACCTGCCCTTGCATATACTGATGTGTTTCCTCAAGAGCAGCGGACAGATCTCTCTTTGTAATCGGCATTTGAGCCGTCGTGATCTTCGGTAAGAGATGCGTTCTCTTTGATTGTGGTGTTGCTTGGGCTTCCTCTTCCCGTAAACGCTTCGTACCCCTCATGGGTTTCTATGTGCTGGTTCCAGCTTCTTCCACCATAGCTACTGCTTTCTTCTTCTTAGGGACCGTAGCTGATTTTACGTATCTTGCTAGTCCTTCCGAGGTTGGCATCTCTCTCAAACAGTTCTTCATTTCTAAAGCTTCATAAATCAGTAATGTAAGAGTTGAACTGCCATTCAAAAACTTCTTTTGCCCCCACTTCTTTTGTGCTTCAAACAATCTTTCTTGGACATACCCTGTTAGATTGATTTTGTTTCCAATTTGCCTCATGGCATGCAATAGTAGTTGGACTACTATTTTTTGTGGAGCTGTATACTTGTGCATGCTGGGAAAGCAAAAATGTTGATGTACCAATCGCACAGCATCTTCTATGTCAATTCTGTTAATTTCCAGGAATGATCTCTTCTTGGGATCATGGCATTCTTCTTTCACATTAGTAATGCCTGCTTGATTCCATCCAAAAGCTCTGTTAATCAACTCATGTGTGAATTGGATGGTCTTCCATGTCCCTACTTTATCCAATACTCGCGCTTCTGGAACTGATATTTTTGTTGCGGCAGGCTGCATGGTATTCATCACCTGTGCACACCTCTGAAAGTCTGGTACATATATAGGCAGTTTAAGAAATGCCTCTATTCCTGCTTGTGTCCATACATCCTCAATATGAGGTAGTCCTTGTATGATCGTTTTGAAGTCCTGAGACATGATAGGAAAGTAATGATCTGTGTCCATAATTTTGATTGTAGCCATGAAGATTAGCTCTGCCACTGGTTGATCATCTCTGAACCAGTGACCTCTTGCTTTTGTTACTGATTCTAATGGAAGAAGTTGCACCTCTTCTTGCTGTGTAGATTCGGAATCAGTGGATGCCATCTGCACTCAATATAGAGTATGAATTAGTATCCATATGTTCTCAGAAATCCTCCTCTATATGTTGGTTATACGTTCGATGTTGCTTCGAGTGAATGGTGTCGTCCCTTTCCCGTATGTGTGAGAAAGGTAATACCTGGATTTTTCTCACTTTTATGTATTTTTATATTTTCTGCTGAAAAGAAAAACAGAAAAGTTAGTTCGTAGCCGAAGCGGTTATTAAATTTTTTGGAGTATTTTCTTAATATATGTACAAGTGCTCTCCTATTTCCCCATTAGGAAAATGTGCTTGACTATCCTGAAATAGAAGAAGGATGTGCCGAATGCTTGGCCTTGTAATGTGGCCCTATCATGCATACTTGGGATTCGACAACTCCATATGTGTGCAATTGGAAGTAGTTGGCGTATGCATGCCGTCCAATTTGTCTTTCGGTATCCAGATTTGCTTCATTGTGCTGGGCTTCGTTGTATGTTGCCCACTTCCACTGAATGTGGCTCTTTTCTTCTTGTTGTAGGTCTGCTTGGTCTGCTTCGTGAATTTCGGGGAGGGTCGGGTTGCCCTTGCAGACTCCTTTTTTCTCCAGTAACTCTTTATTTGTGGTTGTTTTGCCTGTGGATTGCATTGGTTCTTCTTGTTTTGTGGATCATCCTTTCGGTTTATTTTCCTTGGAATGCAAGACTTCGGAACCCATATTTGCGATCGCTCTCGTTGGGCGGCTACGACTTTCTTGGGAATCCATATTGTAGCAATTTGTCGATGACTTCGTTCTTCAGACTGAGTTGGTTCTTGCTTTGATCGTTTGTTCTAATGTCGGTTGTGCTGCTGTCGACGAAGATACTCCTCCACTTGATCTTTCTTTATCCACACTTGGTTAGAATATGGAATAGGGTATATTTCAATGGGTACAGATTTTGAATCACTCAGAGAACTAGTCCCTCTAATGCATGGTGTTTCAGTGAGGTTGGTTTCAGTTTGACTGATACTCTCAAGACTTGCTAGACTAGAACAAGGGGTGCAAGCAGAATTCAATGTGTCCGCACATCTAGTACTTGATGAAGGTGTATCTATAGTGCTAGAGATTGTACATTCAGGACTTTGTTCATTAGAGTGGACTGGTTGCTCCAAGCTCACCGATGTGAGTGGTCGTTCATCTAGCAGGCTGAATACTTCGCGATGTCCTATCCTGGCTGAGATATATCCTAACGCCAATTGAATGGTCACCTCGTATTCGTAAATCCAGTCTTGACCTAACACTACCTCTTCAAGTAAATCTTGGTCATGACATACTAACAGCTTTTGTTCCATAGTATTGTTGCCAAGATGCAACGGTAAGGTGATCTCACCTATGCATTGAGTAATTGTTCCTCCTATTCCTATCAACTGGGCCATCGATGGGCGTATTGTCTCCTGGAGTTTTTGGGTCAAAGAAAACTTAATGCAGCTTACGGCTGCTCCTGTGTCAATAAGAGCATTTACCAAATGGTACTCTGTTTTTCCTGCTCCCAAATTTAAATAAGGCTGTGTTCTTTGCGATGCTAGGTTTTGAGTGGCTCTAAAGTTAGCCATCGGGATGAGTTCTTCGCTTAGACGATATCTTTCATCTCGCTCTCTCATCCACTCTTTTCGTTTCTTTATCCTTTCCAATGCTTCTTGTCTCGCTTCTTCTCGTATTCTTTCCTCTTCTAAGCGTCTATTCTTACCTTTGATTAATCGAGACATAGTTTCTTCTGTTAATGGTTCTAGGTATTTTTCACTCTACACCCACTGATGTAGTTTGGTAACACGTCTCCATCTAAGGTCGCTAAGCTGATGGCTCCACTTGTAGATATACGATTAATGATTAATGGACCATATCCTCTCTTTTGCAATTTCTTAGCATGTTGTTTCAAAGTGTATACCAAAACTAAATCTCCTTCCTTCAATTTTTTGTCCTTGATATGCGCATCAAAATAGGCTTTTTGTTGTCTTTTAGCAGCATAAATACCTGCTACTGCTTGTAACCTAGTTTCATGAAGCTTTTCTATTTGGTCCAATTGGGCTGATAATTCATGTCCTGTCCACTCGTAAGTAGTTGCTACTCTAAGAGTGGGAATCAAGAAATCAATTGGCAAAATAGCATTTTGTCCATACACTAAGTTAAAAGGAGTAGTGCCTATTGCAGTTTTATAGGCTACTCGGAATGCCCATAAAGCATGGTGTAACTGCTTATCCCAATCTGATCTACCGTTGTTAACGATTTTGGTGAGAACAGTACACAAGATTTTATTTGAACTTTCCGCTTTTCCATTTGCTTGTGGGTGATAAGGGGCAGATTTCTTATGAATTACTAAGAATTCATTCAATAAGGCTTCTATCACTTCATTAACAAAGTGTGTACCTCTATCACTCACAATCTCTATAGGTAGTCCAAATCTAGTGAAGACGTTCTCGAAGAGAAACTTGGCTGTAGTTCTTGCGTCATTTTTCGTTGTTGCCTTTGCTTCAACCCATTTGGTCAGGTAATCTGTGGCTACAATTATGTATTCGGCATGTGACCCTTTTGCTGGTGGGCTAATAGGTCCTATAAAGTCTATTCCCCACTTCGTGAAAGCTCTAGCACTCATCATGGGTCTAAGTGGCATCTCATCTCTTCTAATAGGATATTTCGTTCGTTGACAAGTATCACACCGTTGCACATATGTTATGGCGTCTTGATGTAGAGTTGGCCACCACATTCCAGCAAAGAGGATCATTTTTGTTGTTTTGTCTGCAGAGAAGTGTCCTCCTGCGGCTCCTGTATGGGCCATCTCTAAGACAGAGAGATATTCATTTTCATGAATGCACATTCTTAATTGGTTATCTTTTCCGCATTTAAAGAGTTGTTTTCCTATGATGGCATAATCTTTACTCTGTTCTTCAAGAGCACGCTTCCTTGCGAAAGTAGCTCCGTCAGGGTATTCTTGAGTTTTCAAGAACTTTACGAGTGGCATGCTCCATCTTGGTGCTATCGTAGAATAACATAAGGTAGAGTTCTCATCTGGGGTTTGTTCTTGACAGGTTTGACATGTTGACACATAGTTATGTGCATCTCTTTGCATGGTTGGCCAATATATGCCAAATCTCTTGAGTGTTTGCCACGTTCCATTTGCATTCAAATGAGTGTTCCATTGGTTTATGTGTGCTTTCTGAAGCCACATTTCTTGTTCCTCTTCTTCCACGCATCTCATCAGTAATCCGCTTGAATCCTGGTGGTACAAACTTCCCGCAATGATGTGAAGGTTTTTGGTCCTCCAAAGGTCTTGCGTTTGGTTTGGTGTGATCCCATCTTTAGGTCCATGTGTAAGTATAGGGATCAATTTTTCTGCCCACTGAGGACATACTTCCAGGTTAAAAAGATAAGTGTCTGGCAGGTCATCAGGTACTCCTATGGGTGGTTCTCCATGGGTCATTCGAGATAAGTGGTCTGCTCTTATGTGGGTGTTTCCTTTCTTGACTATTACCTCAAAATCAAATTCCATTAGCAATAAAAACCATCGTACTAGTCGTCCTGTATTGCAAGGCTTGTTGACTAAGTACAATAGGGCTTGATGATCAATGAAGAATTTGAATTTGTTTGCCAGTAAGTAATGTCTGAATTTCTTGACTGCGTATACCATCCCTAGGCCTTCTCTCTCCGTAGTAGTATAATTGTGTTCCGCTTGATTTAACTGTCTACTGGCATAGGCTATCGGGTGGTCTAATTTTCCTGTGTCAGCTGGTTGAGCTAAGATGCAACCAATGGCAAACTTGGAAGCATCAACATGGATGTGAAACGGTTTATTCCAGTTGGGGACTCGAAGAATGGGTGCTGAACTCAATCGATTCTTTAACTCGTTAAAAGCTTTTTCGCATTCTTGGTCCATTTGAACAGATTCAATAATGCATAAAGAGGTCTAGCTATTATGGCGTACATATGTATGAATCTTCTATAGTATCCACAATGTCCCATAAATGCTTGAACTTCTTTAGCAGTCTTTGGTCTTGGTAAATCCAAAATTACTTTAATTTTGTCTTCATCTGTTGAAATTCCATTCTTAGAGACAATATGTCCTAAGATTTTCCCTTGTCGCACCATGAAGACACATTTTTCAGGATTGAGGCATACTCGATATTGCCGACATTTGGCAAAAATCCTTTCAAGTTCAGGGATGTGCTCTGATCATATAGCTGAATATGTACACAGATCATCCACGTATACCTCCATGCTTTTTCTCAAAAATTCTTTGAACACATGACACATCAATCTTTGGAATGTAGCTGGGGCATTCGTTAAACCAAAAGGCATGACTCTAAAGGCGTATACTCCCCATTCGGTTGCAAATGCTGTCTTATGTTGGTCCTCAGGAGCAATGGCTACCTGATTATACCCTGAAAAGCCATCCAGAAAACTATAAACTTCCTTCCCTGCTACCCTTTCCAAGAGATGATCAGTGATTGGTAAGGGATAGCTATCCCTTATGGTTGCGGCGTTCACTTTTTTCAAATTGATGCACACTCTTAACTTTCCATTCTTTTTTGGTACAACCACCAAGGGTGACACCCATTCCGTGTGCTCAATTTCATAGATGAATCCAGCATCTAATAACTTATCTATTTCTTCTTTTATCTTGGCTGAATACACATCATTATAAGTATATGGTCTCTGTTTCGAAGGTTTGGCTTCGGATGTCATGGGGATTCTATGTGCACATATAGATGGATCTACTCCCTTTAAGTCCTTATAAGTCCAAGCAAAGACATCCCGATATTCTCTTATGAGTCGAATTAACTCTTGTTCTTCTTCCAATGAGACATCCTGTCCTATGAAGGTACATCGTTCTTCTCCTCCTTCCATAGTTACCACTATCTTTTTGGTATGTTCCTTATTATCATATGCTATTCCAGGTTGTGCTTCTCTTTTAGGCATTTGAATAGCAATTTTCCTCTCCTCCACTTCATATTTTTTAAAATGGGCTGGTACCTCAAATTAGTCTTGGGGTTTGTTTTCTTCATCTTCTGATTCTCTTTCGACTTCTAATTCCCCTTTCTGTGTAAGTTCCTGGTGCTTCTCTTCGGCGGTGATATTTATGTTGGTAGTACCATTTCCTAGATCCATGGGTTCAGGTTCCATTTCAATGCTCTCGTAGTCCTCCTTCCAGTCTTTCTCGATCACTTCTCCTTCTTCTGCCTCCTGGAGGACTACCATATACAGGCTAACATCATAACCCTCCTCATCGATACATTCGTTCATGGTCACTACTTCTTCGTTTACACAGACATCGAGGGTGGCTAAGATTTCCATCCAACCGTGAGGTTCAAATTCTTCATCCGGAAAAACTTGTGGCATATAGGCTGGATCTTGTACAGATCTCACTATTCCTTGTTTTTGCTGCCATCCTTTTCTTCTCTCCTCTTCCTTCTTTGCAGCTTGACATATCCACAGATGAGTGTCCTCGTTCATCCAGGATTGATCACTAGAACTTGCACTATGAACCGATTGATCGTCTTCCTCTTTGTGGATTTGATTCCATTGTAGAGGTGGCACATCTTGATAAGTGTACGTATGTAGGTTTATTCTAGTGGTGATTCCTGAGTGTTGTAGGTATACCGCGTCTTTTCCCCAATCTTGTACGACCTTTAGCTGTCTCATGAAAGGCCTTCCCAAGATCATTTCATAATTGCTTGGCCTTTCAAAGTGACATATTGCTAAAGTATGTTCAAATTCCACTCCACACGTAGTGAAGACTACTCGTTCCAACAATCCTAAGGGTCTTTCCGTATGTCCATCTGCCATTTGTATTTTCATGCGTGTTGGTCTTAATGTTGGTTGTCCCCATTTCTCCCAAATTTCTTTGGTAGCAATGCCAACACCAGCTCCTGAATCTAGTATGGCTTTGGTAGTGTAACCCCTATAGGTGATTGGAAGACAGGTATTTCCTTCATCTCCTTCGCTAAAGTCTCCTACCTTATCCACTGGAATTCTCACTGTTTTTACTTCGTCAGCTATCTCTTTCTTTTCCTCCTTGACTTCCCATTGATTGATCAATTTCTCTTTTAAGTGTGGTTTTACCTTTAACAGTTCTTCAAACGTTAGGGTACATGGGATTTTTACCTCTCTAAGGCGTTGTATGATCTCAAATGTTTGGACTGATGGGTTCGTTTCCCGTCTCCTTATTGATGGAATGCGATACAATTCTGAATTGTGCTCGTACTCCCCTGTGTAGTTGGGCAGTTCCTTTACATCTTCCTCTTCTTTGTCACTTGCATCCATTGGAAAAATTTCTTCTGAATTTAGTTCAGGTATCGAACCCTCTACTTCATTTTCTGCTTCTAATTCTTCAAAGGGCGGTTCCATTCCTTCTACCTTCTTCCATTTGTCCTCTTGAACTCGTGCCCATAGATCCTTAGTCCAGTCTCCTTCCACTTCGGGAACTATGGATCCTTCCTTTCTCTCAACACCAAATTCATCTTTCTGAGGTCTATTTACTTCAGGCTTTTCCTGAGTGTTTAGGCACTCTTGGAATTCTTCTTCAGAAATTCGGGTATTTGGTAAAGGCGATGCACGTTTTTCTAAGGTTTGTTGTGCAATTTCTATCAATTTTTTGCAGATTTCCAGTCTTTCTTTTTCTAAATCGCCTCTTGGATATTCTCTCTCGTGTTGCTCTATGGTAGGTCCTGTTCTTATTCTTGCCTTTTATGCCTGAATCCACATGGCTAATTCTTCAGGCATAGGATCTGCTAAGACTGATCCTACCTCCTCTTTCTTACACTTCTCATTTTTGTTTCCTTCTTCCCTCTTCGGTTCTTCTTTTGGTTTTTGTTCGTTTTCCTCTTTTTCCTTCCTCAGTAATAGCTTCTTTTCTTTCAATCTCTCTCTTCGGTGCTTCCACTTTTGTGACCTTTTACTGGCAATACTTTTCTCTGGTTCTTCGGAGTCTTCAACTCTTTGAGGGATGGGTATATTCCCCTCTTTGTCACTTTGATTATTCTCATCCGTTTTATCAGGGTTCTCTCTGGCTTTGGCTCTTGTTATGGCCTTCAAGGGTACAATGTACTCTTTATCGCTCCCTAATGATTCAATCACTTCTATCACATTAATCTGCACGTTAGATGTGACTTTGTTGGGGTTCTTAGGACAATCTCTGAAAAGATGTTCCTTACCACAATCGCTACAGTAGCCTTCCCAAATTCGTTGTGGTGGTGGTGGGTTTGGTAATGTACATTCTCTAATATAGTGGTCACCTCCACATCTGTAGCATGGTCCTCTGGGTACAGGCGGTCTATTCATTGGTTGAGGTGGCATGGTTGCTCTAGGAGCTGTGTACATTAAGGACACATAATCCTGCTCATAATTGTATGAACCATCTGGTATTTCCATGCCATAAGCATGTTGTTCATACAGTTGCCCATATTCCATTATCGAGCTTTCATAACTAGGGTATGTTCCTTGACTAGGGTCATAAAATGATTCATATGGTTCGCTACTGGTCAAAGGTGTGGCTGGCACTATAGCCCTCTCTAGGTTTTCTTCTGGTAGTGCAATCTTGACTGGGACAACGTTCTGAGGGTGGGGCGGTTGTTGTCCTAGTACTGGCTGTGGTTGTGTGTGTCCTTGATATGCGTATGGTCGTGGTACTGGTGCCTGCGGCTGATAAGAGGGATATCTAAAAACTTCACCTCCTTGATCTCTTTGGGGATTTCCATACGGTCTCACATAAGGCTGGGTGGGTCTGGTTTGCCTATTGTAAGGGCAATTCTCCGTGCTATGGTTTGTATACCTTTGCTCTACACTGCAATATTGTAGAGGTCCGGGGACGGAGGGTCTATGATGAGCATAGGCAGGTGGTGGGACTACTCCCCTAGTACACAAATGAGAAGGATGATCACCTCCGCACTGCATGCATCTTCTAAGCATAGGCAGTCTCATAGGATTAGTGGGATAATTCCTCTGTCCTTGAACGTTCAGTTTTTTTGCTACTAAATCTGCTATTTCCTCCACATTGTTTTTAGAGTTTGCTGTGCTACTGGCTGACTCTTCGCTTTTCAAACTACCTTGAGGTATTTTCAAGTCTTCTGCAAGCTTGTCTTCTAGGTCTATACATTCCTTCATACACTCTTGCAAAGTTTGAACCCTCTTTACATACACTAATGACCTCAAAGTCCCGTTCAACAATCCTTCCAAGAATAATGATACCATTTTATTCTGCGTCGGTCTCTCTTCCACCGGGCATCTGTCTACATATTGCTTGAATCTTCTTGCAGCCAATCTCACTGACTCGGTAGGGACTTGTTTGAAGCTGTGGATTAATGATGAAGAATTGTTTTTAATTCCTGATTTGGTAAATTCTTCAATCATTTCTTGATATACCTGCTCCATGTTCTGAAAGGTATTCGGGTCCAATGGCTGAAACCATGCCAATGCTGTGTCTGACAAGGTAAGACCAAAGGATTCATATTGAATCAGAAAGTCATCTACCTGCTGGGCTCTAACTACTTGTTTAAATTCTGCTATGTGGTTGTAAGGTTCACTAGAGCCATCATAGTGATTTCTCATGCACTTGGCAACTTGGATCGGCCTTAGTCGTCTTCCTGCTTCAGGTTGTCTAGGCATCACTGGGAAAATTGGTCTTCCTATTGGTATGCCCGGTCCTCTTACTACCTGTGGTCTGACTAGAGCATGAACTCCATGTCTTGGGTCAATAGTTGGTTGAGGCCGGTAGTTAGGGTTAATTGCAGGCATTGCAAATTGCACATGTGGTCTGACTGGGATCTGGGTTTGTTGTGTTTGTTGTGTTTGTCCCGACTGTTGATATGATTCGTTCTGGGATGTTCCAAGTGGGTTTCGTGAAGTAGTGGCTTGGTCCCTTGGGGGAAACACTGGGATATTCTGATATTTCAACTCAGCTCTCTCTAATTCTGTCAATGGCCAATATCTTCTCTGATTTTTATCCAAATATGTGATGATGGTGGGGAACTCAGGATCTTGTAACTCATAGATGGTAACTGGATTAGGAGCAGCTTCCCATATAGAGGAATGGGCCCTAAGCAGATGCTCCATCCCATTGATCAGATACACATCTATTAGAGTGTCATCCTGGGGAATCAGATCTCCTCTCCAAATTTTAGTAATCGTAGATCTCCCTCTAGGAGTAGTTACTTGCTCTTCGATTCCACCTCCATTTAAGTTTGAAGCATTATTTTCTTCACCATGCTCATTAATGTTTTCCGGGTGTTCTGTGACCACGTATTGAATATCTTGTTTGTCCATGTACAGTCCTCCTACGTACTTGACTGCTGGTCTAGGCACTATGTAAGCTTCTGATGCTTTCTGTAACCTGGCCACAAATCTGTTTAAGCCATCCAAATAAATGGGGATCTCATAGTGGTTGGTGTTCACATACTCCAAGGAGGTTCTGTATTCTCCCTCGATGATTGACATCATGCCAATCATGGGTACTGTGTTTTGCATATCCTCTGAAGCCATGGGAATTTCTCCTTCTGACTCACTGGAGGTCTCCGAGTAATGTGAACGGTTACTTGGCTCTACTACACTACCTACAGAAGAAATTACGCTTCTTCGGCTTCCTAGGGTTCTTCCGGATCTCAGGTTCATCCACTTAAGAACTCTGATTAGACTTTGATACCCTTGGGGCTTTGGCACTCTTCTCTATAGGTCAAAAATGTCTAGAAGACTTGGGTTGGAAAGAAATAATTGAAGAAGAATTTTCTACAATCACAATACTTGTTTCCAAAAATCCACGATACACGATCTGTGTTCAGACGATACACAATCTCTGACAAATATCGCGATACCTGCCAAACGATACCGATCGCTAAGTGAAACGATACCGATACCTGAAGGCAAACGATACACGATATTTGGTCACAGGCGATACACGATACTTGGAATAGACGATACTCGATATGTGGATAGTATCGCGATCTTTGATCTAAGCGATCTCTGGGCCAAACGATACTTGGCTGGACACGATATACGATACTTGAGATCCACGATACACGATCTCTGAACTGAAACGATCGACGATACACGATATCTGGTAAATATCGCGATCTCTGAAGATCAGACGATACACGATATTTGAACCAAACGATACTTCAGACAAACGATACACGATCGGCAGCAAGTATCGCGATCTCTGAGAAGCGATACACGATACTTCAGCTCAACGATACTTGATCTCTTGCAGACGATCGCTGGCAAAACGATACACGATACTTGTCAGGCATCGCGATCTTTGACCAAACGATACTTCTCAAGTATCGCGACCGGCACGAAACGATACACGATCCACGATACTCAATAGACGATCGCTGGCAAACGATCTCTGACCAAGTATCGCGATCGGTATGAAACGATACACGATCGATGGGAAATATCGCGATACTCAACCACAGGAGGTCACGATACTTGTGAAGTATCGCGATACTCGACCGCGGGAGTAAGACGATACTTGACCCTTAGACAATTTTTAAGAAAGATTTTTTAAGATTTGGTTTGAACCCCTTGATCTCCTAGCTCCTCTCTCACCTCCTCACTCTCTGTATCAAACGAAACACACCTTTTTACCCCCTGTAGCTCTCAGACGATACCTGGCGCAGATCGTTTTACACAGATATTGAATTATTTGAATGATTAGAAGGATCTAGCAATGGGGTGGCTCACCTTTGAAGCTCTGCTACACTCTTCTAGCACCTTTTCTAGCTCAATGACACTTCACAAGCTCAGCCACGATACTCTGCAGCTCACGATACTCGACGCTCACTCTCACGATACTTGCTCAAAAACAAGTGATTTTCAAAATGACTCTTTTTGGCTTTTATACTTGGGATTTTCTTGCTTACAAAAAGGAAACTTTCCTAAACAAAACTAAACTCTACCCTAATGACTTGGTCCACTCTCCAATCACTCCTACTCTACTCCTTCTACTCACTCCCCTAAACTAACAACTCACTACACACACTCCAAGAATGAGAAGTAGCAAGTGCGGCTGAAAATGACTTACCAAAGAAGAGAAGATTTCCACTCCTCCACTTACTTCAATGCAAAAAGCTACTTAACATCACACGAATGCCTCGGTTTGATTCGTCACTCCCCGGCAACGGCGCCAAAAAGTGTGTTGACCTAAGTATCAACTTAGGGACTTGCGGAGAAAGAGACTATACCTCAATCCCCTCACAAGTGCATATAGTGGGGATACACGCTTTTAATTATCAATCCAAAGAGTATACAAACCTAGCCGAGTGTATGAGGACATGCAATCATGTAATGATCAATGCAAATGAACTGCTCAAAGAATGTAAATGAGGCAAAGACTTATCCAAACAAGCTCCAACTGTTGGTCAAGGCGAAACGATACTTGGTGCAGCAGCTGTCAGTATTTTGGACTTTTCTCCCAGCTCCGAACTCCAAATATAGCGAATAGCATATGCGTTTCGAAGCTCTTGAGAAGACGCATCCAATGGCAGTGGTTTCACTCAATTCCGACGCTCCTACTTCAAGTTATGAGCGAAATACTGAGTCGCGGGAATACTTTCCTACACTTCAGCACTTCCTACACTTCGCACACACCTTTCCTACAGCAAAGAAACACTTTCATGGATAGACCACACTCACAAGCACTCTTTCCAAGCAATACACATGCATACAAGCTCACGAAGAAGACGATAAGGAGGGAAAAAGATACAAATTCGAATTTCTGTGCTATCTATTCTCACAATGGCAAAAAGTTCTTTACAAAGAGTCACATTTGACTTATATACTAGTGCCCTAAAGATGGTCCTTTCACACAAGAGACCGGCACTTTATTCACTAAAAGACTAACTTTCTACTATTTTACATGGGTAAGCTTCTAATCTTCTGTGGGGATGCATCTAGAGGAGTCCTCTAGTGCCTTTACAACGGAAAATATATTACAAGAATGATTATGATACAAAAATGTGATGTCCAAATCGAAAAAATTTTGGGGCCCGTCTTTTTCTCTGCTTTGTGCGCTCTTTAGCTCTGCAACACATAGCATAGTAATCTGATGCAAAGGAGGCACTATGAGAGCCTGAACGAGTACAATATGACAAAGGTGCATCTAATTTGCTCTCACGCAAAGTCTGCACCAGCCATTTTGGCATAGTTTTTGCCTGCTCAATATCAGCTCTCTGCTCAACAAGTGCATCATGTAAATCTGCATCAGAAATGGAATGATCTACATCATCATATGAAACCTGCAAAGGCTGAGAAGTTGCCTCATTAGGACCAGCACTAGACTATCCACCTGTAAAAAGAGGCATCAAAGTATCATACATGTCTTTGGAACTAACAGATGTCTCCTTGGTACATGAAAGCAATGGCTGAATAGCATCTTCCACAAAAACAACATCACGGCTAACCAGAATGCATTTAGTCAGTGGATGATATAGACGATAGCCTTTACTTTCAGAACTGTACCCAACAAAAATACATTTTACTGCCTTATCATCCAATTTTCTAAGATGTTGTTCAGGCACTAATGCATATGCTAAACAACCAAAAACACGTAGATGAGCAACAGATGGCTTGCGATCATGCCAAGCCTCATATGGAGTGATAGATTGCAGCGCTTTAGTGGGACACCTGTTCAGTACATATGCTGCACACATGACAGCCTCAAGCCAGAAACTATGTGGTAAGGCCTGACTTTTGACCATGCACCTCACCATCTCCATGAGTGACCTGTTCTTCTATTCAGCAACTCCATGAGGTGTATACGGCATTGTACATTGGTGTTTTATCCCACGTTCAGCCAGAAATGCATTAAAATCAGAAGACATATATTCCCCCCCTCGATCAGAACGGAGGGTGCCCATTTTACATGCTGACAGATTTTCAGTCAAAACCAAAAACTGTTTGAAGCACAAAAACACTTCGGACTTTGCCTTCAATGGATATACCCATGCATGCTTGGAAAAATCATCAATGAAAGTCATGAAGTAAAGATAGTTTCCAAAAGAAGGTGTCTACATAGGACCACAGACATCACTATGTACAAGCTGCAATTTTTGCGTGCCCGAACTGAACCATCTTTTGGAAAGGAGGAATGCTTCATTTTGCCTAAAATACAGCCTTCACATACATGTTTTCTAGGTGCCTCAAGCTTGGGCAAAGAAGACACCATATCAGATTTCTTCAGGCGTAGCAAACTAGCGAAATTCAGATGACCAAAGCGTGCATGCCAAAGCTTTGCATCTAACATAGCCTGAGAATCATGAACTGCACATGCCGAATCATTCACAGATCTTTCATAGTCTATGAGCTTATCTAGCCAACAGCAGCACAAACAGGAATCTGCACAATAGCATCTTCGACACCATCTTCATCAGCTCCAGCACCTGTATTCGTAGTACCTGTTGTTACAAGTGTAACAGGACGTCTTTCAACACCCTGCACAATGTTCCACAATCCTTTTGCAACCAATACATGTCACATCATATAAGCCCACAATGGGTAGTTGGTACCATCCAACTTATCCTCAACAGCCAACATACGGAATACAGCACTGCTTTCAGCCATGGCCGGTGACTAAAATACCTTGATGCAACAAATTGATTGTATCTGAAAAAGTTGAACGGAACTACCCAGACGAGTTTTGCTAAACATGTAGCAGGCTTCGAGACGCTTATACTGGCGAATAGAAATAGGTATATACCTTTGGCACAAGAAGACGAAATAGCATGCACAAGTGCTGCGATAGTGCGTTCGGAGGCCGAAACGAGCTCAGTTCGCGATTTTGGCACGACAAAGCGAAGCAGTTTTGATCTCGAAAACACCCTGAGTATGCTCACCAAAATTTGTATGATTCTGAGGCTGCAAATGGAGGAGTGTTGACGGCGCCCTAGATGAAGCGACGACCTGCTCTGATACCAATTGTTGGAGTTAGACGTCTGCGGAAGCACGCGAACAGCACAAGGAAGAAGAAGAAGCTTGGAGCACAACACACAATACTGAATGTATTACTAGAGAATGTACAAAGATAAGTAGCCCATTAGGGCAATAGGCGTATATACAAGCCAGGGGAAAAAAACCTCCTAAAGAGGGAAAAAAGTGCCCCGACGGTCCTAGTGTGTTCACACACATCACTACCTAAATATATCAACAGCTCCATCATTTGAGGAATAGGAGTAGAGTCAAAAACTATAGCATGGCATTGTTCTCTAACTTGCTCCTTAGTTTGTGGAAGGCTAGCTTGAGGAAGACTAGTTTGCTCATAAAGCATGGATTGTCTTTGATGCCTATGGGCTACAACCTCTACTACTTTATGTACCTTTTGCCAATTGTCAGTAAGACCATAGCACTTATCCGACTCTTCTAATCGCCGTTCAACTTCCCTACAAGTTTTAGGATGAAAAATCTTAAGAAAATTGATCACAAGATCATGTTCGAAAGTTATCTTATCCTCATCAGGAAGTTGTTCATAACGTCTAATATACTCATTTTGTAAGTGAGTAATTGTTGAGGGAGAGTCCAGCAAAAAGAGGAAAAGAAGAAGACCAAGAAAGAAGCTTCACTGAAAAGATTATATCTGAAGATATATCTCTGCAAGAAGCCCCGCAGGGGCACACATCAAGGAACAACACGTAGGAGGGAAGGACAGACCATGGCTAGGAAGTATCCATGAAGAAGTGCAAGAAGATATCCGACGGATCCAGAACCCCAAGATGGTGCTTCAACCTCTTGATCTTCGAAAGGTCCAGATTGAAGGTTGAAGAACCACACCTTCATACCTTCCACTGGTAGCGTGCATGGCAGCCCGACGCTTATGAGAGCTCTATAATTGAATATGGACAATCTTACGAGCCATATGCATATGGCATGGAAGGACCAGATAGTTCTTACAGATATGAGCAGGATTATGTGTCATTAATGTATACTGCTCCCAGAGCACCAATATCCTCCCCAACTATGACTAGACCACATGCACCTAGAGGACCCTATTATAGATGCAGAGACAATCATTTTATCAGAGAATGTACATTACCAAACCCACCACCACCACAGCGAGTCTGGGAAGGGTATTGTAGTGATTGTGGTAAAGAACACCTTTTCAGAGATTGCCCCAAGAACCCCAACAAAGTTAACTCGAATGTGCAGATCAACGTGATAAAAGTGATAGAGTCATCAGGGAGTGACAAGGAGTATACCGTGCCACTGAAAGCGATGACAAGAGCTAAAGCTAGAGAGAGACCCTTGAAAAAACTGGAGAGAATGATCAAGGTGTCAGAGAAGTGAATATGCCTACACCCCAAATAGTTGAAGACTCGGAAGATCTTGGGAAAAGTGTCACAAGTAAACGAACACAAAGATGGAAGAATGGTAGAGACAAGATAAGGGAAAAGAAACTACAACAAAAGCAGGAAAATGAAAAGAATGAACAAGGTCAAGAAGAAAAATAGAAACTTGAAGGAGAAAATCCGAAGGGAAAGTATAAAAAAGAAGAAGTAGGATCAGTTTTAGCAGACCCCATACAAGAAGGATTAGCCATGTGGATTCAAGCGTACCAGGCACGAATAAGAGCATGACCAACCATTGAACAACATGAAAAAGAATATCCTACAGGTGACCTAGAGAAAGAAAGGTTGGAGATATGCAGAAAATTAATTGAAGTAGCTCAACAGACCCTAAAAAAACCTGTTCTTTGACTACCCAATTCACGAATTCCTGAAACAGAATTCCAAGAGTGTGTCATCCCTAATGATCCCGAAAAAGGAAAAGAAGGTGAGACACGTAATGGAAATTATTGCGAGGATAAAGGAGAAGGATTTGTTGTCCTCGAAGTAGATGGGGAGTGGCCTAAAGACTTGTGGGCAAGAGTCCAAGAAGATAGATGCAAGAAAGTGGAAGGAATTGAACCACCCTTTGAGGAGTTAGAAGCAGAAGGTGAATTGGAAGACTCAATACCTGAGCTGAATTCAGAAGGATTATGACAATTTGACAAGAGCGATGAGGAGGATGATAGTGTGAAGGCTTTGCCAAATTACAGAGGGGAATACGAACATAATTTGGAATTATACTGCATTCCCTCAATAAGAAAAAAAGAGCAGAACCCATCAATCCAAACATTGGACATCGTACAACATCTTAGAAAGGTAAAAATCCCTTGTAGTCTGACATTGGAAGAGCTTTTGAAAATAAAACCACAGTTGAAGGAGAAGCTAACCAGTCAATTGGAGACCAAGTCAGAAGAGAAGGAGATGCCTGATGAAGTGACCACAGTCAAAATCCGAGTCAATAAGGTTGGAGACTTCAGCGAGGGACATGAAGGAAACACATGCCTTCCAATTACTTATAGGGCTTACACCACTAAAGCTATCTTAGATTCTGGAGCTGGAGTAGGAATCGCGACTAAAGAAATATGGGAGAAATGGGGAGAACCAGCTTTAAGACCAACACGCATGAAGATACAAATGGCAGACGAACATACTGAACGACCCTTGGGATTATTGGAAAGAGTAACTTTTACCACCTGCGGAGTTGAATTCAAGCACACCTTAGCAATCTGTCAATTTGAAAGGGCTAGCAATTATGAGATGATACTTGGAAGACCCTTCATGAGACAGCTAAAGGTAGTGCGAGATTGGGGAAAAGACGCAGTATACTTACAGCACGAAGGAATCACGACCAAAATAAATCTCCACACATACACATATCAAGATGTTCCCCCCTTACAATGGAATCCGATTCATAAGGAGGAGGACAATCAGTCGATTCAGAGTATGGGTTCAAGTGACCAATCGCGGATGAACGAAGACACTCATCTATGGATATGTCAGACCACAAAAAAGGAAGAGGAAAGAAAGAAAGGATGGTAGCAAAGGCAAAGAGTTGCTAGGTCTATACAAGATCCAGCTTACATGCCTCAAATATTCCTAGATGAAGAATTCGAACCTCATGGTTGGATGGAGATTTTAGCCACTCTCGATGTGTGTGTAAACGAAGAAGTGATAACCATGAATGAATGCATTGACGAGGAAGGATATGACGTAAGCCTATACGTGGTGGTTCTTCAAGAGGCTGAAGAAGGAGAAGTAATTGAAAAAGAATCGAAGGAGGATTATGAGAGCATTGAAATGGAGGAGGAACAAATGGAGGCAGAAAGTGGAAATCAAAGAGTAAGTGTGTTGGCATACAGTTCATATGAAGAGCATACAGGTACAATAGAGCAGTCATGCACAATACGGCAACAAGGCCTAATCATTTTTTCCAAGGACCATTCACAACTCAAGTGATTTTAATCACTACACAAACATTGTAAATTCCGTTTTTGGTAGAATAGACTCCATTTTGTTCAAGCCGAGGAGTCCTCGAGCTTGAGGAGTATTAGAATTAGCTACATATCAATTTTCATAATTTTTAGACTTCGTTTGAGCCCTCAAATAGGCTCTAGAACTAATTTTTAACTAGGCCGGACACTAGGTCTAGACAAGGCCAAAGCTAGTGAGAAAACTATAAAAAGAGCTAGAGAGCTCATTTTGGAGGTTAGATTGTTTGTGAATTGAGCTTATGTAAGAGACTTTTTGACTAATACAAAGAACTCCATTGTTCCTCTCCTTGTTCTTGCCTTGTGTGCGAGTGTGTGTGTAGGTGTGTGCATGCTTGTGTGCTTCTCACTCACACACTTGTGCCTTCACTTGCTCATAGTCTTCATACTAGTCCTCACGTCTCCACGGATTGACACTTATGAGGTGAATCTTCTCACGTTGGTACTCACCATTGTGCTAGAGTGACACCAAATTTGGCGCCGTTGCCGGGGAAAGAGCTTCGAGGACGAGCGTGTGATGGTAAGATGTTGAGTTGAGACTTTGGAGTTATAGGTAATATCCTTTCTTTTCTTTATTTTTCTCCATTTTTTCTTACTTTTGCATCACCATCATCACCTTCATCATCCCCACCATCTCCCACCTCCATCTCCATCTCCACAAAAATTTCAGTTTTTTGGTCATATTCCACTCCCCACCTCATTTCCCTCATTTCATTATGAGAGAGAGCTTGCATGCAATCTGTTTTTGTGTGTTTTTTGAGCTTTTGTTGCAAGAACTAGCGACACCACCATCTCCAGTAGCTTGCGCAGGTACGACAGACTCTGCACAGGTCCCGAGACGACGACCTCTGTCTGTCGTGACAGACAGAAAAACTTGATATTTTGTGAATGCGTGTTTGGCACGGTAACCTACACCATTAGAGCACTCCAAATCACTAGAAGTTTCTCAAAAATTTGCGTTTTTTCAGTCTATCGCGACAAACACCGTCTATCGCGACAGACACCGTATATCGCGACAGACCAAAACCACGACAGACAATAGACACCGTCTATCGCGACAGACACCTGTCTATCGCGACAGACAGAGACCCACGACAGATTCAGTCTATCGCGACAGACACCGTCTATCGCGACACACCAAAACCACGACAGACGATAGACACCGTCTATCGCGACAGACACCTGTCTATCGCAACAGACAAAGACCCACGATAGAGACCGTCTATCGCGACAGACACCCGTCTATCGCGATAGACCAAATTCCACGACACACCCAGTCTATCGCGACAGACACCATCTATCGCGACAGACCACTCTATCGCGACAGACACCATCTATCGCGACAGACACCATCTATCGCGACAGACCACTCTATCGCGACAGACACCATCTATCGCGACAGACACCGTCTATCGCGACAGACCATCTATCGCGACAAACACCGTCTATCGCGACAGACCACTCTATCGCGACAGACAGCCCCCCACGATAGCTTGTGTCTATCGCGACAGACACCGTCTATCGCGATAGACAGACATTTTCGGTAAAAAAATCAGGGGTAATTTTTTTGGAAATTTAGGCTAAATCTTGGGCATATTTGCATACTCAAATACTCATACACTTACAAAGGCCTTAAAAAAATGCATCAAAACTCCTGAAAGGTTCTGTTTGTCTGTTCAACCCCCTAAACCCTGAACGGTCATAACTTTTTCATACGAAATCCATTTTTTGAGCTCTAGGGCTTGTCGGAAAGCTCGTGGCATGATATGATATTTTGAAGTTGACACACTGAGGGGTAGGTACACCAAGGGAGCTCTAGAGGGAATTTTTTAGCAATACAAAAGGGGGAACAAGGGTCATTAAAAAGTGTCTGAAATAAATTGTCTGTCAATTGAAGGATCAAATTGAAGCTAAAATTGAGGTTCTTACAGGATCATCGAGAACTTTTGGAGAAAGAAAAGTAAGTGCCAGGGCGAACAAGCTTGGGAACGTGCTTCCTGGGTAGACGAGCATCACCAGGAGGAGCTACTTGAGGTTGGAACATCTCTTAACCCCCTCAGTCCACTCTTAGCATAGGCTAAGTGCGAGTAGTTGTCCTGATTGACTAGGGGTACAATAGGAACACTCAAGTTTGAAGAGCCTTTAATTTCTCAAGTGCAAGGATAGGCTAAATTACAGTCAAGGGATAACTTAAAGGAAAAGAACTTAAACTAAGCGGACGCAGAACATCAAGTACGACACACTAAAGTGCTCCTGACGACGCTTAATTAAAAAACAAGAAAACACATCCAAAGGAACTTAAAAGGAACAAGTGATTGGTACCAAAGAATCAACAACGTACAAAGGGCATATGAACCTGAGATCGGGTAGACACCTAGGGAGAGACCGTCAAAGTGTTAGATCATCCGAGGCTAGCATCAACCATACAGCCAGATCTTGGGCCCAACAATTGAGTGATTACCCCTACGCTCTAGACTCAGAAACCAGTGACTCTGACATGTAGTATAGCATGGAAAGACCTGTAGGTAGCTCAGGAATGGCATACCTAGAAAGACCTAAAGGTCCCTACAAGACTCAATTGGAATACATCCAAACCAACCAGCACGCATCTATGAGGATGGTCTGCGAAGATCTGTTGTCCTAATTAAAAATCCTAATCAGCCCATTGGACTAGAACACCCTGTAGTCAAGTTTGAAAATGGTTCATACATAGATAAAGAAGGAACAATGTATGTGGTCACCAGCCAACCTCAAAGGATAGATGAGTTTGGCAACATAATCTCTGAACCTGAATTAAGTGACATAGAGCAAGGGAACTTAGGAAAGGAGCCGAAAACCCCTCGAGGCAAATTGGTCCTAACAAGAATAATCACTCCAGAGTTAGTTCCCCAGGATAATAGGAGCATAGAGTTGCTCTGGAACCAAGAGACGGATGAGGATTTTTGGAGGTACAAGCTTGAAAAGCCTAACGAAGTGGGAGCTCTTGCCATCTATGAATTCAAAGATCCTGATAGCCCAGGCAAGGTGACCTACTTAGATGATGCTTCTGAGAGAATCTTTGTGGTCTCTGAGCATGGGAGACACGCATACACTTGGAAGGGAGAATTTGTTTTTCCCCAACCTCGATCCAATGTGTCTTATGGTCACAAAGGAGCTGGAACATCTCAAGCTCATGGGACTCAAAGAGAAAAGAGTAGAGAGAGACCTGAGGTAAGCTTTGCCAATTCTTGGGGAAGGGAAAGAACGAGAACAGAAACAAATAGAGTGGAACCTGAGAGACATAGAGCCCCAGGGAACTGAAGAAATGTCGATGACTTCCCTTTGCCAAGACCGAGAGAGCACACGAGAACCTTGAGACCGACCCAGCTAGTTAAGTCCATGAAAAACTACTTCGATGGCACTGGAGACCCCTACGATCATGTAGCTGAGTTTAGGCAAGTCTTGAGAGCTGAACAAGTTGAAGATCTGTTCACGCAGTACAATGCCTTTGGTCTAACCCTTAGGAACACCGCCCTAACATGGTTTCAACCACTACACGAGAGGCAATTTAGGAGCATAGATCAACTTCTAGAGGCATTCATCATCGAATTCTCTAAAAGTGGTATAAGACATAACACATCCTCCCTGATATATAGCTTCAAACAAACATCTCAAGAGACAGTGAGACTTGCAGGCAGAAGATTTAGGCAATATCTAGAGAGATGCCCGGCCCCAGAGTTACCCACTCCAGCCAAGCAAGTGGCCTTATTTTTAGATGGATTGTTAAGCACCAAACTGAGATCATATGTGTACTTGAAGGACCCTAGATCCATAGAAGAATGTGTACGCATGTGCATAGACATTGAGGATAATCTAGGGGAGGAATTAGAGCTCTCAAAAATCTATAAAGATTCAGATAGTTCTAGTAGCCTCATTCCCTCGCAATCCACATCAGTTGAGGATCTAGTAGAAAAGGTAGCTCTGAAATTAGGTGTCTCTAGCAAGCAGATTCTTAGATTTGCCCCCGAAAAACGATGCTATACCTGTGGAGGAGACCATATGGCTAATGTGTGCCCCATCATGGCTCAACCCCAAGTGAACCCTAACAGCCAGTACTGCACTATAGAAAGGAGGTACACCAATCACACAGCACAAGACTGTCCACATAACAAACAAGCTGTTAGACAAAATTATTCTCAGCCATATCCACAACAAGGAAAGTACCCTAATCAGTACCCACAACAACAGTATGCTAGGCCCCAGCAAATCTATCAACCATCCTATCAAGGGCAACAAAGACCGCAACCAGTCCTAGTGCAGCAACCTCCTGCCCCCACCAATGTGATTCCAGTAAAGTATGCAGCGGCAGAAGAAAATCTAAATAGAGCTTTAGTGCCAGTGACATCCTCGCTTTCAGAAAGTGATCGAAGTGATCATAGTTTTGACTCCACTCATGTTGAGAGCCCCCAGGCCTACTACATGCAATCACCGGAGCATAGTGAGTCATATTATTATGAAGAACCAAATGAATCTAGTGGGGAGCCAGAATACGCAAACGTCATGTATGCCAACCCCAACTCGAGATCCCAACCTAGGCCGATGAGACCTCCATTCCCTAGAGGGCCATGCTATCGTTGTCAGGGAGATCATCTCATTCGTGATTGCCCTCTACCTGCACCGACACAAACCCAATCTATGACAATTCAAGGCTTTTGTCCCGATTGTGGAAAGTTACGAGAGTGTCCCAAGAACCCCGCCAATATGCCAAAAATTGCTCCTATCAATGTTATTGGCTTAGTGGTAGACTCCACAGGAAGTGTGACTTCCACAGCTCCAGTACAAGTCATCACGAGAGCTCAGGCACTTAAGCAAAACCAAGACTTAGGCCAAGAAAAGAATGCGGAGGTTAGCGAGACTGAGAGCCAGAATAAGAAGAGGACAAGAGCTTGGAGAGATAGCCGTGAACTATGAAAAGGCAATGGGCAAGAAAGATGAGCGAACTTGAGGAAAGCCTACGAGAAACCAAAGCCAAAATCATAGAAATCACATCTCAAACGCACTCTCACACATCCCCGCCAATACCATCCCCTTCACCCTCCATTCCTCCACCCACCAATCCACCACATGTTGTGGTCGAGAATTGACATTCAAGTTTGAGCACCGTTACAAAGCTTCGAATCGATTAATGAAATATATCAATATAGTTAAAATTATGGTAAATTCTAACCTTTAAAACTCATTCTGCATGTATTGAAGTTCAATGGGAATTTTTTCGCATTTGAACATTATCAAATGATATGGTATTTTATGGTATCTTCTTGTGAAAACACTCGTTCCTACAATGGTTAACTAAGATAAGAGCATGAGTCGTTCAATTTTCTTGCATGTACCAATGGTGGAAATGTGAGTGTGAGAGCATGTAATTTAAAGTGTATCCTACGTGTGTACGCATGAACCTGTATATGTATAGGTTTATATATATGCATAAAAGTGTTTTTAAGTGGAGCGTACATGTGAAGATGATCATGAAAAGAATTCACGTGCGCTGTTCTGGAGTTTTTTGGGGATTCCGGATGGTGGCAGGTAATCCAAGATCGAAGGAATATTCACGTGCGGGAAAGGAAGCTCGGAAGGCGGCAGATTTCAGAACCGACTGGAAGGTTTTTTTTTCACCATAGTGGGTGATGCACAAAAGAAAAAGGGGAGTTCTGAGCGGGCCTAGCGACGAAAGGGACTCACTGCGCAGAGGAGAACGAACATAAAGATCTTGCTGAATTGATGCTGTCAAGACAAAGAAAAGTAATAAGTTCTAAGGTGATTTCCGTGCGTACAAACTAAGAGAACGAGAAAGAAACTGTTGCTGTTGCCTTCGACGTTACGATACGTTTGCTATCAGCCAATAACAATGTGTAGATATGAAGGTTTGTGTTTTGATTATCAAGTTTTCAGTGCAGAAGATGTTGTCTTGTTGCGCATCTTTGCAGATAATGCAGACTCTGCACTATGGCGCTTTTAATGTTTTCTACATAATCTTTTCTGTGCTGCTTTACATATCCTCTATTAAAAGTTTTGTTTGATTCTGTATATTTAAATTTCCTTTGCATGACTAAATTAATAAATCTATGACGATGAACCATGAGCATTACGCACAAGTATGAGTCTCTGAGTTTTATTTTGTAGGATTAAAGCAATAAATCGATGAAGATGAACTATGAGCTTTATGCAGATACTATGATTCTCTGAGTTTTATTTTCCAGGATTATTTAATAATCTAAGACGATGAACTGCGAGCATTATGCAGATACTACGGTTCTCTGCAGTTTATTTTGCATGTATACCAAGGTTGGTTTGTAAGGATTTCTGAGAATGCACTTGGCCTCACCATTGTTCCCAACATCATCAATGTGCATTTTTTCCACTTTATGTAACATACGTGTTACGACATTGAATTTAGACTTTTGACATACACATTAAACTTGGTTGTGCAAAGCTTTTGATTCGCTTCTAACATTATCCCCTGTCACGAATACTAATGTTTGCAATTAGCAATTATGCCAGTAAACTCAGCTGTTGTGCTCTGTACTTGATCACAGAAAGTGGAATTTGAGTGGAAGAAGGATGTGATTCCTATACTTTGGTAATAAGGGATTCTTCGATTACTAGCTATAAGTCTGCGTGAATTATATTCGAATACTAAGGGATTAGTCGAATAATCGCTATAAGTCTGCACGAATTATATTTCAAATTCATATTTGAATATGCGATTCATACTGTGTTCTTTTTTTTTCTTTAAGAAGGCATTCTGAAATGTTTTTTTTTTAATAGCTTCATTATTTTCCGTATTTCGAAGTTATTCGTCGTCAGGGTAAACGAATCGTTATGATCCATTAAGCCAGCTTTTAGCAGCGATATTATTATTAAAGTCATTCTGGTACTTTGCCGACCTTTATTACTGTTCTTGAACCAACTCTAATGTTGTGTGGTGGCGTGAACCAAGTCTTCGTATGACTGGAATAATAACATTGATCTTAAGCATGTTTCCCATGCGTGTTCCGTTCACAGATGTTGTCTCTAGGTATCAATCCAGTTCTTCGGTGTAAGTAATGAAATACTAAAAAAAAAAAAAAAAAAAAAAATAATAATAATAATAATAATAATAATAATAATTACCTGAGCGCTCCCAGAAAAACAAAAGGCATTTTATCTGATTACATTCTGCGCCATAATTGTTTTTTTTACGAAAAGAGTGCTCTATGGATATTAATGAATTAATTATTTCTTTGAAATATAGTTTTGCATGACCATATTACTTATACCTGAAAGAAGTTTTTAGTTCTTCGCATAGACAATCACCGAAAGACAATTGTGTGGGTAACAAAGTCTGAAGAGGCAAACCCAATTGCAATCGTAGATATAAGTATAGAAGAGCTTCTGTGTTTCTTGTAGCAGGATTGTTCTGAATAATTGAAGATCACAGTTCCGCCATCTTAGTATGTGTGAGGAGCTTCTTGTACGCCTTCCACAGGAATATTCTCTGTACATACTTTTATGAATGAATATCACAGGTGCATCTTTATCTTATTGTTAGTATCTCTCTATCTCTCCTTACTTATAAAAGGGCGTTGAATATTATATAGCCGCGTCCGTAATAAACATCAAGAGTGTGGCTGTCGATCAATATTAATTTTGTGCAACCCGGAGCTGCACATAATGTGATCTGAAGTGCTGTTTCCGAACTTTGCGAACTATTGCGAGCAGGGTCTACCTGTCTCCGTCTACTCATCTTCGAATTAGCATATGCGCCATAAGTTCAAACTACTAATCTTCATATCATCGCTTTGGCACACATATCTGAAGCGTGCGTTTCCATTGTTTTGTTCGGATCCTAGATATGCAATGATAAGGGAGGTTATGGGTATGGCCATGGGGGCTACGGCCATGGCGGTTAGAGCAAGGATGATTTCTTTTGTTATCTCCTGAAGCTTTGATCGTTTTAACTTTTATATTGTCAATTCGACATAATAAGCCAACAAACATGACATAATCGTTTGAATGTCTATGATGTTTTGCGCCAATATGCTGAATTGATGAGCTTAGAGCATCATTAAAAACAAGTTCTTTGATGTGAAATTTGAGCGAGAAGAATCAAAATAAGATCGGATCTATCTCGTCCTCCTTTACACAAAACACTGCGACATACCTGGTGAACCCGACGTGAAAGGAGGAGAGTGTAGAGATTCTGATCCTAGTTTAAAGAGTGGTGCGGTTGAGTGAGCTCATTGTGCTTGACCATTTATGGGTGACGCAACGATGGATGTTATAACCCAACTTCTGCGCTTTCAGCAGGACGAGAAAAGACGGAGTGCCATCCAGGCATTTCATGAGCGAGTAGTCAGAAGAAGTGGATATTTCATTGGTAAAAATGTTACTCATTTTTGCAAGGAATATGAATTGGAGGCACGATACCTTGGTACGGGTCTAACACCATTAAGTGACCAAGAATTAATAGACAATTTTGTATACGTTTCAGAATTACATTTGCGTGACCGACTAGTTGTGGATGCACCTCTACTAGTTATAGAAGGACAAATAAGATGGTCACAATACAAGATGATACTCATAAGGATGTTTGCACTGGATGACGAAGATAAAGTGACTAGATCCACATTTCTAAAGTGGATACATAAACCAAAAGATCAATCTATTCTAGATATAAAAAGGGAGTTTGATCAGCAATTTGCAGACTTATCTGATTATGATAGGAGGGCTATAGATCAAGAAAAGGTATCCTTGTTTCTCCGGGCTATAGATTCGAAAGCCCGAGAAGAAATTTTTCCACAATTACAACAGATAGGAACTGAGTCTGGTCTTACCGAAGACTGGGGTAATGTAGATGAAGCTGTTAGAGGATATGTAGAAAAGCAAAGAACTTTGTCTAAGTTCATGCAGAGCTGGCATGATGATATGCAAGAAGAACAAGCTCAGGCTATTCAACAACCTGTACAGAATCCTCAGGTAAACCTACCAACACCAAAGGATGTTGTGCCCACTAATACAATGGAAGATATGTTTAAAAAGTTTAGTGACCTTACAATTCAAAGTATGAAGCAGATGATTGAATCTCAATCTTTACAAGCACCGGCACCTAAAAATCCAAAAGCTCCAGAAATTAAAAGATGTATTTGGTGTGACTCTTTGGAGCATAACAGATACTCATGTGAGAGCTTCAAAGAAGCATTAGCAAAGAATTTGGTGTTCGTTAAGGAAAAGATGATATATGACTCTAAGACTGGAGAAAAAGTAAACATTAATTTTGGTCGGGGAGGAATGAGAATATTCTTCCCTGGCACATGTGAAAACGTTGCTTCAACATCGCATACGTATGCATGTCAGGTAGTTGACGAAAACAATGATTTAGAACCGTGGTCTAAAGTAATAAAGTCCTTAGACTGCGGGAAGATGCATCATGAAATTTTAAAAACAGCTAGTAATGAAATCCGAGGGGTAAGTGGATGGGATGATCCTGTAGATACTCTCTCGGTTGTTACATACCTATGCTCTTCGGTAGAGCATGAAGCAGTAGTGGAAGAGAAACGAAGAAGAACCAATGAGGGTGAAGAAGAGAAAAGAAGAACTAGGCGTCAAGTAGAAGCTTCACATGAACAACCTCAAATACCAAACCAAAACCATCCAACACAAACAAACCAACCCACTCAAATAGATCCACCATCACAACCAACAATAATCCAACCAAATAAAATTCCGACTCAAGTCCAAATTCCTACTTCTGCTGAGATGCCAGTCTCTACCCACGATAATATTCCTCCTCAAGATCAAGAAATGCAACCTGTGAAAAAAGGACAAGGAAGAGTGAGAAATCCCTCATATATGCTAAAATCGCACATAGAGCAAGCCACAAATCTTAAACAAGTTCTCGAGAAAAGAGTGCTCGATAGTGTAATCGAATTTACACTTGGTGAGTTACTGGGAATAGCAAAAAGAGAATTTCTAGAAGTAATAATTGACCTCTTAAGAAGGAAACGACAACCAATAGCTGACATGCAAGAGATTGAAAGAATGGATGAAGAGACTCCTGTTCATACTGTGCAAGCGCAAGTACAAGAGCTAAAAAAAGTACTTGAACCAATTGAGACTAACGTTCAACCGTGTGTGCATGAGGAAATATCCTTGGAGAAGAATCCTTCCGACATAACCCCTTCGAGTTATTACACTAAAGATCATTGGGCTCGAGCCACAACTGAGACGTTGGTGAGATTAGAGAAAATTAGCACTCCAGTTGTCGCTCTTATTGATCATGGATCTGAAGTTAACTTGATGTCCAAAGATCTCTATATGAAGGGGAAATGGCCAATAGACATGCAGCCTGGTTGGAGAATTAAGGCTGCGAACTCGATGCCAGGTGAGTTGTTTGGTGCATGCCCGTAGGTTCTAGTTACAATTGGAGATGTCAGTGATTATCAAAATTTTTTCGTACAAGATCATTCTAGTTACTCATTGATTTTAGGGCAGCCATATATTACTGCCTTAAGAATGGAAACAAGAGTCTTAGAAGATGGATCGGCTTATGCGCGAATCCGTAGTAAGGATGGGAAAAAGGCAGTTCAATTCATGACGGTATGTGTAGATCATATCAGGAATAGAACTTCTCTTCGGACAAGACCTATTCCTGAAGAATACGAGGATCAAAGTTTTTAAAGGAAGCTTTCATAAGTCGGGACTATGAAAGCTTGAAAGGTGAAAAGATCCCGAATGTAAATATGTTTATATCAAGTTTTATAGCACTTTCTTCGACAAATTCATTTCAGTTTCGTGTTTTTTCTGAGTTAAAAAAGTGGGAAAAACAATACATAGCGGATCTTCAAAGAAACTTTCATGGATGTAGAGTGCTTAACTTCGACGAGGAAATCTCTGGAGTCTTTGATGAGATATCCTTTGCAGACACGTTGTTTGATCTGCAAGAGTTAATTCAAGGAAAAAGGAATGATTATGTGATTCAAACGCACTCTATTTCCATGTATAAGGAAATAGCAAAGTTTGAGCAAGATGAAATAGGTAAAGAAGTCTTCGTTGAAACAAAATACAAAACAATTGATAAAAAGATAAAGCCAGTCGCAGTTCCACTTCCTGAAGATAGTAATAAACTTATGGATGATGTAAAATCTCAGCCACCTCTCAGAGATAAGAGAAAAATAGGCCATAAATTCACTAAAGAAACACTCGAGCAAATTCAATTAGGGAAAGATGATTTCCTCAGCGAAAAAGAGAAGAATGTATTCTCTCGGATATTATTTAAGCATGGAAAAGCTTTTTCTTTCAATGCCCAAGAAATTGGATGTGTAGATCCATCTGTGGTGACACCTATGATAATTTTCACGATACCACATGTACCTTGGAATCTCAGACCAATTCCGGTACCAAAAGCTCATATTTCAAAGCTAATTGATCTGTTGAATGACAAGATTAGAATGGGGATTCTTGAGCCATCAAGTGCTCCTTATTCTAACCGTTGGTTTACTGTACCAAAAAAGAATGGGTCATTAAGATTTATCCAAGATCTACAGCCAGTGAATAAAGTGACAATTAGAAATATGGGAACTGGGCCTATTGTAGACGAATATGCAGAAGCTTTTGCAGGAAGATCTATTTATTCAATGGGAGATTTGCACTCTGGATATGATCAATTCCAGCTAGCTCTCGAAAGCCGTGATTTGACGACTATGAGGACACCACTTGGGCTTGTGCGCATGTGCACTTTGCCGCAAGGTGCCACGAACTCGGTGGCACATATGATGAATGGTATGCATAAAGTTCTTAGGGATTTTATTCCAGATCTGACTATGCCATTCATTGATGATGTTCCTATTAAAGGCTGTGAAGAAAGAGATAGAGACGAGACTCTTGATGAGGATGGATGTAGGAATTTTGTTAAAAAGCACATAACTGATTGTGAATCCATTCTTAGTCGGCTGGAAGAGGTTCATTTGACATTGTCTGCTGAAAAATCAGTATTTGGAGTGCAAGAGGTTTTAATTGTAGGAAGTTTATGTGGACCTAAAGGAAGGAAGCCATGTCCAAAGAAAGTAGATGCCATCCAACACATGAAAGAGGTCTGCTCCTCGATCACTGAAGTGAGGAGATTTCTTGGGGCATGTGTTTTCTATGTTGTATGGATTCCCCATTTTGCCCATATTGCTGACCCACTTTATCAATTGCTTAGGAAAGGGCAAAGATTTCAATGGAAAGATATCCATACTCAAGCTGTGAGAAAATTAAAGAAAGCACTTGCAGAAGCTCCATTGCTTAGAAAGGCTGATTATACTGATAATAAAGAAATTTATATCACCATAGATACAAGTCCGACAGGTATAGGTTGGGCGATTGGCCAAGAGGATGATGAAGGAAAAAGATATGCAATTCGTTTCGGAGCTAAAGTTCTAAATGTTCGCCAGAGAGGTTACCCTCAAATTAAGCGAGAGCTTTGGGGAATAGTGACTGCGCTAAAAAATGATAAAGAATATCTGATTGGGGCAAATGTGGTAGTAGAAACAGATTGTTTACCATTGTTGGGAATGATCGTGAATTGTTCCACTGCAGATATTGCCATGTTAAGATGGATAGCATATATTAAGTCGCTAAACCCTGAGTTTGTTCATATAGCTGGAAGGAATAATGTGGTGGCTGATATGCTATCACGAGCTATATATGAAAATGAAGATTCGATGATTTCTAATGATGAAGAGATAGGTCTGGACTTTTATGCTTCACATGTGCATAATTTAAGCCTAAATGAAGCATCCACTGGACTAAATAGAAAAGAGCCTAAGCGTCAAAATGAAAGGCTTGGAATTTGTACTGAGTCTTCAAAGGAAGTTCAAAATAGCTTAGGAAGAGGGAAAGATAACAGATGGATAGAAGAAGAACCTTACAAGATCCAAATAGGAATAACAGAAAGATTTAATGAAGATGAATATGAAAATGAGTGGAAGGAAATCGGGAGATATTTAAGTATGAAGTGTCCTGATCTTAGTTGGAGCAAAGAAAATTTTCGTACCATTCGAAGAAAGTCAAGCAATTATTTCCTGAAAGATGGATTACTCTGGAAGCGAAGGATTGGAATGGGTAAGATACCCCAGCGAGTTGTAGGTTGTGAAGAATCGAGAGGAAGGATTATGCGTGAAATGCATAGCTCACTATGGGCCGGTCATAAAGGCTTTCAAGGAACTTATGAAAAGATAAGGGAAAGATACTGGTGGCCTGGGATGTATGTGGATACCCAAAATTACGTAGCCACTTGTAAACCTTGCCAGATGTACTCCAATGTTAGACACAGAGATGAATTACATCCAACATATCCTCTTAATATTCACTATAAGTGGGTTGTTGATTTAGTTACAATGCCATTAGGGGTGCATCAGATGAGGTATATTGTATTAGCAAGGGAAGACCTAACAAATCATGTTGAAGGAAGAGCTCTAAGGACGAAAACTACAAGCAATGTATGCAAATTTCTACTAGAAGATGTGTTTAGTAGATTTGGTTATGTGGAGAAAATAGTTGCCGATAAAGGAGAGCTTGATGCTCAGGAAGCTAAAGACTTCTTTAAAAAATATGGAATTCGATTATCACTCACCACTGCTTACAATCCTGAAGCGAATGGAAAAATTGAGCGTGGTCATCCACCAATTATTAAAGCTTTGGCTAAGGCTTGTGAGGGGAAAATAAAGAATTGGCCAAATTACCTTCCATTTGCCCTTTGGGCAGATAGGATGACATACACTAGAACTACTGGATATATGCCAGCAGAATTGATGTATTGTCAAAAACCTATTTTGCCGACGGAGTCACATGCCTTAGCGTGGACTTCCTTGCCTTGGGAAGATGAGGTGTCAAGAGAAGATCTTCTAGCAGTGCGGATTCTTCAACTAGAAAGAGGAAAAAATCTGGTAGAAGAAGCTGCATTTAAGCTTAGAGCTTCTAGAGAGAAAAATAAAATTGCATTTGACAAGTCCCACAGGTTAAGGCCAAAAAGGTTGAAGGAAGGAGACTGGGTACTTGTTTATGATAGCTCATTGAATACTCAATATGAGGCTCGAAGAAAACTGGTTAAGAGATGGTTTGGTCCCTATGTGGTGTGTAAAGTTTTTGATAATGGAACATACTCACTTAGAGAATTAGATGGGACCAAGTTAAAGGATTTAATTCCTGGAAAAAGAGTTAAGCTCTTTAAAAGAAGAGAGAATGAGAATTATGAGATGGTAATAAATGAAGACGAAGAAGAGGAAAGTGAAGAGGAAGGAAGTGAAAATGATAGAGATGAGGATATCAATAAGGAAAATGATTAAAATAAATTATATCGTAAGATGATGTATATATATATATATATAAACATATATACATATATGTATGTATATAATAAAACCATGTAGACAAATAACAAGATATGAATCCGTATAGATGTAATAAATAAGTAAAGCAACAAATAAATTAAATGTATGTGTTTTACTTATTCATGAACTTCTATTAATACTAATTTTTGTTTCTTACAGGGTACTGACGGAGATTTGTGATCAGATTATTAATAGGAAGTTTTTTTTAGGACTGTTTGACTATCTTAGGATCTGGAATGGACAGTGAAGATTCCAATGATACATCCATTCCTGAGGGTAGCATTCCTGAAAGATTTAGAGAGACGTCAAGGAGTGTGCCTGAAGGGAGAACCTTAGATAGTTCTTTCATATCAACTTACTTGCTCCCTACACCTGAAAATGAAGAAAGAATTCCTATAGAAGAGTTTGTTAAAGATCGTATCACTAGGGAGACCTTGATTTCATCATCAAATGAAAGAAGTATACTCAGGTATCGAAGGGCACGAACATATGGAGAAGATGATACTTCAGATGACCGTGAGTCATATATGGAAGTGGACCCAACAGCACTTCTTGTATATAGTCGTGACTTAGCAGAATATGCAGAGCTCTTACAACAGCTTGCCTTGTTCCGTAGGGAACGTGAAGGGGGTGAGACGTCTTAAAGATAGATTAAAATGTTGTATTAAAGATATGTGTAAATAATGTTTATTTTGAATCAAGTTAGGTTTTTTTTATGAAGAATAAAGTCAGGGAAGATCCTCGGAGATCGGCAAGAAAATAAATATCAATGTATATAAATAAAGCCAGGTAATATTTTCCTTTTTTTTGAATAATTGTTTTTATATAGATTCGTGTGAAATAAGTCTCTGATTTATGCAGGATGACCAAGTTCAAGTTTTTTTTTTAAGAAAGAATGATTAAAGGAGACAAGCTCGAGCGGCTTCTGATTTTATACTGGTGAGATGTTATTGTTTCAGTTTCTTTTCCTCTCATGTATATATGTGTATGTATATATATATATATATATCCGTATGAAAAGACTACATGGGTTGGACATATGATATGTAAATAAATGCATAATTAAGGAAAATTAAGTAGAACAAAAATCTCGTGCCACTAATTAGATTACATGTAATGTATAAGGGCCAGGATTATATGAGTAAGGTTAGAAGATGGACTAGAACTTTCGAGAGCAAGACCTAGGAAGGTGAAGGGAAGACCTAGACTAAGTATCTGTATATAGTAGTGTTTACAAACACTTGATGAGTGAGACACTTCGACTTCTACTCTTGATCTCTCATCTGACCTAATCTTCAGACAGATTATATTTTGAGAAAAGAATTCTTATACCAGCCAACTATCTATATGTATGTGTATGTGTTGTTGGGTGCTGCGATGAGCTAGTAGGCGGGTGGAACTACCTTGGTCGGGTGATCAGGGCCACGAGCTGACGCTAGTTGTGTCGTATGGCCTAACCTACATGTTGTTACGCGCTCATACGGGTTGATAGGCGGGTGGAGTCACTCTGTCCGGGTGGTCAGAGCCACGAGCTGACGTTGATTTCGTATGAGGCTGACATTGTGAATCGTGCGCTATGTCGGGTCGGTAGATGGGTGGGCTAAACCTGGCCGGGTGGTCAGGTCCACGAGTCGCATCCGATTTCGACATAGGCCGAAAAGTGTGGAAAAATAAATAAATAAAAATAAAAGCAAAGATATAAAGGTTGAGCTGGGATAAAGAATTAAAATAAAGAAAAACAGAATAAAAATATGAGAAAAATAAGAAAAGGGTCTGAAGGGGCTTCAGATGATAGAAGATCAATAGGGAAGCCAGAAGCGAGTTTCATAAATCGAGTTAGTGAAGACTGGTATATGCAAATGCTTCGGATAGGCTACTAGATCTGACCGGGTCGAGTTAACGAGAGAGCTAAGAAGTTTCGATTTACTCATGTGATTTCTAGTCTAAGTGCATTAGTGTAATCTGATATGTTGTATGAGGTGTTTTTGTCTACCTCTCTTCTCTTAATGTATGCCGAGTTCAATGTGTTTCCAGATTTCACGCATCAAGTTAAAATTTTCTTTAAATCCTGTTTATATGCTATGACTACTTGATCCTTGCTTGTGTTTGTTGGTATGTATGCAGGTTGATTGGCACATCCGGAGGATGCACAGGTTCAGAGGGGGTGGATGTGGTCGAGAATTGACATTCAAGTTTGAGCACCGTTACAAAGCTTCGAATCGATTAATGAAATATATCAATATAGTTAAAATTATGGTAAATTCTAACCTTTAAAACTCATTCTGCATGTATTGAAGTTCAATGGGAATTTTTTCGCATTTGAACATTATCAAATGATATGGTATTTTATGGTATCTTCTTGTGAAAACACTCGTTCCTACAATGGTTAACTAAGATAAGAGCATGAGTCGTTCAATTTTCTTGCGTGTACCAATGGTGGAAATGTGAGTGTGAGAGCATGTAATTTAAAGTGTATCCTATGTGTGTACGCATGAACCTGTATATGTATAGGTTTATATATATGCATAAAAGTGTTTTTAAGTGGAGCGTACATGTGAAGATGATCATGAAAAGAATTCACGTGCGTTGTTCTGGAGTTTTTTGGGGATTCCGGATGGTGGCAGGTAATCCAAGATCGAAGGAATATTCACGTGGGGGAAAGGAAGCTCGGAAGGCGGCAGATTTCAGAACTGACTGGAAGGTTTTTTTCACCACAGTGGGTGATGCACAAAAGAAAAAGGGGAGTTCTGAGCGGGCCTAGCGACGGAAGGGACTCACTGCGCAGAGGAGAACGAACATAAAGATCTTGCTGAATTGATGCTGTCAAGACAAAGAAAAGTAATAAGTTCTAAGGTGATTTCCGTGCGTACAAACTGAGAGAACGAGAAAGAAACTGTTGCTGTTGCCTTCGACGTTACGATACGTTTGCTATCAGCCAATAACAATGTGTAGATATGAAGGTTTGTGTTTTGATTATCAAGTTTTCAGTGCAGAAGATGTTGTCTTGTTGCGCATCTTTGCAGATAATGCAGACTCTGCACTATGGCGCTTTTAATGTTTTCTACATAATCTTTTCTGTGCTGCTTTACATATCCTCTATTAAAAGTTTTGTTTGATTCTGTATATTTAAATTTCCTTTGCATGACTAAATTAATAAATCTATGACGATGAACCATGAGCATTACGCACAAGTATGAGTCTCTGAGTTTTATTTTGTAGGATTAAAGCAATAAATCGATGAAGATGAAATATGAGCTTTATGTAGATACTATGATTCTCTGAGTTTTATTTTCCAGGATTATTTAATAATCTAAGACGATGAACTGCGAGCATTATGCAGATACTACGGTTCTCTGTAGTTTATTTTGCATGTATACCAAGGTTGGTTTGTAAGGATTTCTGAGAATGCACTTGGCCTCACCATTGTTCCCAACATCATCAATGTGCATTTTTTCCACTTTATGTAACATACGTGTTACGACATTGAATTTAGACTTTTGACATACACATTAAACTTGGTTGTGCAAAGCTTTTGATTCGCTTCTAACATTATCCCCTGTCACGAATACTAATGTTTGCAATTAGCAATTATGCCAGTAAACTCAGCTGTTGTGCTCTGTACTTGATCACAGAAAGTGGAATTTGAGTGGAAGAAGGATGTGATTCCTATACTTTGGTAATAAGGGATTCTTCGATTACTAGCTATAAGTCTGCGCGAATTATATTCGAATACTAAGGGATTAGTCGAATAATCGCTATAAGTCTGCACGAATTATATTTCAAATTCATATTTGAATATGCGATTCATACTGTGTTCTTTTTTTTTCTTTAAGAAGGCATTCTGAAATGTTTTTTTTTAATAGCTTCATTATTTTCCGTATTTCGAAGTTATTCGTCGTCAGGGTAAACGAATCGTTATGATCCATTAAGCCAGCTTTTAGCAGCGATATTATTATTAAAGTCATTCTGGTACTTTGCCGACCTTTATTACTGTTCTTGAACCAACTCTAATGTTGTGTGGTGGCGTGAACCAAGTCTTCGTATGACTGGAATAATAACATTGATCTTAAGCATGTTTCCCATGCGTGTTCCGTTCACAGATGTTGTCTCTAGGTATCAATCCAGTTCTTCGGTGTAAGTAATGAAATACTATTAAAAATAATAATAATAATAATAATAATAATAAGAATAATAATAATAATAATAATTACCTGAGCGCTCCCAGAAAAACAAAAGGCATTTTATCTGATTACATTCTGCGCCATAATTGTTTTTTTTACGAAAAGAGTGCTCTATGGATATTAATGAATTAATTATTTCTTTGAAATATAGTTTTGCATGACCATATTACTTATACCTGAAAGAAGTTTTTAGTTCTTCGCATAGACAATCACCGAAAGACAATTGTGTGGGTAACAAAGTCTGAAGAGGCAAACCCAATTGCAATCATAGATATAAGTATAGAAGAGCTTCTGTGTTTCTTGTAGCAGGATTGTTCTGAATAATTGAAGATCACAGTTCCGCCATCTTAGTATGTGTGAGGAGCTTCTTGTACGCCTTCCACAGGAATATTCTCTGTACATACTTTTATGAATGAATATCACAGGTGCATCTTTATCTTATTGTTAGTATCTCTCTATCTCTCCTTACTTATAAAAGGGCGTTGAATATTATATAGCCGCGTCCGTAATAAACATCAAGAGTGTGGCTGCCAATCAATATTAATTTTGTGCAACCCGGAGCTGCACATAATGTGATCTGAAGTGCTGTTTCCGAACTTTGCGAACTATTGCGAGCAGGGTCTACCTGTCTCCGTCTACTCATCTTCGAATTAGCATATGCGCCATAAGTTCAAACTACTAATCTTCATATCATCGCTTTGGCACACATATCTGAAGCGTGCGTTTCCATTGTTTTGTTCGGATCCTAGATATGCAATGATAAGGGAGGTTATGGGTATGGCCATGGGGGCTACGGCCATGGCGGTTAGAGCAAGGATGATTTCTTTTGTTATCTCCTGAAGCTTTGATCGTTTTAACTTTTATATTGTCAATTCGACATAATAAGCCAACAAACATGACATAATCGTTTGAATGTCTATGATGTTTTGCGCCAATATGCTGAATTGATGAGCTTAGAGCATCATTAAAAACAAGTTCTTTGATGTGAAATTTGAGCGAGAAGAATCAAAATAAGATCGGATCTATCTCGTCCTCCTTTACACAAAACACTGCGACAACGTAACCCAACCACCACCCCGAGTAGGATCAGTCTTAGCCGATCCCACTCCTGAAGATCTAGACATGATGCTTAAAGCATATCAGGCCAGAATCCAAGAAGGGCCCAATGTAACAGATCATGAGAAATGTTACCCTAGAGTTGACCTAGAGCTTGAAAGAACTAAGTTGTATGCCAAGATGGTGGAATTGGCTCAAGCCATGTTTGAGACCAGTCGCCTTTTCACTTGCTCTAGCTCCACTAGAACACCATTGCATTTTGATGGTCTCTTAGACAGATTGGAGATGTTAATTGCAAAGTCTGGAAAAGGAGCCAACTTCCAGGCTAAGGAGAAGGCAAGTGATAGAATAAGCATTCCTCCCCAGGAAGCTTATGTGCCTAACTCTACGGAGCCAGACACATCATCTTCTATGAATCGGTTCAGACCCGAATTCCTACGAGAGATTCAAGAAGACAAATGGGCTAAAGAAAGTGAAGTCCCTCCTCCTATTGAACTTGTGGATGATGCAATATATGACCAATTCCCACAAGACATCCCATCCATTTATGAGGAGCAGGAGAGCACCCAATCTCAGGAAATATTAGACTTTGAGTCTAACTCTCTACAAAAATTACCCCACTTCACAGGCCCATGGGAAGCTAAGTCCACATGTATGAGAGCACCCATGGTCATGGTAAGAAACGAAAATTCAGTCATACCTAGGAACACGGAGGTAGTGAAGAACACCGAAGTGCAGTGCAATCTCACTTTGGAAGAGCTGCTTAAGGTTAGACCAGAAGTGTGGAAACATGTAGCCAATCAAGTGTCCGAGATAGCAAAACCTCGTTCCCATGTAGGATCCCAGAGAACAGTGCCAGAAATACCCTTAGACAAGATAGGAGACATGAGTGAGGGCGAAGAGGGAAACACATATCTCCCCATCACTCATCAGGGATACACAACCAAGGCCATTTTGGACTCAGGTGCAGGAGTTGCAATTGCTACCACTTCACTATGGAAGCGTTGGGGCAAGCCAGCACTCAAGCCAACGAGAATGAAATTGTAGATGGCCGATGGTCATATTGAAAGACCCTTAGGACTACTAGAGGGGATAACTCTCACTACTTGTGGTGTAGAGTTTGAACACACATTTGCTATCTGTGACTTTAGCAAAAATCAAGCCTATGAGATGATTTTGGGGAGACCATTTATGCGGCAGTTGCAACTAGTACAGGATTGGGGAACCAATTCCTTGTATTTGCAACACTTAGGTGTTACAACCAAAGTCAATCTCAAGGATTACTATCATAGAGATGTCCCTCCTATCCAATGGAACCCCATCCATAGAGCCAAAGATGATACGGAATCGGTGCATTCCATAGGATTAGGATCCTCATGGATGCATGAAGACACCCACTTATGGATGTGTAAAGTGGAAGTGGAAGAGGAGAAAAGAGAAAAAACCAGAGAGGTAGGTGCGAAGGAAACACATAGATCAGTTCAAGACCTAGCCTATGCACCTGTAGTGTTTCCGGACGAAGAATTTGAACCTCACGGCTGGGCAGAAATTCTAGCAACTATGGATGTAGCCATCAATGAAGAGCAATGGACACCCCACTGTGATGAGGATGGCTATGACATTTCTATCTTCTCCATGGAGCCAATCATGGGAGATGCAGTTTTAGAAGAATGTGAACCTAGCCCTGATGCATTTGAAGATGCAAGTGACTCCGATCTTGAGTCAATCATCATGGACCCACCCTTTGCATCAGACAAAGAATATTTCTATGAAGTAGAAGTTTACCCTCAGAGACATGAAGAGCTCACTAATGATGTGAGATTAACCACAAGGGTGACCACTAAGAGTGAAGGAAAGAAAAGGAAGACGAGAGAAGCCGCACCAGAGGAGGAAGAATCCCTGTTTGAAGTCCCTGAAAATTTCAAGAAGTATGCAATAGAAGATAGGAGAGTCATGGTAAGAATGCCAAAACGCGATGCACAATCAGGAGAGGCCTATCATAACAAAGAAACCACCAAGAAGGTAGTGGTAGCCATAGAAGAAGGAGAAGAGAGGTGCACTTACATAGGACATGACCTCACTGAGGAAGAGGAGCATGAGCTGATAGCTTTGCTAAGAGAGTACAGAGATGTATTCGCTTGGAGCTACAAAGATTTGAAAGGTGTAGACCCTGACATATGCGCCCATACAATTCCCATGACCACAGAGGCCAAACCTTCTAAACAAAAGCCATACACATACAATGACAACTATGCTGCCAAGATCAAGGAAGAGATAGATCGCTTGGTTGAAGCTGGATTTATCTATGAAATTGAGCACACTGAATGGGTGTCCCCCATTGTAGTGGTGCCCAAAAAGAATGGTAAATTACGTGTATGCATTAACTTGAAGAAGGTTAACGCAGCCACTATCAGGGATAGTTATCCGCTTCCTATCACCGAGCATTTATTAGAAAGGGTAGCCGGCAAGGAAGTGTACAGCTTCCTAGATGGGTTCTCTGGCTACAATCAAGTAGCCATTGCACCAGAAGATCAGCATAACACGGCTTTTGCCACAGAGTGGGGCATATTCGCTTTTAGGGTAACGCCATTCGGGCTTACCAATGCTCCCGCAACCTTCCAGAGATTGATGTGCCATGTGTTTAAAGAGTTCCTGAGAAAGAATTTGGAAGTCTATGTTGATGATCTCTCTGCTCATTCCAACATTAGACAAACACATATACCTGAACTCAGGCAAATCTTTGACAAATGTAGAGAATATCAAGTCTGCTTGAACCCAGAAAAGTGCATTTTCATGGTCAGGCAAGGCAAGATTTTAGGACACATAGTGTCAAAGAACGGCATCTCCACTGACGAAGAGAAGGTGAGGGCTATTGCAGAACTACCTAGGCCAAAGAATGTCAAGGAAGTGCAAGCTTTCATGGGGCATTGTGGTTATTACCGCCGTTTCATTCACATGTATGCCATCATTGCAAAGCCTCTGTACGGACTTCTGACAAACTTTGAGTGGACTGAGGAATGTGAGGACTCCTTTAATGAACTCAAAAGAAGATTGTGTTCAGCACCAATCTTGACCACACCAGATTGGAATAAACCCTTTCATGTTCACGTGGATGCATCCAATTATGCCATTGGATGTGTGCTTGCACAACCTACTGGTGAAGGTAATATGGACCTTCCAATTGCCTATGCTAGTAGACAACTGAATGCAGTTGAACGGAATTATACCACGACTGAGAGAGAAGGACTAGGCATGGTATATGCAGTTAAAAAGTTTAGACATTACTTGCTTGCAAATAAGTTTAAATTTTTTACTGATCATCAAGCTCTACTTTACTTGGTGAACAAGCCTTGCAACACAGGTAGATTGGTGAGATGGTTCCTCTTACTAATGGAATATGACTTTGAGGTAGTGGTGAGAAAAGGCAAGACTCATTTGAGAGCAGATCATCTCTCCAGGCTCACCTCCGGAGAAGCCCCACAAGGAGTATCGGATGATCTTCCTGATGCTTACTTGTTTAATTTGGAAGTAATACCTCAGTGGGCTAAGCCATTAGTGCCAGTATTGACATGCGGTCCTAACCACCCAGTAATAAACACTCAAGGTAGAGAGGTAGTAAAAGCCCAGAAGTACCATATCATGGCAGGAAGCATGTACAAACAGACAGATCAAGGGATATTGGCTTGTTGTGTGGAAGAGGACGAGTACGCAAAATGGTTGCAGTTGGCACACGTAGGTGCATTAGAGCAACACTACTCAAAACAACGAACCCTACAGACACTAAGAAGACTTGGAGTGCATTGGCCTACTATGGAAGCTGATGTACATAAGATGTGTAAAGAATGCCCAATCTGTTGCACTAAACCACCTGTGGAACATGCCACTCTTTACCAAGTGTCCATAGTGCCAGATTGGAGTGAACCATTAGTAGCCTTCTTGAGGACGAGAACATTCCCTCCAGATATGACCCTGACAAGACAAAGAAGTCTAGAACAAGAAGCCCTAGATTACTCAATCATTGGTGATAATCTATACAAGCGTGGTAAAAGTTACCTGAGACTATGTGTCCATGAGAGTGAATATCTCAAGATCTTGGAAACTGCTCACCAAGGTGTAGCAGGAGGACACTTTGGACCAAATCGGGTGATCAAGGCAATACTATTTGCGGGCTTCTGGTGGCCGACCCTTCACATGGATGCACATACCTATGTGAAACGGTGTGATGTTTGTCAGAGAACTCAGTACCCTATACGTAAGGATGAGATGCCACTGAAACCTATGATGGGTGGACGTGCATTTTCTAAGTGGGGAATAGACTTTGTTGGTCCTATTAATCCCCCAGCTAAGGGTTCACATGCTGAGTATATCATCGTGGCCATGGATTATCTAACCAAGTGGGTAGAAGTGAAAGCCACAACAAAGAATGATGCCCAAACGACTGCTAAATTCTTATTTGAGAATGTGTTCACTCGATACCGGCTACCCATAGAGCTAGTAAGTGATAGAGGGACTCACTTCTTGAATGAAATCATTGAAAATCTTCTTCAAGAGTTCTTGGTGATACACAAGAAGTTTGCCCCCTATCACCCACAAGCTAATGGCTAGGCTGAGAGCACAAATAAGATCTTATGAAATGTACTGACAAAATTAGTGAACAACAAACGCTCTGACTGGGACAAGCAGCTACGAGTTGCCTATAAAACAGTACTCCAAGCCACGCCCTTTCAAATGGTTTTCGGCCAGAATGCAGTGCTACCATTGGATTTTTTGATACCAATCTTGATTGTAGCACAAGAGCATGATTGGACAGGCCATGAGTTGTCCTCTAGAATCTTCGATCTTGAACGATTAGGTGAAACACGATTGAGGGCTGTAGCAGGAATTTATGCAGCCAAGAAGAGGCAAAAGGCATATTTCGATGCACACGTCAAGGATAAGGGCTTGAAAGCAGGAGACCTAGTCCTAGTCTACACCTTGAAGCAACATGCACGGAAGTTAGAGAAGAGAGGTTATGGGCCAATGATTATCAATAGAATCTCCACAAGTGGAGCAGTTCAACTAGCCACTCTAGAGGGTGATATTCTACCAAGTTACATAAGTGGATGCAGAGTCAAATTATATCAAGAACCCCTGACTAAAGAGATGCTAAATCGACTCAACACTGCCAAGAAACGTAAAGAAGAAGAGAAACGAATTAGAGAAGAAGCACAGGCAGAAGCTTTAGAACGAATCCGACGAATGAAATTGAGGAGACAAGGCAGGGACCCGCCTATGCCTGACACTCAAGAATCTCTAGGCTATCCCATGGCCATGTGCGAGGCTTCAAGTGGACATTCCCATAGAATAATCGACTGACGGCCTTTTGTAACCCTAGAAGTAGGACAAGGAGAGAGTGTAAGGACAGTGAGAGCTTTAATTGACTCAGGGGCCGCCACTAGTGCAGTTCGACTTTCTTACTGCCAAGAACTTCAATTACAAATCAATCCTATAGAGGCATATCTCATAGGATTGGGAGGTGTGGAAACCCCTTGCAGTGGCGAGGTGGAACTTCCCCTCTACATTCAAGAGGTGCTAATGGCAGTCAAAGTGCTAGTGTGTGAAGACGAGGATCTTACTCAACCTCTTGTCTTGGGCCAAGACTGGATCTATGATCATGCAGTCAGCCTCAACCTAAGAAGTGGACTTCTTCAGGCATGGGTAGGCCATAACCACATAACGATTGAATTAGAAAATCAAGCACATAGGCCACTAGAAGAGGCATCAAATCCTGGTCCTTCCAAGAGTCCACCTGAAATGAACCATGCTACTCTTGACCAAAGTTCTATGGTGCAAAGGATTGCCACTCATGACGAAGGTACAGAAGTCAACAAGGAGCTCCCTTCTTTTCCAAAGAGAATTCAAGGAAAGCAAGCCGGAAAATACAAGATACAGAGGAGCCCGAGAACCAAGAAGAATGAACACCAACCAGTACAATACAGAAAACCTCATGGCATGAAGTAGATCTGGATACGCAAAGGTGAACAACCCTCGGCTTGGGAGACACGATTCCAAAGAAGCAGCAAGCAAGCTACAGTGTCGAGGACTATAGCGAAGGAGTACCCTAAGCATCAATCTAGACAAGCCATGTCTATTTGGGTTCCAAAGCAGTCAATGAAGGCTATCCCAAAGGCTAGACAAATATGGGTGCCCAAGACCTGTTTACTAGCTTAAATAACTTCACCTCCAATCACAAGATCAAACCAACACTCACGAGTCCTATTGGCTCCCATCCAAAGGAAAACATCTACACTCCACACCCCCACATTCTCGGTCACGCCTTGGAATGTTTGGAAATGGGTACCCAAAAGGCCCCAAACCCAACACACTCCAGTACGCAAACCTTCACACATCATCGTCAATAAAAGCAACGATCCTAGCATCAAAGTTTGGAGACCTAAACCCCATATCAAACCCCCTGACCCACCTTTGTAAATCCTTTCCCTCTGATGTAGGTGCATTATGAGAACTTTGCACAACCAAAGTATGCATCTAGAGTGAACCCTAACCTACTAACCCACTTGTACACACATCACGAACACTTCACCTACTAACCTCTAACCACTCGGAATGTCATGTTGGTATTGTGGAGGGAACACCATAACATCTTGTTTCCAATGCAATGCTAATGTGCCTCTCTCTTCTTCTAGCAGATAAGCATCAGCAACTACAAGCACTCTCATGGCAGAAGCAACAGGTCCAAGCTCACAGGCAGGAATAATTATTGCAGGAATTGATGTGGATAGTCTACTTGTTGATGTGCCACCAACTGAACGACCTGTGGAGCTGCAACACCTTCAGCAGATCCCGGTACCGGATCCACCCACAGGGATCACAGAAAGAGTCCATGCCAATTCTCATTGGTTCAATGGCATGCCAGGCCCATTAGGAGAGGCCAAGTATATATGGGAGTCTAAGTGCGAGTATGACAGATCTTGGGTCAGATTCCAATTTTTCTCCAAGGAGTTTGAGACTCTACAGAACACAGAAGATCTCTAGACCATATGGCAACGTGTAGGGCTAGCAGAATACTTTGAAGCACCACTACCTAAACTGGATCTCCTCCAATGTTATTATTTGGTCTCCACATTACAAGCTAACGAAGAAAAGGACAAACCAGGATCATTTGTTCTTCCTTCCTTGCTGGGCAACAACGAGTTAAAGAGGTTTGAACTTACCTTGGAGTTGGTGAGCTCTGCTTTGAATATGCATGGCACACATGTACCTTCTGAGAAGGATGCTCTCGTTTCTACTAACATGAAGGATAGGAAACTACCGAAGCTTAAAGACATGGCAGCACTCACACCAAACGTGTCCATCCCTCTCCGTATGTGCATGCAACATTTTGCTTCCCCCGGTCAAGACCGCTTCACACAACCGCACAAAAGAATTTGGTTCGCTCTCTACTTAGCGGAGACAGGTGCGTTACCAATTAAGCTTCCTGTATGGATTATAGATCAGTTGTATGAAGCAAATAAAAGGTCTTCTAGGAAATTAGTGGTGAACGGTTGCTGTGCTATCACACGCATTATCTATCGGTGCTTAGCATACGATGTACCCATTGAACGTACCTTAACTTGGGCACAATTACAAATGTTTAAGAAGCTCAAGACGTCCACACATCAATCCAAGTGCATGAGGGGTTCGATCCCTTGTGTCCAGACACGTGAAGTTCTGACTACTCCTGAAGTATCGCCACGAGGGGAGGCCACTGTACCTCCTTTTACCATTAGAATACCCAGGTCTGGATCTGAAACTACAACACAAGCTGCCCCTTCAGCTCCTCCGGCTCCACTTGAATTTGAATTTGTTGCAACTGGAGATGCTGAAGGAATGGATCCCCAGGACTTCGAAGCATTCTTACAAAGTACACAACTCTCTGATGTAGAGTTTTATTCAGATACCGAAGAACAAGGCACATCTTCACAAAGAAGAAGAAAATCCACAGACGGTCGCCATGTACATTGGAGTGACGATCAGCAAGGTCAACAACAAGGACACCTAGAAGAAGAAGGAGCATACAAAGAGGAGACCACTGAAGCCCCAGCTTATACAGCAGAACTCCGAAGGCTGTATCAGATCATGGAACACGTGCGCTCGCAACAACTGCTCACCGAACAGAGTAGTAGAGTACTCATGACTCAGCTTTTGGAAGAAGCAAGAGTTGACTCAGAATATAGTGAAGGTCTCTTATTAATGGCAGAAACGTATGGGGTAGTAGAAGTAGTTCGGACCGCCATTAGGAGGTCTCCAGTTCAATATGATCCACGAAGATTCCAAACACGACCACAGTCAGGTAAAAACATCCAGATCCCCATTACAACGGCAGAAGGGCCGATTATTACATCCGAACCCATGGACATAACCTCCCAAGCAGCAGAAACCGCTAGCCGAGAGCACCCAGTCACCCATGCTGAATCAACCGAGCCACTACCACCCACATCCCCACCGTCGCCTCCTAGAACAGAAGCCGTGGAGATCACCTCGACCACTCAACCCACCGAACAAACCTTCATCTTCCGTACTCCCACCTCTAGTTCAACCCTTTTCTCCACCTTCGAAAACCCAATCTATGAAGCAACCACCATCACTGCACAATCCACAGAATCGCTCATAGAGCCTGCCCTAGGACAACCATCCCCCATGCCCTCAGCCATAGGTCATCCTGACTCTAGATCCATATTCATGGGTTTCCCTACTACCACACCACCTTTCATGCCCTCCCCGCCTCTACGACCTCAACCCCCAACCCCCATCTCTCCACTTCTCCAATCCCTCCATAACTTCCTTGCTAGAACTTTTCAACCCAGGTCTCAACCATTCCCTTTATTTTCAGCTCCCCACCCCACTTCTCATCTATTCACCACTTTCACACACACACCACCTACCATTCCAATGTACATGGTAGACCCCACACTCGCACCCACTCCTGAAAGTATGGACATTTCACCACCCACGGCAGCCCCCCCCCACACTTCCACCTTCTCCCATTCCCCCCCCACCAATTTCACCGACACACACATCTCCATTAGACACATCATTCACTCTTCCCCTTCCCCAATCCCCTTCCCGTGCATCCTCCACTGTACAAACCACACCATCATCCATAGGAAATGCATTGGACACCATGCTCACATGTATATCACAGTTAAGGACAGAGTACAATCAGCTCCAGCAACATAACGCACGACTGCAAGAGCACTCCGAGGTGCTACAAAATCTTCTTGCTGCAGTAGAAGAGGAGAATGCCCGCCTCCATACACAATTCCAAACTTTACAAGAGGCTCATAGTGTATTGGAAGTACAGTTGCAGAATACAGACCAAGAAGCAATACAAGTGGTGGAAGGCCATCTAAAAACACAACTAGAACGCAATTCAAGACTTCAACGAAATATGGCACTTCTTAGAAGACACCTTGCAGCTGCTTATGAGGAGAATCGATGCCTACAACAACAGAACCAAGAGAACTTAGAAGCAGCCATCGAAAGCACACCAGGGGCACCCATCATCCCATCAAAGTTTCAAGCAGTGACCCCCGACAATATCAAGATCATATTGGAAGACTATGCCATGCTGCTTGAAGCACATGACCAGCTATCAAAGGAACTGGGTCATCTGAAGCAGAAACACCAAAAAGAAACAACAGCTGCCTCTCAAACCACCTCCTCTGCGGCTTCACTTCTCACAGACTCAGAGGCCTTAAAAGATCTCCAGAAACAGGTCACCGAATTGCAAGCACGACTACTACAATATGAGAGACCACCTTCCCCTCCAGAGGCTCCCACCGACGAAGAAATAGTACAAATTCCTGTGGAACAAACATTTGAAGAAGAATACGACCCACAACCCTTCCCAGGAGGTCAACAAACAGAAGAAGGTCAGGACACATTTGAAGCACCACGACCCCCATGGCTACGACAAGTGGAGGAAATCGGGATTTCACATGAAGAGCGAACCGTCGTGCAAAATCAGGCTATGAGAGTCATAGAAGAGATTGTATTACAATCCAATTACTTCAAAAACCTGTCATCGAGATGCCTTATCCTCTCATCCGAACTCCAATACAGGCCTTACTATATCATTTTGGCAGATTATAACGCAGAAATACAGAGAGTCACAGGGAAGATACCGTCTGCAACCCAATTTCAACCCGAAGACCTTCCCCTAGAGGTGCAAAAAGGCAAGATCCGTCAACCAACATGGCGGCAAAAACTTCTTGAAACCTATCCTGAAATGCTCCGCACCTGGAACAATGCGCCATTACATCTCCTCTATAATCCATGCTATGGCCCTGTTCCACGATGCCGCTCATGGAAAGCATTCAACATAAAGGTCCAGAATAATGCACAATGCAAGGAATGGTTCAATTATCCATACATTGCGCCACCACAGGGACCACCGTCAGTAGCATACATGATGGGCACAATTCGACATTGGATGCCATGATTGAAGCCCATGCTAGATGTGGCAGCTCAAATGATGCTTAAGATTTTAGATATGATGCAGGTAGTACTGAAAACCTTTAGAAATGCAGCCGCACCACAGGTACGTCTACCGGGGTTCACTAATGGAAACTACGATTTAGTGTATGACATGAGCACCACCCCCAGTATTCGTGTGGCTTACGCTTGGCATGCACGCATCAAATACCTCCCTGCATGTTACAAACAGACATTCGAAGAAATGTTCAGATTAGGTTTCTGGGAGTATCACTCGGAGGTGTTTGCACCTAAGCCAACACACCTGCTCCATCTCTTTGCTTGTGAACAAGCCATGTACTCCGAGTACTACACCACACCGCAACCAGAGGTCCCCGGTGCAATCAATTGGGATGCATTGGAAGCTGACCTAGCAAGAGGCTTAGGGATAGGAGAACATGAATTAGCCACCAATGTCATCCAATACTACATCGACCACCCTATAGAACAGAGGTCTGTCAGGGGCGACAGACGCTAGGAAGGGGGGAGTGTTGGCATACAGTTCATATGAAGAGCATACAGGTACAATAGAGCAGTCATGCACAATACGGCAACAAGGCCTAATCATTTTTTCCAAGGACCATTCACAACTCAAGTGATTTTAATCACTACACAAACATTGTAAATTCCGTTTTTGGTAGAATAGACTCCATTTTGTTCAAGCCGAGGAGTCCTTGAGCTTGAGGAGTATTAGAGTTAGCTACATATCAATTTTCATAATTTTTAGACTTCGTTTGAGCCCTCAAATAGGCTCTAGAATCTAATTTTTAACTAGGCCGGACACTAGGTCTGGACAAGGCCAAAGCTAGTGAGAAAACTATAAAAAGAGCTAGAGAGCTCATTTTGGAGGTTAGATTGTTTGTGAATTGAGCTTATGTAAGAGACTTTTTGACTAATGCAAAGAACTCCATTGTTCCTCTCCTTGTTCTTGCCTTGTGTGCGTGTGTGTGTGTGTAGGTGTGTGCATGCTTGTGTGCTTCTCACTCACACACTTGTGCCTTCACTTGCTCATAGTCTTCATACTAGTCCTCACGTCTCCACGGATTGACAATTATGAGGTGAATCTTCTCAGGTTGGTACTCACCATTGTGCTAGAGTGACAAAGTGTCATAACCAATGAATTAAATCAAGAAATGACACAGGAAGAAGAACTTGGATTAGAAAAAGAAAAAGATGACGAAGAAAATAAGCCTCAAGATCAATTCGAAGTGCCTGCCCACTTCAAAAAATATGAAGTAGAAAAGAGGAAAATTGTTATCCAAATGCCAAAATGAGAAGCACAACCAGGAATGGCATATGACAACAAAGAATAGACCAAGAAAATAGTAGTAACCTTGGAGGAAGGAGAAGAACGATGTACTTTTATAGGACAGGATGTCTCAATGAAAGAAGAACAAGAGTTAATACGACTCATACAAGAATATAGGGATGTCTTTGCTTGGACTTATAAGGATTTGAAAGGAGTAGATCCTACCATTTGTGCCCATAGAATCCCTATGACATCAGAAGCCAAACCTTCCAAACAAAGACCATACACCTATAACGACGTTTACTCAGTAAAAATCAAGGAAGAGATAGATAAGTTGTTAGATGTTGGGTTCATTTATGAGATCAAACACACGGAATGGGTATCACCTTTGGTGGTCGTGCCGAAAAAGAATGGCAAGTTAAGGGTATGCATCAATTTAAAAAAGTAAATGTTGCCACCATAAGAGATAGTTACCCATTACCCATCACTGATCATCTTTTGGAAAGAGTGGCAGGAAAGGAAGTTTATAGTTTTCTAGACGGCTTTTCGGGGTATAATCAGGTAGCGATTGCTCATGAGGACCAACATAAAATAGGCTTTGCAACTGAATGGGGAGTATATGCCTTTAGGGTTATGCCTTTTGGTCTGACCAATGCCCCAACCACTTTCCAAAGATTGATGTGCCATGTATTCAAGGAGTTCTTGAGAAAGAGCATGGAGGTATACGTGGATGATTTATGCACTTATTCAGCTATACGATCAGAACATATCCCTGAACTAGGAAAGATTTTTGCCAAATGCCGACAATATAGAGTATGCCTCAACCTAGAAAAGTGCATCTTCATGGTTCGACAAGGAAAGATATTAGGGCACATTGTCTCTAAAAATGGAATTTCCACTGATGAAGACAAAATCAAAGTGATTCTAGATTTGTCGAGACCAAAGACTGCTAAAGAAGTGCAAGCATTTATGGGACACTACAGATACTACCGTAGATTTATACATATGTATGCCATAATTGCTAGGCCTCTTTATGCATTAATCTCTCAGTTTAATTGGACAGAGGAATGTGAAAAGGCCTTTAACGAATTAAAGAGTCGATTAAGTTCAGCACCAATCCTTCGAGTACCTAATTGGAACAAACCATTTCACATTCACGTAGATGCTTCCAAGTTTGCCATTGGTTGCATCTTAGCTCAACCTGCAGATATAGGGAAGTTAGAACACCCTATAGCCTATGTTAGTAGACAATTGAACCAAGCGGAGCGCAATTATACCACGAGTGAGAGAGAGGGTTTAGGGATGGTGTACGTAGTGAAGAAGTTTCGACATTACCTTTTGGCAAACAAATTCAAATTCTTCATCGATCATCAAGCTCTATTGTACTTAGTCAATAAGCCTTGTAATACGGGACAACTAGTACGATGGTTTCTATTGTTGATGGAATTTGATTTTGAAGTAGTAGTCAAGAAAGGGAATACGCACATTAGAGCAGATTACTTATCGAGAATGACACATGGAGAATCCCTCGCAGGAGTACCGGATGATCTGCCAGACACTTACCTTTTTAATCTCGAAGTATGTCCCCAATGGGCAGAAAAGTTGATCCCTATACTCACATATGGACCTAAACAAGGGATCACACCAAACAGAAACCAAGACCTATGGAAAACTAAAAACCTCCATATCGTCACTGGAAGTTTATATCACCAAGACTCAAGTGGATTACTCATGAGATGCGTGGAAGAAGAGGAACAAGAAATGTGGCTTCAAAAAGCACATGTAAATCAATGGAAAACTCATTTAAATGCTAACGGAACATGGCAAACACTGAAGAGATTAGGCATATATTGGCCAACCATGCAGAGGGATACACATAACTATGTATCAGCCTGCCCAACTTGTCAAGAACAAAATCCAAAAGAGAACTCTACTCTATGCTACTCAATAGTAGCACCAAGATGGAGCATGCCTCTGGTGAAATTCTTGAAGACCCAAGAGTACCCAGAAGGAGCTACTCTAGCGAGGAAACGTGCACTCACAGAACAAAGTAAGGACTATGTTCTTATAGGAAAATAGCTCTTCAAGCGAGGAAGAGATACTCAATTACAAATGTGCATTCATGAAGACGAGTATCTTGCTGTTTTAGAGATGGCACATACAGGAGCTGCAGGAGGACATTTTTCTGCAGATAAAACTGTGAAAATGATTCTCTTTGCAGGAATGTGGTGGCCAACTCTACATCAAGATGCAACCACATATGTTCAATGATGTGATACCCACCAATGAACAAAATATCCTATTAGAAGAGATGAAATGCCGCTGAAACCCATGATGAGTGCCAGAGCCTTTACTAAATGGGGAATAAACTTCATCGGACCTATTAGCCCACCAGCTAAAGGATCCCATGCCGAGTACATAATCGTAGCCACAAACTATTTGACCAAATGGTTGAAGCCAAAGCAACCAAGAAAAACGATGCAAGGACTATGGCCAAGTTTCTCTTTGAGAACGTATTCACTAGATTTGGATTGCCTATAGAAATTGTGAGTGATAGAGGCACACACTTTGTAAATGAAGTGATAGAAGCCCGATTGAATGAATTCTTAGTAATTCATAAGAAATCAGCCCCATATCACCCACAAGCCAATGGACAGGCCGAAAGTTCAAACAAAATCTTGTGTACAGTCCTCATTAAAATTGTTAACAATGGTAGATCTAATTGGGATAAGCAATTACATCATGCTTTATGGGCATTCCGAGTAGCTTACAAGACAGCCATAGGAACTACTCCTTTTAATTTAGTGTATGGATAGAATGCTATCTTGCCAATTGATTTCTTAGTACCGACTCTCAGAGTAACAACAACTTACGAATGGACAGGACATGAATTATCAGACCAATTGGATCAAATAGAAAAGTTACACGAAACAAGGTTACAAGCGGTAGTAGGGATTTATGCTGCTAAAAGACGATAGAAGGCATATTTTGATGCTCATATTAAAGACAAAAACTTGAAGGAAGGGGATTTAGTTTTGGTTTATACTTTGAAGCAACATGCAAAGAAATTGCAAAAACGAGGACATGGCCCATTGATCATCAATCGTATATCTACTAGCGAAGCCATCAGCGTAGAAACCCTAGATGGAGAAGTATTGCCAAACTATATCAGTGGTTGCCGAGTAAAAAAATATTTAGAGCCATTGACCGAAGAGATAATGAGAGAGAGAGACGAGAGATATCGACAAGGAGAGGAGCTCATCCCAATGGCTAAGTTTAGAACCACTGAAAACCTAGGACAGCAAATAAAGCAACCTTATTTGAATTTGGGTGCAGGAACAAAAGAATACCACTTAGTAAACACTCTCATTGACACGGGAGCAGCCATAAGCTGTATCAAGTATTCGTTGACCCAGAAACTCAAGGAAGAATTACGCCCCTCTAAGGCACAACTGATTGGAATAGGAGGAAGAATTACTAAATGCATAGGCAAGATTACCTTACCTCTACATCTTGGAAACAACACGATGGAACAAAAACTCTTAGTGTGTCATGATCAGGACTTATTAGAAGAGCTCGTGTTAGGTCAAGATTGGATATATGAATATGAAGTGACTATTCAATTGGCCCTAGGATACATCTCCGCCAAGATAGGACATCGTGAGGTATTGAGCATGTTAGACGAACGACCGGTCAAAGCCAAATGTATAGACCCAAGAGATCACTCAAACAAGCACGATGATGAATGATGTCCACTCACACTATGGAAACCCCAAAATCAAGTACTTCATGTGAGAATGCACCAAATCTCGCTTTCACACAATCTCCTAGCCCAGTAAATCACCTTATTAGTGTTTTATCCAATAAAAGCCTCAGTGAGGAACCAAGCACAAGAGGGACTGCAGCAAGACTATCAAAAACCTGCACACATTAGAATATACCCCATTCCTTACACTAGACAAGCTTGGATCAGAAAAGATCAAGCGACGGCATATCCTCAACAACAGAACCACTATTGACACCGAACACAACAACAGAATACGAATGAAAGTCATGTTGGACACCCAGGTCCACGAGGGATTGCTAGAATATGGATTCCGAAGAAGGTGATAGCCGCCCAGCCGGCCCGAACACAAATATGGATTCCCAAATCATGTGCCCAAGCGACAATCATAAAAAAGGATAAGTCAAGACACAAGGAAAATCAGTACGATCTAAAGGCGAAACAACAAAAAACAAACAACTATTGGACAGAGCAGGAGCCTAGATACACGACAAACATCATTCAAAGATTCAAAAGGCAGACAAAGCAAAAGTACAACATGAGAAGCACTACATTTACCAGGAGTGCTGAGAACGCAGTCTGTCCCAGTGGAGTAAAGCAGATTTGGATGCCGACAGGCAAAACAATCTATATGCATCAACCAAACAATTTAGTTTGCACACATCTGGAGTCACAAGAGTCTAAAGTATGCATAATAGGGCCACATTACAAGGCCAAGCATTCGGCACATTCTTCTTCTACTTCAGGGTAGTGAAGCACATTTTCTTCTTGGGAACTAGGAGAGCACTTGTACAATAATCCAAAAAAAAATACTCAATGAATCAATAATCGCTTCGGCTATGAAATAACAATTCTGTTTTCTTTCAGACACATACATAAAAAGTATAAATAAGTAAGGAAAAATCCCAGGTATTACCTTTCTCATACCCACGGGGGAGGGACGACACAATCCACTCGGAGAGTTGCCAAATTTATGAAGGATAAGTGAAGGATTATTCTTGATTTCAACCTGCCACTAATTACTGGTATGTATTGAGTGCTGATGGCATCCTCTAATTCCAAGGCTACGCAAGAGGAAGAGTTCCTTCTTCTTCCCTTGGAATCAATTCTGAAAGAAAGAGGTCATTGGTTTCTTGATGATCAACCAATGTCATAGCTTCTTTTCAGGCTATCATTAAGATCATGGATAGAGACCACTACTTTAAGATTATGACTCAAGATTTCCAGACTATCATACAAGGATTACCATGCATGACAGATGTCTGGACAAGAGTTGGCATTGATGCATTCCTAAGACTTCTAATATACCTACCAGATTTTCAGAGATGTACACAAGTAATGAATACACTACATTCTGCATCAGATAAACCATCAATCCCGGAAGCAAGAGTACTCGACAAAGTGGGTACATGGAAAACAATTAGATTCACTCATGAGCTAATCAATAGAGCCTTTGGATGGAGCCAAGATGGTCTCACTAATGTCAAAGATGAATGTCATGATCCCAAAAAGAGAACCTTTTTAGAAATCAACAGAACAGATATTGAAGATTCGGTTCGATTGGTGCACCAACATTTTTGTTTTCCTAGTATGCATAGATACACAGCACCTCAGAAAATCGTCGTGCAATTGATTTCCCATGCAATGAGGCAATTTGGAAATAAAGTAAATATGAGTCCTTATATTCAAGACCGCCTATTCGAAGCAAAGAAAAAGTGGGGTCAGAAAAAGTTTTTGAATGGAAGTTCGGCATTGACCTTGCTAATTTATGAGGCACTTGAAATGAAGGAGTGCTTACGCTTGATGCCAACTTCAAACGAGATGGCAAAATATGTAAAGTCAATGACAGTTCCAAAGAAAAAGAAGACAGTCATCTCCATCGAAGAAGTGGGAACCAGTTCCAAGAAACCCATGCGAGGGGCTAAGCGCACAAGAGAGGAAGTAGCACAAGAAACACCGCAGTCCAAGAGGACACACTTATTGCCAAAGATTCCTTTGACACAGCAGCCAATCACAAAAAGGGACCTCTCTGTAGCTCTAGAAGAGACGCATACGTATATGCAGGGCCAAGTGAACTTAAATGTTCAAGGTCATCAATATAGACAGGCAAGCCAAGGAAAGCAACAAAAGAATAAAGAAAACACCCCAGAACAAACCACCAGATATAAAGAACTGGGATTAGAAGATTCAAGCTCTAATGAGGAATCTAGCCCTGAGAAAGACACATTAGACACTGACATAAGAACAAAAACGCACAATGAGGAATGGACAGAGATCAATCAAGTCGAAGTTACACCTGACAATCAACAGTCACATGCAAGGAACCCAGAAGCATCCATTGAACATGTCCACATTATTCAGTTGAACGATCAGTCAAAAATCAACATCAAGGATGTTCCAATCACCAATAAAGATGCAGCGCCACCTGTAAAAGAGGAAACACAAACACACATGGATAAAGAAGGGAGTTTACCATAAAATAGGGAGCAAATTGTGATTGAAGTACCTGATGATATGCCACAAGGCAAGATTGACCACAGGGAGGGTGAGCCAAGGATACAACTCCATATTCGGCAACCCCATGATACTACGTTACATGTGGCACAGGGAAAAGATGTTACCATCGGTGAAGAACCTAACATCCCAACCACATGGTTAAATGTGGAAGTTACTCAACTAAAACCCGTCGTCAAGCAGATGATACAAACGGCCATGGATACGCAACAGCAGATGATGGACACTGATGCGGACTATGATAAGGCCATGCGGGAAAAGAATCACTTTCACCTAATGAGTGAGCAATTGTTAGGCCCAACAAAATATTTCAGCAAAAGAAAAAGAACTACTCAAAGTCAAAGCAAAATGCACCACATTAATGAAGCAAAATCATCAGCTCCAGGAACAACTGGCAGACTTACAAAGACAGCATGAAGCTAGTGAAGCAGACAAAGAGAGAATGAAAGCTAGAAGCAATCTGCTCGAAACACAATTAAAAGTATACATGGAGGAAAATGATAACTTACGCAGCAGAAATAAAGAACTAATGAAGGCATTAGTATATGACCAACCTATAGAAAAACAAGAGACATCAGCTACTGACCCAAAGGAACTGAGAGATCAGATTGAGAAATATGCAGATCTGCTGAAACAAGAGCAAGCCCTAAAAGAAGAATGGGAACGCAGGTATATTAGAGAAACCAATGAGCTCAAAAAACAGCTATGCACTGCCAATGCAAAACTTGCAGTGAGCTACAGTGAAAATATGGATCAGGTAGCAGAGATTGGTAATGAGCTACTTGCGGCAAAAGATGCACTTCGGACAGCTTTGCAAGAAGTTAAAGAGAAGACTGAACGTCTTGCACAATTGGAAACTAAAGCTGAACAAAAAGTATCCATCGAGACACCAGTAGAGCCACGACCAGAGAATCCTACTAACGAGGTAGAGGTACGTCCTCTATCTCCCCCGATCTATAATACTCCAATAAAAGAGCAAATGGCGGAACCATGTGATGATCATCCCATGCCATATACTGTAGAAATAGGTCAGAAGGAACGGGCACTATTGGTGTCCCGATTGACAGAAAATTTTGAAAATGAAGTGGTCAAAGTGGCCAAAATAAAAGGAAAAGATCTGGATGCGATCATGAAGCCTTTCAACATTCCTTATGGACTATTGAAAGAGAAAACAAGGCAATACATAAAGAAGATCACACGAAAGGAACCACATGAGGAGCTGTACTTCAAAAATAATACATTCAATTATAATCAAGAGGAATTTGAAGCTGCACAACTTGTATGGAGAAGAAAATTTTTGGAGAAAAATCCTACTTTGCAGGTGCACTGGCAAGCAGCACCGTATTTATTACAGGTAAATCCTTCATTTTTCCCAACACCACGTTGCAGAGAAGCAAGAGAATTTTTGGATATGCAAAAGAATGGCGCGATCAATAAACAGTGGCTAAATTATCTGCTACTTCCAAGTCCACCTCATAATTATTTACCGATGGAGGATTACATGGTAAAAACCATTGAATTCTGGCTACACCGTTATGCCACAGTCCCCGATTTAACCATCAAGATGACAAATAAAATCCTAAGCATGATACTTACAGTTTTGAAAGTTTTCAAACATGTGGCTTACACGTTTCTAAATTTCATTGGTATTAACCAAGGAACAGATGTCCTCATTTTCTATCTGTCCATTATGCCAAGCCGACCCACGATAATGGCATATTATTCTAGGTTGATGTTTTTACCAAGTACATATATGCAAACCTTTGAGGAAGCCTTTTTCACAGGGTTTTTTGAAATCGATTCAGAAATTTTCTTAAAGATGTCGTCCAACTTTAATGCCAGATTAGTGGCATATGAATTAAGCTTCTTTGCTGATCACAGACAGACACCACATGACGCTGTGAAAGCAGAACAGTGGAAGCAAATTATGATACGTGACGCTAATCTGCTAAATGAGATAGAGCAAAAAGTTTACAGAACATACTCCCGCCAACTTCCAAAGCCTGTCGGGGACGACAGAGTTCAGGAGGGGGGCAGTGTTGAGGAAGAGTCAAGCAAAAAGAGGAAAAGAAGAAGACCAAGAAAGAAGCTTCACTGAAAAGATTATATCTGAAGATATATCTCTGCAAGAAGCCCCGCAGGGGCACGCAACACCCATCTCTGCACAGAGCCCCGTAGGGGCACACATCAAGGAACAACACATAGGAGGGAAGGACGGACTAGGGCCAGGAAGTATCCATGAAGAAGTGCAAGAAGATATCCGACGGATCTAGAACCCCAAGAAGGTGCTTCAACCTCTTGATCTTCGAAAGGTCCAGATTGAAGGTTGAAGAACCACACCTTCATACCTTCCACTGGTAGCGTACGTGGAAGCCCGACTTAACACAGCAACCCAGATTTTAAGAGGTTATTGGTGAGCTAGACTACAAATCTCAGGTAGTCCATCTCCAGGGGTTGCGTACGGAGAAAAGAGAAGAAGAGGTCACGACCAATACAACAGGTCCTGAGTTATGATCAGTTCCTTGCCCACTGGTAAAATGACATCATTACAACTTCCACAGAGGCGGGTAGTGGTTGACCACAGGCACAACACCAGAGACAAGAAGCAAAGCCTGTCAAGGGACGACAGAGACAAAGAGGGGGAGAGTGTTGCAGATCTACGAAGAACACAAGGCAGAGAAAAAGATGGACCCCAAAATTTTTCCGATTTGGACACTTTATTTTTGTATCATAGCCATTTTGTAACATATTTTCCGATGTAAATGCACTAGAGGAGTCCTCTAGATGCATACCCAGGGAGATTAGTAGCTTATCCATGTAAATTAGTAGGAAATTAACGTTTTAGTGAATAAAGTGCCGGTCCCTTATGTGAAAAGACCATTTTTAGGGCACATGTATATAAGTCAATTTGTGACTCTTTGTAAACACTTTTTGCCATTGTGAAAATCAAGGGCACAGAATTTCGAATTTTTGTCTTCTCCTCTCTGCATCATTTTCTTTGTGAGCTTGTGTGCATGTGTGATGCTTGAAAATAGTGTTTGGAAGTGTTGTCTATCCATGAAAGTGCTTGTTTGCTGTTGTTAAGGTGTGTGTGAAGTGTAGGAAGTGTTGAAGTGTAGGAAGGTCATTCCCACGACTCAGTATTTTGCTCATAACTTGAAGTAAAAGTGTCAAATTGAGAACACGACCATTAGATGTGTCTTCTCGAGAGCTTCGAAATGAAGCCACTATTCGCTATATTCGAAGTTCGGAGCTGAGAGAAAAGCTCAATTTACTGTTGGCTGTTGCTCCAAGTATCGTGACATCTCAACAGATCCCTGAACCTTGTTTGGAATAGATTTAGACTTATTTACCCTCTTTGGAAAGCTCTCTTGTATTGATCATCATTGAATGCAAGTCCTCATACCCTCGGGTAGGTTTTGATACTCCTCGGATTGATAAATAAAGCGTGAATCCCCACTATATGCATTTGAAGGGGATCGAGGTATAGTCTCTTTCTCCACAAGTCCCTAAGTTGGTACTTAGGTACACAGTAATAGAGCTACTAGGCTTTGGGGAATTGACCCATCATAATAATCCATCCCGATTATGTTGGCTATAATCCTCAAGATAGAATTCTTTGAGCATCTCCTTTCTGAAATCACTCCAAGGAAGTGTATTGTATTGAGTGACACTGTTTATGATAGAGCAATCAACAATTCATTCAAAGAATTTTATCAAAAGATCTTTGGGAAGACCAAAAATCATAACTTGCTCTTCGAACAAATCTAAGTAGCTTGTAATGTTGACGCCATTGAATTTTCCCTTCTCTCTCAACATAGAAGAGACTATTCTTTGGCCTTGTTTCTCAACAATAAGGGATTTGAATCCTTCCTCCATCTTATGTGAATACACAAGTGATGCATGATGTTTTAGCTCTCTCACAAATGCCTTTACTTCACGATGAAGATGTGCATAATATTGTGAGAAATCTAGTGCAACACTCAAGAATGATGATGATGATATGATGAGGATGAAAAATATGAGACAAAGGATATGGATCACAACCTCCCAACAAGATTAGAAGCAGATGCCACCAAGCATTTCACGTCAGGTGCAAATGTGGAGATGATTGCAATCTGGGTGGATCGGGTCCGGTCGCGCACATGCAGAGTGTATGAAGCTAGTGAGTGTTGGAAGGTTTATGTGATAAAAATTGTGAAGGTGAAGATGAAGTTGGGTATGGGAGGAGAGATGTCATGTTTGATTATGAAAGGGGAACATATGGATGTATACATGATGAGAACAAAAAGAAAACCACACACATGAATCAATTTTTGAAAGGAAGAATGGTCCAGGAATGGAGATTCTTATACACTTCCGAAAATTAATTCATATGCATGGGTTCTTGTGGATGTATGCATGATGAGATAAAAAAGAACACCACACACATGAATCAATTTTTGAAAGGAAGAATGGTCCAAGAATGGAGCTTCTTATACACTTTCAAAACCGAATCATATGCATGGGTTTTTGTGGGTGGTATGAATGCATGTGGGTCATGATGTATAAATGAATAGAAAATGTTTCTCTCAATCTCAATGGATCATCCTCACTGGTTCAACGCATGACTGCAGAGCCTTCTCACACATAGAAAGAGATAGAAGGAGACATGTAAAAACATATAAGAGACTAAGAGACAAGAGACATGAATTAGAAGATATTGTTATGACATACATATACAAGAATATTGTGAAACATCAAGCTAAGCATTCTACTGGTCAAAGGTGGTCCGCATGACCCTCTCACCATGAAAGTTCAACCGAATGTCATACGTAAGAGGATAGGTTCCACTTCATTGACCCTATGTCTTTCTCGGATTCTAATGTGTTTCTAAAGAAGTCTAAGACTCATAAAACCAGCTCTAACTCACTCACATGTTCCATTGAGGGTGAGCAAAGAAAGAGAAACTGGGTTTATGAGCCTATCCTAGATTGGAAGTCTAAAAAATTGATTTTAGGAACTATGCTCTTACTAGCCCACCTTGGATCCTCACACGCTCAACTGAGGGTGATCGTCTCAAGGAAACCATGTGCTAGCAAGGGCCCTATGGATGCATGACAATGATGTTCTAGGAGTTTGGAGGGGGGTTTATATAGTTTTTTGAATGAATTTGGGCCCTTGGATCTAGAGAAATCAACTCTTAACCCTAGGATCAACTGCTTTTGATTACAACCATTGGATTTATCAAATGGATGGCTAAGATTGGTTATTTATATGATATCTGGGGCAAAGGGATGAAAATTAGGCACATCCATTCTCCACCATTGGATTTGGGGCTGATGTGGACCGTTGGATCAATGCTGACATCAATTTGGATAAGATAAGCTGCTATTTTTGGACAGACTTTGCATTATTAATCTTTGATCATAAAAAAGCTTATCCGATGAAAAAAACTTGTGGATCCTCCTTCCTTTAAGCTTTGGTACATCTCCACCCTTGAATATGAGCTCATCCTGACCATGGAACATGGTTCAATCATTGTTTGCCATATGGAGGAAACTGCGGTGACCTTGAAAAGTGGATTTTGTGCTCTTTGGCCCCGCAAATATCCTTTGATGAAGATGAAAATTTGGAGGGCTATGTTTTGAAAGATCTCCTTTAGGAATATGCAGAAAAACTCCCATCTGAATCTCCCTTATACAAGTTTGTCTACATTTGGAAGGTTGCAAGGTGGCCATAAGGTGTCTAGGAAGCTCTGATAGCCTTGAAAACGTGTACAAATATGTAGCCACATATGATCTTTATACATGCAAAACCATATGGAAAAAAAAAAATCCCTATACAAGATTTTGTAGGGTCTAAGTGGAAAAATTACTTTTTTTACAAAATGCACATGGCATATCAATGTGCTAGAAAATCCGTTTACATGTGAAATTGAGGCTATAGACTGCCTTTGATAGGCTTTACAAGTATATGAAGTTTCATGTGATTTGGAGACATTGAAATTTTTACCCTAATTTCCAAAATTTGACCAGCTTTGATAGCTATCGTGTATTTGCTTGATTTCTTCCAAAGTTTGCATGTGAACTCCCTTTGACATCTTTGATGCATTTTGGACTTCTCAGCGAATTCTGGCTACCTTCACCGAATGTGTTTCCTGTAGGCCTTCATGAGTGACAGAGGAGAGAAAATCTCGATGACAAGGTTCCTCCTTTCTAAAAGATGGTTCAGTTTGAGGTACTCAGAAATTGCATCTTGTTCTCAGTGATATTTATGGTCCTATGCAGATACCCTCTTTTGGAAACTATCCTTACTTCGTGACTTTAATTGATGATTTTTCCAGGCATGCATGGGTATATCCATTGAAAGCAAAGTCTGAAGTGTTCATGCGCTTCAAACAGTTTTGGTTTTGACTGAAAATTTGTCAGCATGTAAAATGGGCACCCTCTATTCTAATAGAGGGGGGGAATATATGTCTTCTGACTTTAATGCATTTCTGGCTAAATGTGGGATAAAACATCAGTGTACAGTGCCGTATACACCTCAACAGAATGGAGTCGCTGAACGGAAGAACAGGTCACTCATGGAGATGGCAAGGTGTATGGTCAAGAGTCAGGCTTTACCACATAGTTTCTGGATTGAGGTTGTCATGTGTGCAACATATGTACTTAACAAGTGTTCCACTGAAGCACTATAATCTATCACTCCATATGAGGCTTGGCATGGTCACAAGCCATCTGGTGCTCATCTATGTGTTTTTGGTTGTTTGGCATATGCATTAATGCTTGAACAACATCATAGGAAATTGGATGATAAAGTAGTAAAATGTATTTTTGTTGGGTACAGTTCTCAAAGCAAAGGCTATCGTCTGTATCATCCATAGACTAAACGCATTTTGGTTAGCCGTGATGTTGTTTTTATGGAAGATGCTATTCATCCTTTACTTTCATATACGAAGGAGACATATGGTAGCTCCAAAGACATGTATGATACTTTGTTACCTCTTTTTATAGGTGGATAGTCTAGTGATAGTCCTATTGAGGCAACTTCTCAACCTTTACAGGTTTCATGTGATGATGCAGATCATTCCATTTTTGATGCAAATTTGCATGATGCACTTGTTGATGAGAGAGTTGATATTGAGGAGGCAAAAATTATGCCAAAATGGCTAGTACAAACTTTGTGTGACAACAAATTAGATGCACCTCTGTCATATCGTACTCGTTCAGGCTCTCATAGTGCCTCTTTTGCATCAGATTGCTATGCTATGTGTAGCTCAGTGATGAGTAGCACCTCCTTTAATGTCAATCCGGGAAGACATGAGGATGGTATGAAGACCAAGAGCAAGTGGAAGCACAAGTGCGTGAGTGAGAAGCACACAAGCATGCACACACATACACACACACGCGCACACATAGTAAGAACAAAGAGAGTAGGACAATGGAATCACTTCTATTGCAAGAAAGTTCTCATACAAGCTCAAACTACAAGAAGCTAGCCCAAAAATGAGCTTTCTAGCTCTATTTATAGTTTTTGACTAGCTTTGGCCCTGTCCAGACCTAGTGTCCGGCCTAGTTAAAAATTAGGTTCCAGGGCTTATTTGAGGGCCCAAACGAGATCTAAAAATTATGAAAATTGACAGGCAACTACTTCTAAGGCTCCCCAAGCTCGAGGACTCCTCGGCTTGTACAAAATGGAGCTACAAAAAGGTGAAATGATATTTACAAGGGTTTGTAGTGATGAGAATCTCTTTAAAATGATGTGAGGGTTTTTGAAAAAATTGAAGGGTTGCCTCAGTGCTAGATCTGCATGTGTGTCCATACTTGCTTCTTCCCGCATCCTGTCAACACTCTCCCCCCCCTAGGGTCTGTCGCCTCTGACAGACCTCTTTTCCACCGTTTGGTCAATGTATTTTTGCAGGAGGTCGGTTGCCAATTCTTGTTCTTTGATTCTTAAACCTCTGATTAGGTCTCGTTGCAAAGCCTCCCAATCAACTGTACCAGGCATGTCAGGTCGTGGCATCGTGTAAAGCTCGGAATGCATTGTTTGCTCGCATGCAAAGAGATGGAGTAAATGCGTAGGCCGTGGCGTGAATACCTCTGAATGTGCTTCCCAAAACCCCGTGGTGAACATATCGTCGAATGTTTGCTTGTAGCAGGCAGGGAGATATCTTATGCGTGCATGCCATGCGTAAGCCACTCGTATGCTCGGGGTTGTGCTCATATCATATAGCAGGTCGTAGTTACCATTAATAAACCCGGGAATAGGAGGTTGAATACGGCATACATTGCGAAAAGTTTTGAGTACGACCTGCATCATATCGAAGATCTTGAGCATCATCTGGGCAGCCACATCTGGCATAGGGTGGAGGCGTGGTATCCAATGTCTGATGGTTGCGATCATGTATGACACGGTGGGAGTACCGGTTGGGGGGGCTATGGCGGGGTAATTGAGCCATTCTTTACAGTTTGCGTTATTCTGAACCTTGATGGTAAAAGCTTTCCATGATCTGCGTCTTTGCACTGGCCCAAAACACGGATTGTACTTCAAATGCATGGGGGCGTGATCCCATGTTCGAAGCATTTCTGGATAAGTTTCGAGTAACTTCTGCCTCCAAGTTGGTTGGAATATGGCCCCTTTTCGTGCCGCTTCTGGTATATCTTCTGGTTCGAACTGTGTGGCAAATGTTGGGCACTTGTTGGTGACCCTTTTGATTTCTGCATTGTAGTCGGCCAACAATACAAAATAGGGCTTGTATTGTAATTCTGAGCTAGTGATAAGGCGTCTAGGGGCAATGTGCCTGAAGTATTCTGAGTGAAGGATGGTGTCCTCAATGGCCTTCATTGCCAGCATCTGAGTGGATATCCGTTCCTGATGAGTTTGCCCCATTTCCTCTACCTGTTTCATCCATGCCGATGGGGGTTCCTCATAGGTATCTTGACCTTCTTCTGTTACGCGTCCTCCTGGGAATGGTTGAGGCTCGTAGGTGTCGTCGAATGCTTCCTCCACTGGAATAGTAACTGCTTCTTCTTCTAACGGTTGCTCTGGTGGGGAAGGAGGTCGTTCGTACTGCATCAACTTCAATTTTAATTCTGCGATCTGTTGCCGTAACTCCAGTACGTCGTTGGTCGTTGAGTGTTCAGGTTCGGTTGAAGTAGCAGCGTTGGTCATTTCTTTAGGTTCCTGTCGGTGTGGTGTAGACTCTTGGGGTCTCTGTAGGTCCTTCAGCTGGTCGGCAAGCTGATCATGTGCTTCTAAAAGATTGGCATAAGTTTCCAAGATTTGTTGTATGCTTTCTGAGGGAACAGCTTGAAATTTAACCGGGTCTATGGGTGCTCCCGGGGTGTTCTCCATGGCCGCCTCGAGGTTCTCTTGGTTTTGTTGTTGAAGCCGTCTGTTCTCTTCTTGCGCTGCTGCCAGATGTCGTCGTAGCAAAGCCATGTTTCGTTGAAGCCTTGCATTGCGGCCCATTTGATCTCGCAGCTGTTCCTCCATGGCTTTGCTCTCTTCCATATGCCTCGCTTCGAGTTGCGCATTTGCCTGTTCGAGGTCGGATATCTTGCTTTGTGACTCCGTATGACTGAACTCCAAAGCATTGACACGCTCTTGGAGAGTTGCTGAGAGGGTGCAAAGCTCTTTGTTATTTTCTTCCAATAATGTATATTCCCGCTTAAGCTGAGTGGCAGCTTCGAGCATCGTGTCGAGTGCAAGACTAAATGAGGTGGATGCGGGGGTGAGGATGGAAGATGCAGGGGGTTGGGAAGTGGGAATGGGAAAAGTGGATGTTGTGCCTATCGTGTGTGGAAGTGGTGATGTGAGTGTAATAACCTGTGATGGTGTTGTGAGAACAGTGGTAGTGGGTGAACCAGCGGATGGTGAGATGTCCATGGGATCGGACATGAGAGAGTGTGATTCGTGAAATGTGAACACCGGGATGGTGGGTGGTGTGATAGTGGTGGCTGTGAAAGTGGGGAAGTGAATTTGGGGAAGGGACTTTTTCTTATGTTCATCAACCTGTTGAAGAATGTTTACGAGTTGGGTCCAGAAGGAGGGTTGGGTGATTAGTGTGGTGCCCGAGGCAGTTACAAGGGATGGGGTAGGTAGAGTTTGGGAGGGAGGAAATGGAGGGGTGGAGGGTAAAGATATGGGAAGAGTCTGACTAGTGAAAGATGGTTGTCCAAAGGCATGGGGGAAGGAAGGGTGACCTAATTGGGGTTCAAAAATCTGAGTGACAGAGATGGATGAGGGTGAAGGAATGAAAGTGGACACGGGGGTGTGTACAATGGTCTCCTATAGGAGGAGAATGGTTGTGTAGAAAGACACGTGGAGAGAGGCTATGAGGGTGGGATAGGAGAAGATGGGGGGGATGGTGCATGCGTAATGTCCTCCGGTTCATCATTGGGCCTAGGGCTAATCATGTGAACATCTTCTGATGTGGACGTAGCTAACGCGGTAGATACTTCCATCTGAATCATCTTTCCTTGTCGCGGCCGTGTATCAATTCTTCTTTGATCATAAGCAGGGTTCTCTTGATAGACCAAGGTTCTCATTGCTTCACTGATGCCACAGGTGTCCGCCAAAAGATTTAGCGATTCTACAAACTGGGGGTCGATATGCTCTGAGTGTAACATCTGGTTTACTAGGGCCCTATTTGCTTCTTCTGACATTTTATGGCGTCGTTGCACCTGCTTAATTGTTTGGTATAGTCGTTTGAGCTGTGCCGTATATGTAGGGGCTTCGTCTTCACTCTCTTCCGGGTTATCTCTTGGTGCCTTCTCCTGAGCTTGTGTGCTTAGTCTTTGAGGAAGTTGTGCCACTCCTATCTCCTGTACACTGCTTGTCTCGCCTCGTGCATGTTCTCTTTGGGTTGATGCCCCCGGATCGACATTGTCAGGGCAACCTTCACTGTCTGATAGATGAGCCGTCTGCAGAAATGTTTCAAAATCAAAATTTGGGTCCTCGGTGAAGGTGGCCATCGCTGCAAATTCTGCATCGGTAGGTAGCGGAGGGGCAGAAGGAGTGGACTGTACCACCTCTCTTGGTTGAGACTCCTGGAGATGGATTGTGATAGGTGCCACCTGGGCTTCCTCTCTAGTGGAGACTTCGGCGGTGGATACGGGAGGGATCAGGACTTGTGAAAGAGATCCACGCATTCTTTTTGCAGGCTAACTCCCTGACTTTCGCCCTTTGAACAGTTCCAGGTGTGCATACTTTAGGGCTCGAGCAACTGGCACATCATATGCCAGACATCTGTAGATGATTCTTGTCAACGCACAACAACCATGTAAAGTGGGCTTCCTCGCCCCCCGCTTGCCAGCCTCATATACCTGGTCTAAGATCCATACCGGCATCTTAATGGGCAAGCTTCCGGTCTCTGCTAAATACAACCCATACCATATCTTCTTGTGAGGCTGAGTGAAACGGTCCTGAGCGGGAAATGCGAAGTGCTGGAGGCACATCCGCAGAGGTATGGCGATGTTGGGGGTGAGGGCGCACATTTCCTTGAGCTTCTTGACTCTATTGCTTTTCATTGATTCTGGTATCAAGGGGTCGCGATCTGAAGGCACATGAGTGCCATACATTTGAAGGGCTTCCCTGATTAACGTTACATTTAATTCAAACTTCCTCATCTCCTCCAGATTAGATAAGGAGGGCACCCAGAATGTGCCTGAATGATCTTTATCCCCGGTAGGTTTCAACGTAGCAATCAAGTAGTAGCACCTGAGGAAGTCAGGTTTAGGTAGAGCTGCACTGAAGTAAGTTTGAAGTCCTGCCTTTTGCCAGATATCTTGAAGTGGAGCTGCATTTTGTAAGGTCTCAAATTCTCTTGAAAAGAATTGGAAGGTCCACCAAACCCCTCCACACTCCATCTTGGACTCCCAGATGTGATCTGCGTCTCCCAAATCCCCTGGCATTTCATTGAACCAATGGGAGTGCCCTTTTACTCTTTCGGTTAGTCCACTGGGTGGATCTGGAATAGGAATCCTTCGCACATTCAAGAATTCTTCAGGCCTAGCTGTTGGTGGAGCTTCCACTGGCATGGCATCCCAATTGATTGGAGCCCCAGATCCTGCCTGAGAGCTTGTGCCTGCCGCTGTTGCCATGAGAGTAGGTTGCTTATCTGCTGGAAGACGAAAGTCACATTAGTGTTGCATAGGAAACAAGATGTAATAGTGTTCCCTTCACAATACTAACATGACAATCCCGGAGGTCAGTAGTTAGTGGTGAGGTGTTTATGATATGTGTGAGTGGTGATTAAAGGTCAGTGTTATCCTAGATGCATACTTTGGTTATGCAATGGGCTCGGAATGCTCCTGTGTTAGTGTGGACGGATTTACAGAATAGGGTCAGGGGGTTTAGTACACAGTTTAATTCTCCACACTTTGATAGAGGAGTCGTAGCTCTTAGAGCTAAGGACAGGTGAAGATTTCGGTCTGAGAGTGTGATGTATTTGGGGCCTTGTGGGTACCCATTTCCAGACATTCCTGGGGTTGATGAGAGTGGGGACAGTGAGAGGTATAGGTATCTTGTCACTTTCTGAGTTGTTGGCCAAGAGTGCTTGTGAAAGCTGCTTCATCCTAGTGCCTGTAGGTGAATTAATTTGGGCTTGTAAGCTAGCCTTGGGCACCCATATCTGTCTAGCATTAGGGGTGGCCTTCATTGACCGCTTAGGAACCCAAATAGAAATAGTATGCCTAGGGGTTATCCTAGGGGGCTTCTTCACTTTGTTCCTTGATGGTGAGGCTCGTTTCTTGTCTCCTTGAGAATCTGCTATTGGAGCTGTGGGTTTTCCATCCTTGCGTATCCAGATCTGCTTCACGCCACGAGATGCTCCATGTTGCGCGGGTTGACGCTCCTGCCTCTTGATCAGCGGCCTCCTTCGTGTAGAGTGATGTTCGGTCCGTTCGTTTAGAATCTTCTTTGGATCAGTTAGGAACTCCTTCTTGGCTCCTGAACCTTCAGTAAGATTGACATTCCTCTGCACCATAGAAGTTTGGACAAGCACAACATGGTTATCTTCGTGTGGATTCCTGGAGGGACCAGGAGTTGGTGCCTGTTCTATTAGTTTGAGCGCTTGATTTTCTAATTCAATCGTGAGACGACTTAGGCCTACCCAAGCCTGAAGAAGTCCACTTCTTAGGTTGACTGCGTGATCATAGATCCAGTCTTGGCCTAAGACAAGAGGTTCGGTCAGATCCTCGTCTTCACACACTAGCACTTTTGCTGGCATGAGGACCTCTTGTATGTAGAGGGGAAGATCCACCTCTCCCATACAAGGGGTTTCAACACCTCCTAATCCTATCAGATATGCTTCTAGGGGATTTACCTCCAATTGCAGCTGCTGGCAATAAGAGAGCCGAACTGCACTTGTGGCTGCTCCTGAATCAATTAAAGCCCTCACGCTTGTTGTGCTGTCTTTTTGTCCTATTTCTAGGGTCACAAAAGGTCGTCGGTCTACTATCTTATGGGTGCGTTCACCTGAAGCCTCACACATGGCCATGTGATAGCCTGGAGACTCTTGAGTGTTAGTCATAGGCTGGTCCCTTCCTTGTCTCCTCAACTTCATTCGTCTGATACGCTCTAAGGCCTCTGCCTGTGCTTCTTCTCGAATTCGTTTTTCCTCCTCTTTATGTTGCTTAGCAGTATTGAGTCGGCTTAGCATCTCCTCCGTGAGGGGTTCTTGATACAGCTTGACTCTGCACCCGCTAATATAGTTTGGGAGGACATCCCCCTCTAAAGAGGCTAGTTGTACTGCTCCACTCGTGGAGATCCTATTAATGATCATAGGTCCGTAGCCTCTCTTTTCTAGCTTCCTTGCGTGTTGTTTCAATGTGTAGACTAACACTAGATCTCCTGCTTTCAAGCCCTTATCCTTCACATGGGCATCAAAGTATGTCTTTTGCTGTTTCTTTGCAGCATAGATGCCTGCTGCTGCTCGTAGCCTCGTCTCACCTAAACGCTCTAGATCAAAGATCCTAGAGGACAACTCGTGTCCATTCCACTCATGCTCTTGTGCTACTCTTAAAGCTAGGATTAGGAAATCTAAGGGTAGCATCGCATTTTGTCCGAAGACCATCTGAAATGGGGTGGCATTGAGTACCGTTTTGTAAGCAACTCGGTATGCCCAAACAACATGATGAAGTTGTTTGTCCCAATCAGAGCGTTTATTATTTACAAGTTTCGTCAATACATTACACAGGATCTTATTCGTGCTCTCGGCTTGTCCGTTAGCCTGTGGGTGATAGGGTGCAGACTTCTTATGTATCACCATGAATTCTTGAAGGAGATTTTCAATGACATCATTCAAGAAGTGCGTACCTAGCCGTCGTTTGAGCATCATTCTTTGTCGTGGCCTTTACTTCCACCCACTTCGTAAGGTAATATGTGGCTACAATAATGTATTCTGCATGGGAGTTCCTAGCTGGGGGGTTGATGGGACCGACAAAGTCTATACCCCACTTTGAAAATGCACGTCCTCCCATCATTGGTCTTAATGGCATTTCATCTTTTCTTATCGGATATTGGGCACGTTGGCATGTGTCACAACTCTTCACATAAGTATGTGCATCCATATGAAGAGTGGGCCACCACAGTCCTGAGAATAGAATGGTCTTAATTACTCTGTCAGGCCCAAAGTGTCCACCTGCAACACCGCTGTGTGCCGTTTCTAAGACTTTCAAGTAGTCTGCTTCATGTACGCACAGTCTTAGGTAACCGTCCTTGCCTCTTCGATATAGGTTGTCCCCTACTAAAGCATAGTCTTGAGCCTCTTGCTCCATGCTCCGTTTTCTTGCAAGACTAGCCTGATTGGGTAATGTTCCCGATCTCATGAACTCAACCAATGGAGCACTCCAATCTGGGGTTAATGACACGTGATAAAGAGTGGCATGCTCCACTGGGGGTCTCTTCTGGCATACTGGACAATTGTGGATCCACTCTTGTATTTCTTTGTCCATGCTAGGCCAATACACTCCTAAGCGTTTTAGATTCTGCAATGTTCGTTGTTTAGAGTAGTGATTCCCTAGCAATCCCTCATGGGCTTGTTGCAACCAACTAGTATGTTCATCGTCCTCGACACAACATGCTAATACGCCCTCGGCATCTTGCTTGTACATACTTCCGGCCAATATTTGATACTTTAGTGATTTTACAATTTCCTCTTTGCTTGTTTTCACCTTCTTATTTGCAGGCCCGAAGGTTAGGACTGGTACCAGCTTATTTGCCCATTTAGGAACAACTTCTAAATTGAACAGATAAGCATCGGGCAATTCGTCAGACACTCCTTGCGGTGGCACTCCTGAAGTGATGCGAGAAAGATGGTCTGCCCTAAGATGGGTTCTACCTTTCCTGACAACAACTTCAAAGTCGTATTCCATTAGTAAGAGGAACCATCTTACTAAGCGACCTGTATTGCAAGGTTTATTGACCAAATATAGTAACGCTTGATGATCAGTGAAAAACTTGAACTTATTGGCCAATAGATAGTGTCTAAACTTCTTCACAGCATATATCATGCCTAAGCCTTCTCTCTCCGTTGTGGTGTAATTTCGTTCAGCTGCATTTAATTGCCTACTAGCATATGCTATCGGCAAATCTAGGTTTCCTTCACCTGTGGGTTGTGCTAGCACACATCCTATTGCATGATTGGAGGCGTCTACATGAACGTGAAAGGGTTTGCTCCAATCCGGAGTAGTCAAGATTGGTGCTGTGCACAACCGTCTCTTCAGTTCGTTGAAGGAAGTCTCGCATTCCTCACTCCACTCAAAATTTGTTAACAACCCATAGAGAGGTTTAGCTATGATGGCATACATGTGGATAAACCTACGGTAATATCCACAATGGCCCATAAAGGCTTGTACCTCTTTCACATTCCTTGGTCTGGCCAATTCTGCTATTGCTCTTACCTTGGCGTACCATAAACACACACTTCTCTGGATTCAGACACACTCGATAATCTCTACACTTGTTGAAGATTTGCCTGAGCTCAGGGATGTGGTAACTTCTCTCTTGGGAATGAGCGCACAAATCATCCACATATACTTCTAAGCTCTTTCGCAAGAACTCTTTGAAGACATGACACATGAGTCTTTGGAATGTAGCAGGTGCATTGGTGAGCCCAAATGGCATCACACGAAATGCAAAGATTCCCCATTCTGTGGCAAAGGCCGTTTTGTGTTGATCTTCGGGGGCAATGGCTACTTGGTTGTAACCTGAAAATCCATCAAGGAAGCTGTAAACTTCCTTGCCTGCAACACGCTCCAAAAGATGTTCGGTGATTGGAAGTGGATAACTATCTCTAATCGTAGCGGCATTGACTTTTTTAAGGTTAATGCACACTCGCAATTTCCCATTCTTCTTGGGCACCACTACAATGGGGGACACCCATTCAGTGTGCTCAATCTCATAGATGAATCCAGCTTCAATCAGCCTGTCAATTTCCTCTTTTATTTTGGCCGCATAATTGTCATTATATGTGTAGGGTTTTTGTTTGGTGGGCTTAGCATCAGCAGTCATCGGAATCGTATGAGAGCAAATCTCTGGATCTACTCCTTTCAAGTCTCTATAGTGCCATGCGAACACATCCCTATATTCCCTTAACAGAGCTACAAGCTCTGCTTCTTCCTCTGCACTTAGGTCGTCTCCTATGTACGTACATCGCTCTTCGTTCCCTTCAATGGTCACTACAATTTTTTTGGTCTTTTCTTTATTATCATATGCTTCTCCTATAATGGCATCTCTCTTAGGCATTCGTACCAAAATTTTCCGGTCTTCCACTTCATATTTCTTGAAATTTTCTGGTACTTCAAACAATGATTCTTCCTCTTCTTGTCTTACTGCTTTCCTTTTCTTTTTCTTTTGACTTCCTTCACTTCCTTTCTTTGAATTTATCGTTTTAATACTCGCAAGGGGTTCTTCTTCTTTTTGGGTTAACACTCCTATGTCTTCTAAGTAGTGTTCCTCTGAGTCAAAGTAAGTATCCATCACAATGGATTCTAGATCATCGTCACTCTCTTCTTCTTCTATGGACTCACTAGGATCACACTCTTCCAACAAGGGCTGACACATGAACACTGAAATATCATAACCCTCCTCATCACAATGGGGTGTCCATTGTTCCTCATTGACTGCAATGTCCATGGTAGCTAAGATTTCTGCCCAACCATGCGGCTCAAATTCCTCATCTGGAAATATCATTGGTGTATAGGCTGGGTCTTTTATTGGTCTATCTCCTGGGGAAGTTCCTTCTTCTCTCGCTTTTAGGCGCTTTTCCTCTTCCTCTGCGACCTTGCACATCCACAAGTGAGTATCTTCATGCAACCAGGATGGTTCAGGTGAACTTCCAGAATGCACGGAGATAGAGTCTTCTTTCGCTTTGTGGATAGGATTCCACTGTAGGGGTGGTACATCTCTGAAGGTGTGATCCTTCAGATTGACCTTGGTGGTGACCCCTAAGTGCTGTAAGTACAAGGAGTTGGTTCCCCAATCTTGTACTATTTGTAATTGTCGTAGGAAGGGTCTTCCTAGGATCATCTCGTAAACATTATTCTTCTCAAAGTCACATATGGCAAACGTATGTTCAAATTCTACACCACAAGTGGTTAGAGTTATCCCTTCAAGCAATCCGAGAGGTCTTTCAAAATGACCATCTGCCATTTGAAGTTTCATTCTCGTTGGTCTTAGGGTGGGTTTGCCCCATCGCTTCCATAAGGAGGTAGTCGCAATAGCAACACCGGCACCCGAATCCACAATTGCTTTGGTTGTGTAACCTTGATAGGTGATCGGAAGATAAGTGTTACCTTCTTCCCCTTCGCTCATGTCTCCTATCTTATCGAGAGGTACCTCGGGTACTTTTTGTTTAGAGCCTATTTTTGGTGCATTGGCTTCAAGTTTTGGAACCTGATCCTTCACATGATCCCAGAGCTCCGGTTTTGCCTTGAGGAGTTCCTCTACCGTGAGGTGACATTGAACCTTAGTGTTCTTCACAACATCAGTGTTCCTGGGAATCACTGAGTCTTCATTTCTTACCAATATCGTGGGAGCTCTGATCTGGAGAGATTCAGATTCCCATGGGCCTGTGAAATGAGGCAACTCTTGTAAAGAATTAGATTCAAAATCTAATCTCTCATCCTCTTGTTGCTCTGCTTGATCCCCATAGATAGAGGGAATGTCTTGGGGAAATTGATCACGAAGATCATCAATCTCAGGAATGGGAGGGGAATCACCCTTCTCCTTGGCCCATTTCTCTTCTTGTATTTCCCGCAAGAACTCTGGAGAGTACTGTTGTATTGAAGGAGGTATTCCAGCATCCGTAGAATTAGGAACATAAGCTTCCATTTGTGGTGAGCTTCCTCTTTCAACAACTGGTTGAGCCTGTGGAGGTAAAGAAACTTGTGATTTGTTTATCAACTGCTCTAATCTTTCTAGTAAGCCTTGGAAATGCAAATCCGGCTTGACAGAGTTCGTCTGATTGAACTTTTGGCTAGTCTCAAGTATAGCCTGAGCTTGTTCTACCATTTTCATGCACATTTTCATCCGTTCAATCTCTAAGTCTGCTCTAGGGTAACTCTTGTCTAGGTTTGCAACTGTTGGCCCTTCTTGAAGTCGAGCCTGGTAGGCTTTGAACATCATGTCCAAGCCTTCTGGAGTGGGGTCAGCTAATACTGATCCTACTCGGGGTGGTGGGTGGGTTACGAGGGGTGTGTTAGAGGGTGGAGAAATGGAGGGTGATGGGGATGGTAGTGGTGGAAGTGTGTGGGAGTGTGGTTGAGATGTGATTTCTGTGATTTTTGCCTTGGTTTCTCTCACGCTTTCTTCAAGTTCATTTATCTTTTTTGCCCATTGCCTCTTCATTCTTTCACGACTATCCTTCCAAGCGCTAGTTCTCTTTTTGGGTATGCTCTCTGTTTCACTCACCTCGGGGCTCTTTTCGGGACCAACACCTTGGTGTTGTTGAAGTGCCTGGGCTCTTGTGATCACCTGCACAGGTGCAGTGGAAGTCACACTCCCTGTGGAGTCTACAACTAACCCAACGACATTGATAGGAGTGATTTTAGGCATGTTATTAGGGTTCTTCGGGCAATCTCGTAGGAGATGCTCTTTCCCGCAATCTTGACAGAAGCCCTGAATGGTTACTGGTTGAGGTTGTGTAGGGACAAGTAGTGGACAATCACGTACAAGGTGATCTCCCTGACATCTGAAATGGGGGTCGTACCTGCCTAGGTTGAGGTCTAGAGTTGGGGTTTGTGTACATGACATTAGAATACTCAGGTTCCCCACTATTTTCACTTGGGTCCTCATAATAGTATGACTCGTCATGCTCGGGTGACTGCATGTAGTAGGCCTGTGGGCTATCAATATGTGCGGAGTCAAAACTATGGTCACTTGGATCACTGTCTGATAGCAATGGGGTGACTGGGACTATGGCTCTATTCGGATTTTCTTCAGTAGATGCATATTTCACTGGGATCACATTGGTTGGAGCAGGGGGTTGTTGTACTAGGACTGGTTGAGGCCTCTGCTGCCCTTGATAAGATGGCCGATAAGTTTGCTGTGGTCTGTTGTATTGTGGTGATGGGTACTGATTCTGGTATCTACCATGTTGTGGATATGGCTGAGGATAATTTTGTCTAACAGTTTGTTTGTTATATGGGCAGTCTTGTGCCGTGTGATTGGTGTACCTGCGCTCTATGGTGCAGTACTGGCTACTAGGATTCACCTGAGGTTGGGCCATAATGGGGCATACACTAGCCATGTGTTCACCGCCACAATTGTAACACCGCTTCACTGGGGCAAATCTTGGGATTTGCTTGCTAGAGACACCTAGTTTTTGGGCTACCTTCTCTGCAAGTTCCTCGATAGATGTGGATTGACCAGATGTTCGTTTGCTGGAGCTATCAGAATCCTTATAGATTTTTGATAGTTCTAACTCTTCACCTAGATTATCCTCAATGTCTATGCACATGCGCACGCACTCCTCTATCGTTCTAGGGTCCTTCAGGTACACATATGACCTGAGCTTAGTGCTCAACAATCCGTCTAGGAACAAGGCCACTTGTTTGGCTGGTGTGGGTAACTCCGGCATAGGGCATCTCTCCAGGTACTGTCTAAATCTTCTTCCAGCTAGTCTGACCGTCTCTTGAGGTGTTTGTTTGAAGCTATGAATTAGTGAGGAGGTGTTATGCCTGATTCCACTCTTAGAAAACTCGACAATAAATGCCTCTAAGAGTTGGTCTATGTTTCTGAAATGCCTCTCATTCAGGGGTTGGAACCACGTAAGGGCAGTGTTCCTAAGGGTTAGACCGAAAGCATTATATTGTGTGAATAGGTCCTCCACTTGTTCAGCTTTCAACACTTGTCGAAATTCTGCCACATGGTCATAAGGGTCTCCCGTGCCATCGAAATAATTCTTCATGGACTTCACCAGTTGGGTTGGTCGTAGGGTCCTAGTGTGTTCTCTCGGCCTTGGCAAAGGAAAATCATCAATGTCTCGGTGATTCCATGGGGTTCTATGTCTCTCAGGTTCTACTCTATTCCTTTCAGTTCCCGTTCTTTCTCTTCCCAGGGAGTTGGCAAAACTTACCTCAGGTTTGTCTCTACTTCTATCTCTTTGAGCTCCGTGAGATTGGGAGGTCCCAGCTCCTTGGTGACCAAAGGACACATTAGACCTTGGTTGGGGAAAAACAAATTCACCCTTCCAAGTGTAGGCATGTCTGCCCTGCTCAGTGACCACGAAGATTCTCTCTGATGCAGTGTCTAGGTAGGTTACTTGGCCTGGACTATCAGGGTCTTTAAACTCGTAGATTGTGAGGGCATTCACCTCCTGAGGTTGAGAAGATCTATATCTCCAAAAAGCCTCATCGGTTTCTCGATTTAAAAGCAGATCTATGCTTTTATTATCTTGTGGAATCCGCTCAGGAGTCATGATTCTGGTCAAGACAGACTTACCACGGGGAGTTCTTGGCTCTCTCTCTAAGTTCCCTTGCTCTATGCCACCCATGTCGGTCTCCGCAATCACATTTCCAAACTCATCAGTTCTATCAGGGAAAGTGGTGACTACATATATAGTCCCCTCTTTATCTAGGTATGCTCCATTCTCAAACTTGACTACCGGATGGTCTAATCCATGGGGTTGATCGGGGTTCTTAATCTGGACCACCGATCTTCTCAGTCCGTCTTCGTAGATGCGAGCACCTAGACGATTCGTCCTGATGTATTCCAGCTGAATCTTGTAAGGTCCCTCTGGTTTTTCTAGATAAGCCAACCCTGAACTACCTACTGGTCTCTCCATGTGATAGGACATCTCAGAATCACTTGTTTCTGATCTGGGAATGTATGGATAATCACTCAACTACTGGGCCCAAGACCTGGCGGTGTGATTGACACTAGCTTCAGAGGATCTGAGGCTCTGTCTGTCTCGGCCTAAGTGTCTGCCTGATCTAAGGTTCATAAGCCTGATTTATTTATCCCCTGGAACCCAAGCACACTCTCGTTGCAGGTTGATTTTGCATCAATCACTTCGTTCTTTTTAGTTGAATATTATGTTTATGGTCTTGTCTGAAATTGCGTCGTCCGGAGTACTTAAGTGAATTTCCGCACTTGATGAGTGATCGATTCCCGTTTACCTTTTGTCCCTTAGGGTTTTCGCACTTAAGACCTATTTACTTCTTGCACTTTGTTGATTAATATTCTTGGACTTGATTCGTGCCTAACGTTGCCCTAATTAATTACCACACCTAAGTCGTACTTAGCCTAGGCTAGGAATTGACAAAGGAGGGTTGAGAGATCTTCCAACCTCAATTAGCTGGTTGACCAGACTGCTACACAAGCCCAGGAAACCTTCTCCCAAGCTCGGTACTCACCCTTGCTAGTTTGCTTTGGATTGCCTTGAGTGCACACAAAGTTCCTGCAAAAATTCACCAGTTAGTATAGCTTTATTGCCACAAGTATTTGAAAGACACACTTCAATAATTTTAACCCCCTTGGGGTAGCTCACTGTACCCCCTGACTCTGAGAATCACTTAGTTCCACCTATCTCTGGTTTCTTAGGCCTTTTGCCCACTTCCAAGGTTCTAAGTTATACCAATATGTCTAAAATCAAGCTCAACTACCCTTCCAATCACTCAAAAATTATTAACTCTCAATTTTCATGCGTTAATGGCCGGGTATCGCGATAGGTCGGGGTGTCGCGATAGCTCGGAGTGTCGCGATAGCTCGGAGTGTCGCGATACCTCGAAGTGTCGCGATAGGTGGGGAGTGTCGCGATACCTCGGAGTGTCGCGATAGGTGGGGAGTGTCGCGATACCTCGAAGTGTCGCGATAGGTCGGGTCGGGGTGTCGCGATAGCTCGGAGTGTCGCGATACCTCGAAGTGTCGCGATAGGTCGGGTCGGGGTGTCGCGATAGCTCGGAGTGTCGCGATAGCTCGAAGTGTCGCAATAGGTCGTGGAGTGTCGCGATACCTCGAAGTGTCGCGATAGGTCGCGGAGTGTCGCGATAGCTCGAAGTGTCGCGATAGGTCGTGGAGTGTCGCGATACCTCGAAGTGTCGCGATAGGTCGTGGAGTGTCGCGATACCTCGAAGTGTCGCGATAGGTGGGGAGTGTCGCGATACCTCGAAGTGTCGCGATAGCTCGGGATATGGCAAATTTTTCTGTTCTATCTAGTGTTCCTGGGAGCTCTAGGCCTGCGCAGTGTCGTGGTGCACTCAGAATCGTGATTGGGTGACATTTTCGGAGTGTTGCGATAGCTCGAGCTCAACGCCTCGGGGACTGTGCAGAGAATTTCTGTACCTGCTGAGCTTGCTGGAGATGATGATGGAGCTGCCACCTGCAAGAAACATGCAAAAAACACACAAATACAAGCACGCACACTCGCTCTCTCTCAAACTCGCACACAACAAATGAGGGAATGATAAGGAAGAGGGAATATGTAGTGAAGAAGGAGGTGGAGGTGGAGATGAAGATGGAGATGAAGATGGAGATGGAGATGAAGATGGAGATGGAGAAAAATCAGAAATTTACCTACTACTTACCATTCCAACGCGTCCTCTCTACGTCTTACCATCACACGCTCGTCCTCAAAGCTCGATCCCCGGCAATGGCGCCAAAATTTGGTGTAGCTCAGTGATGAGTAGCACCTCCTTTAATGTCAATCCGGGAAGACATGAGGATGGTATGAAGACCAAGAGCAAGTGGAAGCACAAGTGCGTGAGTGAGAAGCACACAAGCATGCACACACATACACACACACGCGCACACACAGTAAGAACAAAGAGAGTAGGACAATGGAATCACTTCTATTGCAAGAAAGTTCTCATACAAGCTCAAACTACAAGAAGCTAGCCCAAAAATGAGCTTTCTAGCTCTATTTATAGTTTTTGACTAGCTTTGGCCCTGTCCAGACCTAGTGTCCGGCCTAGTTAAAAATTAGGTTCCAGGGCTTATTTGAGGGCCCAAACGAGATCTAAAAATTATGAAAATTGACAGGCAACTACTTCTAAGGCTCCCCAAGCTCGAGGACTCCTCGGCTTGTACAAAATGGAGCTACAAAAAGGTGAAATGATATTTACAAGGGTTTGTAGTGATGAGAATCTCTTTAAAATGATGTGAGGGTTTTTGAAAAAATTGAAGGGTTGCCTCAGTGCTAGATCTGCATGTGTGTCCATACTTGCTTCTTCCCGCATCCTATCAACACTATGGTTGCCTCTAGTCTTTGTGACGAGATTGAGCATGTTTGGTTTGATGAAGGATAAAATTTTGAACATTGGATGGCTGGAATGCCAACTGAATATGATGCTATCATGAAAAATGGTACCTGGTCTTTATGTGACTTGCCTCCTGGTAAGAAGGCCATTAGCACTAAGTGGGTATACAAGCTGAAGCATAAACCTGATGGAACAGTTGACAAGTATAAGGCTAGGATTGTTGCAAAGGGTTATGCACAGGAAAGAGACATTCATTTTGATGAAACCTTTGCACCTACTTGCCAAATGACTACTGTTCGTACATCTATGCACTCATCATGGTTGGAATGTACATCAGTTGGACATTAAAACAATATTTCTGAATGGTGACTTGCATGAAGAAGTGTATGTTTTTCAGCCCTGTGGCTTTGTGGAGAAAGGGCATGAAAACCAGGTGTGCAGGTTAAAGAAGGCATTATATGGTTTAAAGCAAGCACCATGTGCTTGGTATGAAAAGATACATGCCTATCTGATTGCACATGGTTTTGAGAACAATCCAATTGAAAGCACCTTATATGTTAAGTGTGCTAATGATGTGCTTCTGATCATTGTTGTATATGTTGATGACATGCTGCTCACTGGTCCTCATGAGAAGCATATTGCTGATTTCAAGGCTGATTTGCATGCTTCATTTGAGATGTCTGATTTGGGGCATTTGCATCATTATTTGGGCGTTCAGTTTATGCACATTGATGGCGGAATAGCTTTGTGTCAAACGAAAAATATTGACACATTATTGCATTGTTTTGGCCTTGAAGATTGTAAACCTATTGCCACTCCTATGGAGAAAGGTTTACGATTGAGTTTTCATTATGCTTGAGATGCATTTGATGTTGTTCTCTATCAGCAAGCTATTGGATGCTTGATTTACTTATGCATTACTTGGTAAGATATTAAGTTTTCTGTACATATGAGCAGGTTTATGCATTGTCGAATTGGCAGATAGTTCAGCACATCTTTCGCTACTTGAGTGGTACCCGACTACTTGGGTTGTTTTATCCCAAGGGGGGATCGCTACTGCCAAATTTGCATGCTTTTTCTCACTCTGATTGGGCTGGTTTCTATGACACTCATGTATCCACTAATGGTTTTTGCTTCATGCTTGGTAGCTCATGCATATCTTGGTTGAGCAAGAAGGAGCCTATTGTGGCCACTTCCAGTTATGAGGCTGAGTATAGGACAACTTTCACAGCGACTATTGAGCGTGTGTGGCTCAGATGCCTTATGGTTGATTTGGGTGTTGGTCAGTCTTCTGCCACCACCATCTTCAGTGACAGTCAGAGCGCATTGGCAGTTGCGAGGAAGCTTGTGTTCCATGCTCGCACAAAGAGCATTGAGGTGCATTATCATTATGTCAGGAAGAGGTTCTCTGCTGGATAGATCAGCTTGGCATATGTGCCCACACAGGAGAACATTGTAGATCTTTTCATGAAAGCTCTGCCTAGGGAGAAGTTTGAAGCTTTCCACAAAGCTTTGGGCTTACTTCCTTTTGTGGATTGATTCCACATAGCTTGGCACTTCCTTATACATGAGTGCCAACTCCTTGTTCACTGCATCACTCCTAGGGGGGATTTGTTGATATACTTAGGTAGTGATGTGTGTGAACACACTAGGACTATCGGGGCACTTTTTCCCCTCTTTAGGAGGTTTTTTTCCTCTGGGTTGTATATATGCCTCTAGCCCTAACGGGTTATTTATCTTTGTACATTCTAGTGGCAATACATTCAATATTGTGTGTTGGTGCTCCAAGCTTCTTCTTCTTCCTTGTGCTGTCTGTGTGCTTCCGCAGACGTCTAACTCCAACAAAAGGGTCCTTTGAATACTCAACCCATATAAATGTAGAGTCGCACATTCAAAATTCAAACCTATGAGAGATTAACCATAATGTGAACTTTTCCTCTACCCTCCCTCCATAATACTCAAAACCTTTCAGGCCTATCATAATATGTATTGATTTTCTGCCCTTGGAACATATCCAAGTTAGGAGGAACAAAATAAATCAATACATGCAAAAGCCTCTTTTTTAAAATTGGATAAAGTGGGGGTGAGGGTTCAATCCCTCTCTATGGCGGGATATGTGTGGACCTAAAACCAGCGTAATGCCGTCGGGTCATATTAAACCAGATGCCTTCGGGCAATCTTAGTGTTTACCTTTGGATAGTCCAACCCTTGCTTTGTGGGATACGAAGGGTTCCATGGAAACTATGCCGGTTCACTTGTAGAGTTATTTCAATCAATTCAAGCAAAGAGAGATAGATTAGACTTCACCCAAACTTCCTCTTATAAAAAAAAAAAGAGAGATAAGACTATTCCGCCTTACCCTCTAGAAACGAAATGAACTGAAATGGAACATGAGAGATCAAGTGTTCTCCAAAATCATACGAATGCAAAGTCTAATAATAAAACTCCTGTGCCTCATTTTACAACCTTGTGTGAATTCAAGCTTGGCCCCAATATTGTATTTTGATGGTCTACCATGCCCTTCAATTTTGAAGGTTATGTATATATATAGATGGTACTTGTATTTTTCATTTGTTTCTAAATGGAGGTTCGGCCGATGCCTACTCCTCCAGGCTTTAACTTTGAAATTGCAATTGTACAAGGAAGGGCATAGTACCCATGGGACCTCCCTTATCCCACAAGAACATGGATTTACATAGCTGAGTTAAACTGTGGCCCATGATAAGCATGTCTCTTACATGGTGCCAGTGGGAGTTGAACCCTCGCCCTCGCCTCAAGAGACGAGAGGCCCAACCACCTGGACAAGTGGCTTGAAACTGTATTTTGCATTTTTAATGTAATTTTTGAAAGTTTAATAATATTTATGACCTTATTTTCCGGTCTAAAATGGCCAAACGGGCACTATGGCAGTCAAAAATCAACACCCCTGGAGAAACAAGAGAGAGAGTCTCTTCCGGCGGCCTAGTCTGATTTCAGCCTTTAACTCTTAAAAAGGTTGTTTGCTTTTCTCCGTTAAAAAAATTACTTGCTTTTCTCCATAGAATAACATTTTGTGGACCTGAAAGTTCTCTTTTGTCTTTCCATCCGCATCTCGTTTGCCACGTGGACACACGGCGCTGCTGCTATTGTAAAGCATCGACGGACGACCCTCTCCAGACTCCAATGAGTCTCCATGAGCGCATTCGAAGACGTGGCAATAGACGCCCGATCCTACAAACCTAATGAGCATTTTTGGAGGGGCCGAGGACTTCTTCTTATCCTGCCCGACTCCCGAGTCGTTGAGATTCATGTAGGAACTTAGGGATCTAGGGGCTCTGAGCTATTTGTACCCACTTCTTCATATATGACACGTAGACATGCTTGTCTTGGCTAAACGCAGTGAATTAAGAAAAAGAACAGGTTCCGACTTTTTCTCAAGCTGTCTGTTCCTCTCTCCGCGCAACGAAAGTAGATCTTTGCGCACTGTCGGGTCGAACAAGACCATTAATTTCGTGTCTTCTTCGACGGCGTCCGCTGTAGCGATCTTCCTCCATTAGATTGAGTTACATCTCGTCGCTATCGATTTCGGTAAGTGTTTCCTCTCTTCGCTGCTGGTTTGTACTTCGAAACTGCTTCCTCCGCGACGAGCTTGGGGTCTCCAAATCGAATATCATAATCTTGATTGCACCGGACATATCTCGACTATCCATGCGCGAGTTTGCATCTGCATGTGACAGTTGTTTCTGTTTTCGCAGTGATTATTGGAATACACCAGCGTTTTTCAGAGCCGACATGGCGCCGGTATTTTTGGGAATTCTCTTGCCGGTCGCGCTAGGATTGGTAATGAAGAGCAGATCGGACAATAAGAAGAGAGGTGTTCTGGTGGAAGCAGGCGGGGAGCCTGGCATCACCATGAGGAATCAGAGGTTTCTGAAGCTCTTGGAGACACCGTGGGAAGGTGCCAATACCCTTGCCGACCTCTTTGAGCAAGCATGCAAAATGCACGCTACGCAGAAATTTCTTGGCACCCGTGAACTTCTGAAAAAGGAGCTGGAACCTACTAGCGACGGCCGGACTTTCGAGAAAGTCACGCTTGGTAGATACGTGTGGCTCTCCTATGGGGAAGCTTTTGAACAAGCTTGTTACTTTGCATCAGGTATTGTTGCCCTTGGTCACCAGAAGGGGGAGAGATGTGCCATCTTTTCCGAGACACGAGCAGATTGGATTATTGCTTTGCAGGTGAGAGGGAGTCCACGTAATAATACACATGTTTGTGTATAGAATTGCCATTATATTGGAGATCCGCTTTAACGCATATGAATAAATTATTATCCTGTCCATGTTGTTCTACGATCCTCATAGTTTCCACTCTGTTTTCGCTACACCATGCACACTTTGTGTTACAAATAGGTCATATGCTAGGGAACTTACCTGCTACATTCGTTCTGACATTGTCATTATCTTCCATTTGCAGCGACATGGGGGGTTTAGCAAGTCCTACATAAAATACTTTTCTATGTTCAATAATTCTTATCATTTGCTCTCTGTTTTCACTACCCACTGCACGCTTAGAGTAACCCAGAGTTTACATGCCAGGAAAATTTCTGCTGTACTTCTTCTGCCATTGTAATTGTCTTAGATTTGTAGCAATATGGAGAGTTTAGCAAGTCTTACATAAAGTTTTCTCTTTGATATTTCATTCTAGGGCTGCTTCCGCCATAATTTTTCAGTGGTGACAGTTTATGCATCATTGGGTGAAGAAGCCCTTGTACATTCTCTTAATGAGGTAAGAATGGTCATAGACGACTGCTTAATTTGAAGTTTCAATGGTGAAATTCTGATGTCAGGGTCGCTTCTTGCTTGCAGACAGAGGTAACAACAGTCATATGTGATCAGAAACAGATGAAGAAGGTCCTGGATCTTGGGACAAAATTAGAAACAGTTAAGCGTGTGGTATATATGTCAGAGCTGGGTGGAAGTCAGGATCCGTCTAATGAACACATACCTGATTCTTGGACAGTTGAATCTTTTGAAGAAGTGATAAATTTAGGGAGGAAGTCACCGGTTGAGCCTGAGTTACCCACTGCAGAAAGTGTTGCTGTCATTATGTATACAAGTGGAAGCACAGGCCTCCCTAAGGTGATCATTATTTCATTGAAAAAGGAAAACATAATGATTCTCTACGTCTTTATCTTTTGAGATCATTATCACAATCCTGCCCACTGCAAAAATGCTAACGCTATGTAGGGATGCAGTCTTATTGAGAGTGCACTCAACTTGGACATCTTTATTGGGCTTTTGACATGTTCTGGCTCTGGCCTCAGGGAGTGGTCATGACGCATGGAAACATGGTGGCTACAGTTGCAGGCGTTTCTAAGCTTGTTCCAGAACTAGGTCCAAAGGATGTTTACTTGGCATACTTACCTCTTGCGCATGTCCTTGAGCTTGCTGCTGAGGTAAGAGGATAGTGTCTTTTTTGAAAATCAACCAGTCCAGATGTCTAAGTTGGTCATTTACAATGCAGTCTGTTATTTGTGCTTCTGGAGGTGCTATTGGATATGGTAGTCCTCTAACATTGACTGATACATCGAGTAAAATCAAGAAAGGCTCAAAAGGTGATGCTGCGGAGTTGAGTCCAACACTTATGGCTGCTGTTCCAGCAATACTGGATCGTGTGCGAGATGGTGTGAGGAAAATGGTGTGCATTTTCTAGATCAGGAAACCTCTGTTTGTGTTGTTCCCTCTCTCTCTTCTCCCCCCCTCACTCTCTCTTTCCCACTTTACAGTGTAAATTATTGTTAGCCTATGAATTTTACAGGTGGATGCCAAAGGTGGCCTTTCAAAGACAATCTTTGAACTTGCATATAGAAGGAGACTTGCAGCTATAGAAGGAAGTTGGCTTGGTGCATGGGGTCCTGAAAAGATTTTGTGGGACACCCTTGTTTTCAAAAGAATTAGAGCTGTTCTTGGTGGACGAGTTCGTGGGATGCTTTCTGGTGGTGCACCGCTGTCTGGAGATACACAAAGATTTATGAACATTTGCATGGGGTAATGCTTTGTCATTTCTGAGATATAGATAAACAAACTTCTCAACTCAATGGATGATTGCAAGAAAAAAGGGATGGTGAGGTGTATGTCATTTTCTTCTATTTATGGGCTGTAAAATATTTGTCATCTCAGAAGGGTCCAATCTCCCACAATAACTTGTCTTGGATTTGGTTGTAGTAAAAAAAGGAACCACAAATTTTTCCAAAAATTAAAATCATGATGGGTCGTAGTATTAAAAAAAATGGGAAAAAAAAGAAAAAAAACCGTGAATTTTTCCAAAAATAAAAAATGTTTAGAACGTTCGGATGTTTCGAACATTGTAATATGTCTTCTTGGAAGAATTAAAGTTTTTTAAAAATATATTTTAGGGAGCACATTTTTTTTTGGCGAAGAGCACCTGCAATCTGTGTTTTCATCTCCTCCTTCCTTGAGCACACATACTTGCCTTCTTTGTTTACTTTTGCACACAGTTGTCCTCTTTTGCCCTATTTGCTTACTCTTGCACATACTCTCGCCCTCTCTTTTCCTCTTTTGTCCTCTCTTCCTTGAGCACACACACTTGCCCCCTCTTTCCCTCTTTGCTTTTTCTCCCTTTGGGACATAGAGAGGGAGAGAGTTTCAGCGTTTGCATTCTCTCTCTTTGGGACACATAGAAAAAGATAATTTCAGCTCCTCATTAGTTTTCAAGTTTCACCACGGGTAGAGCTCCTGAAGTCATCCGTAATTATGTGAGGATTAATAGCGTTATCTCTTGGGAATGCTATAATCTATTATTGCAAGGGTATTTATGATTGCTCGATATCTCGCATGAAAGGTCATCTCCTTGGCTTGAGAGTAGAGGCATTGTGAAATGCGCTTTTCATACCTCAAAAAACCGTAGAGGGGTTGACTGCTGAATTGAGTCGAGGGGTGCGAGAGAGTGTCATGAATCTCTTCATGTTGAAAATGTGTCTCATCATGCTGATGGTCATAGTGAAGTTGAAGTGCCACACATAGAGAGTATGAGTTTCATTGATGCCTCTCCTTCTATTTCATGTCATCAATCACATCAAAAGATCTTCAAAAGTAATATATTCATGAGAGGTAATATAAAGGTTGGAGTGTAAAAACAACATAAGAGGCCAATTTTACATGCTATACCAACTGATGCATCTTGCACAGTGTTGAGAGATGAATTCATATTCTCACATGTTTAGAAAGCCATTACCATTCCATGTGTGTGGGGGATAACGGCAAGCCATAACCAAGGTCCCTAGCTCGAGGGATATCATAAGGTATTCAATGGTAACAAGGTGGTTAGGTTTGTAAGGTTCTGTACGGGTAAGGTACACGAACCGACTCTTACCTCCAAGGTAAGGTTCGTAAGGTACGTTAGTGTGTGTGTATGTGTGTGTGTCTATATATATATATATATATATATATATGTATATATATATGTGTGTGTGTGTATATATATATATATATATATATGTATGTATGTATGTATGTATGTATGTATGTATGTATGTATGTATGTATGTATGTATGTATGTATGTATGTATGTATGTATGTATGTATGTATATATATATATATATACACACACACACGTGTATATATATATATATATATATATATATATATATATATATATATATATATATATATATATATATATATATATATGTATATATATATATATATGTGTGTGTGTGTGTGTGTGTATACATATATATATATATATATATATATATATATATATATATATATATATATATATATATATATATATATATATATATATATATATATGTGTGTGTGTGTGTGTATATATATATATATATATATATATATATATATATATATATATATATATATATATATATATATGTATGTATGTATGTATGTATGTATGTATGTATGTATGTATGTATGTATGTATGTATGTATGTATGTATGTATGTATGTATGTATGTATGTATGTATGTATGTAGTTGGTCCGAATCGTTTTTCCGCACTTTCCGGACTTCTATCTGGACTTCCGCGTCCGAAACGCATTTCGGACTTGACCATTGTAGGAAAATTTTTTGGGGGCAAAAAATCCCAATTTCGGGTCATTTGACTATTGCATATACCATAATATCTAGCATATCTACCATAATTTATATGTATATGTATTTATATCTACATGTACATATACAAATACATAAACACTTACATATACATATCTACCATAGATACATATAGGTCATTTCGGTAATTTCTAGTATTGCAAGAGAGAATCCTACACATGATGATGATGATAATGATGAGTAGTAGTAGTATATGGAGCATGATGATGGTTGATGATACCTAATTATGTGCATATTTTGACATAACTTTGCATTTATATTTGTAGACTTTTGGTCTTTCGCGATATCATATATGAGTTTAGTATCTAATTTTAGCATCATACTCTTTGTGTTTATTGAAATTATGCTTAAATCTCATTGACTTACGTTTCTAATCTCATTTAAGAATATGTCCAATAATTTTTGTAAATTTATTTTGAGGGAAAAAAAAGTCACGTTCGATAATGTCCGAAACGTTTTTCTGGTCTCTATTCAGGCTTTCCAACTGATGACGTGAATAGGGATGTCATAGCTATTTGTCCAAGCTATGCATGATAAAGTTTAATTCTGATACTTCTTGTTTAGGAATGCAGAATAGTCCGAATGCAACTATATACATACATACATACATACATACATGAAGTGTTTCGATGGTGATGCACCACAGTGCACTCTCTTTCTTGAGAGCTCCAGGACCATGTGAAGTGTTTCGATGGCGATGCACCACAGTGCGCTCTCCTTCTCGAGAGCTCCACGACTATATGCTCAGAGTAGAAAACTGAGCTCCTGAGGCCGCACACAGTACTCAGCACAGAGACTGTAGATTACGCAGAAAACACAGTACACAGGAAGCACGAAGACAGACTTCTTAGATCTTACAAATGCGGTTAAACTTTTTAGTATGTGACTGACCAGGCCACTATATGTTTTATTAAAGAACATATACAAAGAAGTGTCCAGTGGCCATTTGGCCTTTCACATGGACACTAACGGTAACAATCTCCCACTAAAGGCCAATATGGCCAGAGTAACTATGGGAGAAAAAAGAATGATAAAGAATACCTGAGTGTAAGTATACAAACTATACCTCCCACTTGATGGGCATGTTACACAGTATACAAGTGATTGCATAAGATCAAGAATCAAGTATCCCCATCAAGTGACAAAAGTGTCGAAAGCTATTCTGTGGTAGAGCTTTAGTCAAAGCATCTGCAGCATTATCTCGAGTGTGAACCTTCTCAAGAATAATGCTCTCAGTGGCTAAGCAATCTCTAATGAAGTGATACCTCACCTCAATGTGCTTGGTCTTTGCATGATAGACCGGATTCTTAGCCAAAGCAATGGCACTCTGACTATCACTGAGCAAGTGAGGTACATGCTGAGGGAAACCCATATCACAAGCAAGATGAGAAAGCCACAATGCGTCCTTACATGCCTCACTTGCTTCAACATACTCTGCTTCTGTGGTGGAAACTGCTGTACATTCTTGAAGACGAGATCTCCAAGAGATAGCACCTCCAGCAAAATGAAAAATGTACCCTGATGTAGACTTACGATTGTCTACACATCGAGCATAGTCAGAATCTGTGTAACCAATAATGGATGCTTTCCCTCTACCTAAGCATAGACACTTGTCCTTAGTGCCACTTAGATATCTCAAAATCATTTTGACCACTTCCCAATGTTTCTTTCCAGCATTAGACATATATCTGCTCACAACTCCCACTGCAAATGCAATGTCTGGTCTCGTAGCTACCATAGCATACATGAGACTACCAACAACAGACTGATAGGGAATTTTGGTCATGAATTCCTTTTCCTCATCTTATTTGGGGCAGTCATCCTTGCCCAATTTCACATATGTGGGTAAAGGTGTACTCAATGCCTTTCCACCCTGCATATTGAATCGGTGAAGTACTTTGGATATGTACTCACTTTGAGACAAGTAAATGCATCTTTTACTCCTATCACGAGTAATGCGCATGCCAAGAATATGTTTGGCATCCCCCAAATCCTTCATATCAAATGTCTGACTCAACTTCTTTTTGAGAAGTGACAAATCATAAGAGGACTTCCCGGCAATCAACATATCATCGACGTAAAGTATCAAGCATATCAAGCTGCCATCAGAACATCTCTTTGTGTAGAGACAATGATCCTCATAGCTCCGAGAATAGCCTTTGGACTTCATAAAAGCATCAAACTTTTGGTATCATTGTCTAGGAGACTGTTTAAGTCCATACAAGCTCTTCTTGAGCTTACAAACTAGACTTTCCTTGCCAGGAACTACATAACCCTTTGGTTGTTCCATATAGATCTCATCTGTAAGATCTCCATGCAAGAAAGCTGTTTTCACATCCATTTGGACTAGCTCTAAGTCCTCCATTGCAACGAATCCAAGCAACATGCGCAAAGTAGTCATCTTGACCACTGGAGAGAAGATTTCCTCAAAATCAACACCATGTTGTTGCTTAAAACCCTTTGCAACAAGTCGTGCTTTATATTTTGGAGAAGCACTATCCGATGTGAATTTCAGCTTATATACCCATTTACATAATAAAGCTTTCCTTCCCTTTGGCAAAGGTACTAAGTCCCAAGTACCATTCTTGTGAATAGAATCCAACTCACTCTTCATGGCACGCTCCCACTTGACATGATCCTCTGTCTGCATAGCCTCTTTGTAGCAAGAAGGCTCATCGGAATCTGTTAGCATAACAAAATCTAAACCTGGAACATATCTATCAGGTGGATATGAGACACGTGCAGAACGTCTCAATAGTTGCTGAACAGGAACATGTGCAAACTGATCTGAATGGAAATCTCTTGAACATCCCTATGTGCATCATTTTTATGCATGCTAACCGGAGGACTAGTATCCTCAAACACCACTCTTCTCACTTCAACCTCCTTAATGGGCTGTTTATGCATCTTAGACTCATTAAAAATGACATCACTACTTCTGATCACTGACCGTGTTTCAGGATCCCATAAGCGATATCCAAATTGTCCTTCTCGACCATATCCGAGAAAAATGCATTTCTTTGACTTATCTATCATAACAAAATCTAAACCTGGAACATATCTATCAGGTGGATATGAGACACGTGCAGAACGTCTCAATAGTTGCTGAACAGGAACATGTGCAAACTGATCTGAATGGAAATCTCTTGAACATCCCTATGTGCATCATTTTTATGCATGCTAACCGGAGGACTAGTATCCTCAAACACCACTCTTCTCACTTCAACCTCCTTAATGGGCTGTTTATGCATCTTAGACTCATTAAAAATGACATCACTACTTCTGATCACTGACCGTGTTTCAGGATCCCATAAGCGATATCCAAATTGTCCTTCTCGACCATATCCGAGAAAAATGCATTTCTTTGACTTATTGTCCAACTTTTGTCTAAGATTCTCGGGTATATGAACATATGCTTCACACCCAAAAACTCGAAGATGATCATAATATGATGGTTTCCCTGTCCATAACTCTTGTGCCACTTTCAGACCTTTGGCAGTACTAGGTGAAAGGTTGATCACATGAACTGAAGTCAATACTGCTTCTGCCCAAAAACCTTGTGAGAGGTTTGCATGATGCAACATAGAGACTACTCTATCTTGAATAGTTCTATTCATCCTCTCAGCTACACCATTCTGTACTGGGTATAAGGAGCTGTAAACTCTCTACGAATCCCTCTAGACTGACAGAAAAGGCTGAATTCATGTGAGGTATACTCACCCCCATTATTTGAACGTAAAGCCTTAAGCTTAGTTCCTTTTTCAGTCTCAACTGAAGCAAGCCATTTTCTGAAAGTAGGGAATACATCATCCTTTGATTTGATAGGATATACCCATACTTTTCTAGTAGCATCATCATTAGGGGAAAAAATGGACTCTGCATGGCCTTGTAAGGATTCCTAATTTTTAGGGATTAAAATGCTTAATCTAGTGGTTTGAGGAAGCATACAAAACCACCCGTGGTATTCTCAAATAAAATAGTATTTGATAGCTTTCATATTTAAATTACTAAATTGGAGTGTTTTGAGCCCTTGGATATTTGAATTCAATGGCTTAGATTAAGTTGAAGGGCCTCTAGAGAGAGAAGGTAAAAAAAGTCGTGGGAGTTTTGTCCTATTCAAGAAGGCTTTTTTGGCCATTCTCTGCACAATTTTAGGCCCTTGGATTGGCTCAAATCCGATGGATATCGGGATTTGGGGCTGATCTTCACAGCGCGGGCGACGTGAGCCGTTGGATGAAGTTTTGATCTAAGAGAGGAGAACAAAAGGCGCCCAAGATCATCATGGGCACCCATCCTAGCCATTGGATCAAAGCTCCATCTAAAGGCCCAAATTTAAGGCGCTCAAATCCCATGGGCATCAATGAGAACCCTCAGATCTAAGCCCCATCCAAGGGTCATAAAACATAGGCGCCTATTTGAAGCCTCATTTGATCTTAGCCACAAGATCTAAAGCCAATCCAAGGGTCATAAAGCAAAAGCGCCTTGACTTTTGTCCTCTAGCCTTTACCTTTGGATTTTGAAGTCCATCCAACGGCTAAAATTCATTTCCGAAAATTCGAAAACCATTCAAGTGGAGAAAAGAAGGAGTTTTAGGTGGTTTTTTGCTCTTTGACCACACAAAAACAAGGGAAGACTAGGCCTAGCCTATGTGATCTAGGGACTGGACTGTGGCCACCACCCTCTTCTCATTGGTCCATCACTAATCCCTCCTCAATCTAAAAGGCCCATTCAGGGTTCATTTTTTCCCCTAATGTCTATTAAAGTGACAAAGTAAAGAGAACCACCTAAGGATCTAGTGGGCATAGGACCACACACATATGTATGAACGAGATCTAAAGGCTGAATTGAAGAGTCAATGTGCATTCTATGCACATTTCTGGTTTGCTTTCCATATTGACAATGCTCACAAAATGAAAAATCAGAGAAAGATAACACAGGTAAGTAGCCAGAACGAGAAAGATTTTCCATTCCACTATGAGATATATGGCCCAAACGACCATGCCAAATACAAGCCATTCCTAAGGATCTAGTGGGCATAGGACCACACACATCTGTATGAACGAGATCTAAAGGCTGAATTGAAGAGTCAATGTGCATTCTATGCACATTTCTGGTTTGCTTTCCATATTGACAATGCTCACAAAATGAAAAATCAGAGAAAGATAACACAGGTAAGTAGCCAGAACGAGAAAGATTTTCCATTCCACTATGAGATATATGGCCCAAACGACCATGCCAAATACAAGCCATAGGCTGTTCAATAACAGATAACAAGTGTTCTTTCTGTGATACAAATAAAGGATAAAGTGAGCCAACTTTGCTTCCTTTTTCAATAACCATATTGCCCTTTGATATACGAAAGGACTGAGCATAGAAGACCACCTTGTAACCAAGGTCATCAAGTTGACCAACTGACATCAAACTGCGTGATAACTGAGGTACATGGCGTACATTATGCATAGTAAATTTTGAACCATCAATGAACTGCACAACCACATCTCCAATCCCCACAACATCACACCGGTAAGAGTCACCAAGTCTCACGGTACCAAGAGACTTTGCTCCATAATTAGAGAACCATTCTCTATGTGGTGTCACATGGAAAGAAGCACCAGAATCTAGTAGCCAGGTGTGGGAAAGAGAATCAGCCATAAGTGCCTCAGATGGCACAGTACTATCAAGTGTCAACACATCAGCATCATCAGAAATAGCATTAATTTCTTCAATCTTCACAGTCGAAGTAGATGGTGCAGGTAACTGTTTAACATGCCCATCAACATTCTGTCCTTTACCTTTAGCATTCTTTAATGCATAACAGTCTTTCTTCATGTGTCCTTTATTATGACAATAATGACATTTGATATCCCTCTTCCTTGATTTACTTCTACCCTTATTTCGTTGATCATTCTTTTCCTTGTTCTTGCTCCTTCCACGTTGTTGATTCTTTCCTTGGTAAGAATCACGAACATTATATGCATCTCCACTCTGAGTGATTTCTACGAATCTCCTCACTCAAGAGTGCTCCACATATGTCATCATAGACAAGTTTACCACCAGGTGCACTGTTGCTAATAGCTGTGCAAAAGGTATCCCATGATGATGGCAGGGTGCATAACAGCAATACTGCTTTCATTTCATTATCCATATCCATTTTCTGAGCATGTAACTGGGAGAATATAGCATCAAACTCATTTAGATGAGCAGCAACACTATCTGTGTCCTTCGTACGAAGGTCATATAATTTTCTCATCAGATACACTTTATTTGATGCCGTCTCTTTTTCATATGTATTGCATAACTTCTTCCAAAGCTCCTCTGCACTTTCACAGTCTAATACTGTAAAGTAAACATTATCTGCCAGGTGCAAGCGAATGGTAGACCTTGCCATTTCATCTAATTATTCCCAATCATCTTCATCCATGTCAGCAGGCTTCTTTGAAATCCCATTTACTGGCTTCCATTGCCTCCTTTGAATCAGCACATCTTTAATCTGATTCTTCCATAGAGCAAAGTTTGTGCCATCAAATTTTCGGATCTCAAAATGGTCTTTGCCCTGCAAGTTATAGCTCCTCCTCGGAACACTAGCACTAGACCCTGATCCACCGGATGTGCCTGAGACCTCTGATGCCATGATCGTAGAGAACTGAATATAATGATAATGGAGCTAGAAGAGTCCAAACACCAACAAATAAGTGTATCAAGGAGTAAATCGACCACTGTATAGTTGACTAAACCAGAAATCTGGAAAAATTTTGCCAGTGTCCTTTGCAAAATTAGCATATGACCAGTGTCAAAGTATCATAAAACTGCAAGTACTGACATGTCTACATGCATAGTGAATCAGTGACTCCACTGCATATAATCAGTTACCCAGTAGGAGCCAACTAGGCTTATCGAGCACCTATGAACAACTATCATACATCTCCTATGGCGAGGCTGGGTAAGTCTTCCACCTGCATCACCGAAGAGACCCCGACATTTGGGTGTCTCTCAGTTAAGAAAACCTCACCACGATCCTCTTTATCAAACGTAAAAGGCTTTATGCAAAGAACGTAACCGCTATATCAATGACCACATGGACGTACGTAAGCGGTATCCACAGAAGCATACATGGTGTGTATGTGCTCAATATATTCAGTAAAATGACACTAAAAGGTTGAATACACAGCCCAAAAACTAGCCAATAACACCTGCAAGTGTCTGTCAACTCTGATGTTTTAGGCTTTAAAAACCTGCATAAATTTGCAGCGACTGTTCCCACCAAAACTGAAAACCCCTCGAGAAACCTGTAGTTTTACGAGTGTGGCTGAAAATACAGCCCCAAAGGTTGATATTTATTGTCTGAGAAGTACAAGGAACACTCTTCTTGATGTTCTTCGACCTGTGCGAAGAGAACTATGTGCGAAAGTACTCCAAAATGGCTCCAAAAACACCCCAAATTTGCTTCAAAAATAGGCTTTGAAAGCAAAAATGAAGCTTTGAGGGACCAAAACTTGTTCAAGGTAATGTCAACCTTAGTCTTTCCCCTTCTTCAAACACCACAAGAGTGTAGCTTAGTGGAAAGAGATTGCAACGGTTAAGCGAGCTCTGGGGGGAACAGTACTGGGATGGGTGACCTCTCGGAAAGTACCGGGAGCCTCTATATTCCTTGATCGTTGAGGTCCTCCCTCGCGCGCAGTCAACGGCGCCAACGGTGACTTCGGTGACTCGGATTACAAGGTATGCCAAGGTCTATGCCTTGGTCGCCCCCTTAGTCGTAAGCCTTGGAGAAAGCTTGGGGGGTGCTCGCTTCGCTCGCACAAAAGGAACAAACCTTTTGCCTCGTACTGCTCTAATACCAGTGAAGTGTTTTGATGGCGATGCACCACAGTGCGCTCTCCTTCTCGAGAGCTCCACGACGATATGCTCAGAGTAGAAAATTGAGCTCCTGAGGCTGCACACAGTACTCCGCACAGAGGCTGTAGATTACGAAGAAAACACAGTACACAGGAAGCACGAAGACAGACTTCTTAGGTCTTACAAATGCGGTCGAACTTTTTAGTCTGTGACTGACCAGGCCACTATATGTTTTATTAAAGAACATATACAAAGAAGTGTCCTGTGGCCATTTGGCCTTTCACATGGACACTAACGGTAACAATACATACATACATCCATTTATATATTTATTTTTTAATTTTAATTTATTATTATTATTTTTTGTTATTATTAAACTATTTATTTTTATTATTATTTTTTGTTTTATTTTTATTATTTATTTATTTTTTGTTTTGTGTGTGTGTGTGTGTGTTTTTTAATTTTAAATAAAATCTTTCTTTCTTTCTTTTTTTTGTGTGTGTGTTCGTGTGAGTGTGAGTATGTGTGCGTCTCTTTTTGTATTGGTTTTCTTTCTTGTTTGTATTTTTCATGTCTTATATTGGTCTTAAGTCTCTTGCTTTTGTTTGTTATTAGTCAATGGGTCTTCCATCGATGATGACATGACCGTCTCTGTATAGGACACGATGTCCCTCTCGTCGAGCCTGGAGGACACGCGGCATGCATGCACGTCTGTGCTCTACCTGCATCCGTGTGAGGTCGTCATCCGAATAGATCGGGATGCCCGTTGTAGTGCATAGTATCGCCCATCATCCGAGGAAGTCTCTCCTCCCGGCCTCATCCGAGAATTGAAGGATAAGTGCTCTGCTCCGTGTGGTGTCCCGTCCTTCTCTCCAGGCTCTAGTGAAAGGGAGAGGTTCTTCCGCGCGGTATCCAAGTAGTGTGCAAAAGCGATGCCGGTCCTCTTCTGGTGGTCCGTCTGTCTCTGTGAGGCCGGAGACATGAACATTGAGCCTGCGAGCATGTCGCATCCGCTCCTCCTCAATGGTGGTGTGTACTATGTGGATCTCCTCATGGTGATTCTTCTTCGCCTCTTGTCTAAGTTTTTTTTTGACAACTTCGACCCATCCATCTTTTTTAGTCTCTAACTCGCTCTGAACCACCTCTATGCACTCTTTCTTGATAGTCGCCTGGCTGTCCTCTAGCTGTGGGGCGATCTCCCCCTCCTCATGTTTGCTGTCCAGTTTCGTCCTCATATCAGTAAGCCCAGTGTGCAACTCCTCATCCTGTCATCCCGTGAGTGCTGCTTGCGGATAGCAAGAAGCTCTTCCCGGAGGGACTCGTCCTTCTCGAAGGCTTCTACCTTGGCTTCGAGGGTGACGACTCTGTGGGTAACCCCGTTCAGTCCAAAATCCCCTTCCTTCTTATGTTTCCCTATCAACTCTCCTAGGGTATGCTCTAAAGTTGCAAGTTGTTCCTCTAACTTTGGAGCCATGGGGTGAGAGAGAGAGAGAGAGAGAGAGAGAGAGAGAGAGAGAGAGAGAGAGAGAGAGAGAGAGAGAGAGAGAGAGAGAGAGAGAGAGAGAGAGAGAGAGAGAGAGAGAGAGAGAGAGAGAAAAAAAGAAAGAAAGTCATATTAACGTCTTCTGGAGGCCAAACATGGCCTATGAGACAAAAACCATGTACAAGTGTAGTAACCCTGTGTAGAAGATAAAATGAAATAAAAAGTATATCGCTACGCAAAGCTATATAGGGCTGGAAAAGGCCGGGGAGACGTGGCTCTGACTCTGCAGGTAGTGGCCACCTAATACATGGGGGGATCCAAAATGTGAGTAAAACGCCCTAGCTACTGGTGATGGGTGGAGGTGGGTGTAGTATGTGGTACATCGGTGGTGGTCTGAGTGCCTCTTGAAGGAAGACAACCCAGGGGGTGGTGGTACGCCTATGCTCCATCATGTGGTCGTAGGCAATCCTGATGCGTGAGATATCCTCCTGATATAGTTGTGGTCGACGATATCCGCCCATGCGTGGTCAGCGCCGTGCTCTCTGTGCTGCTGCCTGGTGTAGCGTGAGCCCTATAGATGGACCTCTCTGATGTATCTCAACTCGCTGAAAGAACTGCGTAATGGTCTGCTGGGTACTCACCCGTGGCTGATGTATGGGCTGTAGTGACCGCTCTCGCCTCTCGTATGCTGCTGTGAGAAAGCGTCCCAAGCGTCTTTGGTCTCCCATAGTCATGCACAGCTGGAATGACTCCTCGATCTGGAACTGTGCTCGTAGGTCTAAGTATGCTGGACATCTGATAACAAAATGCTCCTCACTCTCTACCTCTGTCTGGCATACTGGGCACCACCTCTCCTCACGGGGGACTCCCCTGGACCGACCCCTCTCAATCTCGAGCTGATGTGATGAAACCCGGAGCTGCCCAATGACGACTCGGAGGTGGTGGGGAAGGTATGTCTGCATGTATCTCGGGATCTCGATAAAGCCTGCGTCCGATATATGTAGAAAATGCTCGCGGTAATAGAGCATTTTCGGTGGCAATGTATCCCTAGGGCTCACCCATGTCCTCTGTATGTATGTATGCCATATCTCCTGACGAATGACCCTATTCCTCTCTTGATGAGAGAGAGAGTAGGTGGGTGCATGTGAGTCGTATTGTAGTGGTGGTAGCCTGTCTATGTCAAAGCCATGGTGGGCCAGCCAGTCTAGTGTCTCGGCATACCATGAGGAGGTGTCCCCAGCTAATGCCATATCACGTGATGCCTGGAAAGCACGATAAGCAATGCGCTCTGTATCCATGCTCTGAAGTCTGTGTAATAGGCATACTGTTTGGAATAGTGCCTCAACTAGCATCGGTGGTGCAGCGAGCTCTGCTCTAATGATATCATGTGGTACTGAAGGCTTGCTGCGGATAAGTTTGGCAATCATGAGGATCTGTGGCCTCTCTAATGCTGTCCATACTGATGTAGCTAATCCCGGCCCCCATATGGCTGCCCCATACATGAGCGCTTGCGTAACCAAAGTGTCAAAGAGCCACCCCTTTGTGCGGGGCTCCTGAAAATATGCCTGGTGGCACTGTCTCTCCATCAAAGCTAGTGCTGCGTACCCACGTGTGATGCGGTCACGGGCTGCCTGAGACATAGAGAAGACCCCTGATGCTGCTGTAAATGTCACTCCAAAGTAAACATATGATCCGACCACCTCGATCGGTCCACCCGCTGCTGTGAACAAACTATGTCTACGTACCTGTGCTGATGTATGAAAGATCATGACCTTGGTTTTACCAAGGTTCACAGATAACCCTCTGTTTCTGCAAAAGTCATCTAGGCCATGTAGATGATGCTGTAGACCTTCTGCAGACTCTGAAACCAATACAATATCATCAGCGTATAAAAGAATATGGACAGTGGATCCCTGTACCTCAATGCCATCTCCCCCCTGCAGCTGTATGTAGTCCACTATCTCATCAATGTAGAGACCAAAGAGGGTGGGTGAAAGAGGGCATCCTTGCTTCACCCCGATAGTGCTAGCAAGTGGATCAGATAAGCCCCCTGGACATCTGACTCTACCAGATACTCTCTCGTATAATGCGTAGATCCCCCATATCATCTCCTCCGGAGCTCCGATATCAAGTAGTCGTCTGAAGAGTCGGTCCCTGGGAATAGTGTCAAATGCTTTGCGGAAGTCCACAAAGCAGCAATATAATCTCCTCTTCCTCACCCTTGCCTGGTCGATCAGGCATTTCAAAGTGAAGATGTGGTCAATCGTAGAGTAATCTCGTCTGAAACCTGCCTGTCCTGGAGCCCTGATACCCTTCCTCTCAGCGAGAGTACTCAACTCTGTCTCTAGTACTGCCCCATATAACTTGGCCAATATAGGGCCAATCATGATCGTCCGGTATGTAGCTGGATCCATAGTATCACCTGACTTATGAATGGGCACTATGGTGTGCTCATTCCATGAGTCCGGGAACCCTTCAACCAATGCACGGTTGAAGAGGTGGGCAATGAGCGGTGCGAGAGTCGTGCCTCCATAGATGAGATGCTCTGCCTGTAAACCGAAATGGTCATGGGCCTTGCCATGCTGTAGCCGGGCAATAGCGTGTCCCACCATAGTGGGTGTGAAGAAGTCAGAGGTAGTAGGACGTGAGCTCTACGGTCTGGGAATGGGGGGCTGGTCTGGGATCTCGTATAGACTCCGTGCATAGCTATGCCAAGTGCTCGGGTCTCGGATAGGTGTCTCCTGTCTCCTCTCTCTCAAATGTCGCCATGCCACTCCACTGTCTCGACTCATGAGCAGATGGTAAATATCCCATCTCTCCTCCCAATCTCGCCGTTTGCGGCGAGTAAGGCTCTGCATGCGACGCTGTGCCTGTGCGTGTGTAATATCTCCCCTATGCTCTAAAACCCGTAGGTGCTTCCGTAGCTCACGGCAATTCGCATCATACCAGCGGTTCTGGGGCATGGATCCTGTGCGTGGAGGGTGCATATGTGTGCGGTGTGGGAAGCTGTAGAGAGCTGAGTCCTGTAGGATGGTGGTGATCTGTGATGTAAGTGTGTCCAAAGGTGAGAGTGGATCGAGGGAGAGTAGGCGAGTGTGTAAATGGTGTGCATAAACATGTGAGAGCTCGTGTGTGAAGTGTATCGTGGTATGTGTCTCAGTGGGTGAGGGAGGGTCTAATGGAATCGGAGATGCGAGTGAGTGTGATAAATGTATGGTCAGCCCCAAGTGGACGTCGTCCAATACTAAGTGAGGTGATGAGTGAAGCCCCAGAGGTGGTACCCAAAATGTAGTCGACTGTGCTCTCACCTCCCCCGTGAGGGAAGCAAGTAAATCCGCCCGAACTTGGCCAACGATTCATCCCGTTATATATAACGAGATGATGTCGCCTGCCTAGCTCGAGTAGATGTCTGCCATAGCCTGTGGTGTCCTGACCCATATCTGCCGATACTCTGCTGGTGCTCATCTCATTCGGGTCTCTAGCCCTCATGAGATGTGGGTGATCCATGTCATATGCCTCGCACTGATGTGACTGAGTGCGGCCATTGAAGTCTCCCATAAGGAAGACTTCACCTAGTGTGCTGTAATGTAGTATCTCCTCTGAAAGCGCTGTGTATGGTGAGTCTCTGTCTCGAGTCGGTCCCCCAAGATCCCGTCCTGCATATCGAGACCCGCCTGGTGGGAAGTAGCATATAGCAATGTAAATCCAACCCCCCTGTGCTATCTCCATGCGAACCCACATGTATCGTGCCTCCTCATCTCTACCTATAATATGGATCCGGCTCTGTATCTCCTGTCGAAAGATAATGGCCACTCCTCCCGATCCACGTGCTGTACTCTGTCTCATCGAACCCACATGTATCGTGCCTCCTCATCTCTACCTATAATATGGATCCGGCTCTGTATCTCCTTTCGAAATATAATGGCCACTCCTCCCGATCCACGTGCTGTACTCTGTCTCATCGTGGTCCTGAATGCAGATTCCCAATGAAAACCTGCAATGCGTGGTAGACCTCTCTCTGGGCTCTCGTGTGTCTCTGTGATGCACACAAAGTCATGTGATGCAAGGATCTCCTTGAGTCTGTCTGGTCGCATCCAGAGTGCCCCGTTGTAGTTCCACACCACTCCTCTGAGTGGTGTCTCCTGGTGTAGTGATGTCTCATATGCCGCGTGGCCCTATTTGATAGGGCGTCCATCTATGAAGACCTTACCATCCCGGTAAAAGGCCTTTCTCCCCTCTCGGCGTGCCTGGAGTATATGTGGCATGCAAGCGCGTCGGTGTGCCACCTGCATCCTCGTGAGGTTCTCGTCCATATAGAGGGCGCCGCCTGGTAGTCCACGTAGTACTGATCGACGTCTAAAGAACGCGGTCCGTGCCTCCTCGGAGCTCATCTTAAGGATGAGTGCTCGCAAACGTGATGTATCCCTCCCAACCCTCCATGCAGCTGTGAATGGCATGCTCTCGTATCCAAGTCGATGGCAAATGTCAGTTGCATCTGCCTTTGGTGATGCTCCCTCAGGTAGGCCTGTAATCCGAATGTGAAGTTTTCGAGTGTGTCGAAGCCTCTCCTCCTCAAGTGTATCCTGGACTCGTGTGAGTTCTTCTTTCTGTACGTCTTCCCTAACTTCCTTCTTAACCCTTTTGTGTACTACTTCCACCCACGACTCTCGAGTGGATTCTACCTCCGTTTTGATTTCCTTCTTTATTTCTTCTTTGAGTGTCTCCACGTTGGAGATCTTCCCCTCTTCTTTCAAGTGCTCATAGGCTGTCCTTCAATTGTCTCTTTCTTCTGTGAGAGTTTACTTGTTCTTCGAGTCCTTTGACCTTATCCATTACTTGTTCTTCGAGGCCTTTGAACTTTTCCATCATTTTTCGTATCTCCATGTTGAGGTTGCGGTCTGCTTCCTTTTTGGCCTCTTTGAGGGCTTTAGCGATCAGTTCATCCACTTCCCTTCGGTCCATAGGAGCCATTTGAGAGATTAGGTTTAGGGTTTCAAATGTTTTTAGAGAGAGCGAAAGAAAAAAGAGAGAGAGAGTTGTGACTGTTTGCAAAGCAGGCTCCAAGAGAGAGAGAGAGAGAGAGAGAGAGAGAGAGAGAGAGAGAGAGAGAGAGAGAGAGAGAGAGAGAGAGAGAGAGAGAGAGAGAGAGAGAGAGAGAGAGAGAGAGAGAGAGAGAGAGAGAGAGAGAGATCTGAGATATGAGATCTGAGAGAGAGATCTGAGAGAGAGAAATAAAGAAAGAAAGAAAGTGTTTTTACGTCTATTAGGAGGCCGAACTCGGCCTATGAGACAAATCAATGTACATGGGTGTATCTCCTGTCAATTGGAAAAGATAAAGTGCTGAAAAAAAAGCTGGTAAGGCTGATATAGATTTCTGTAGTATGCATGTAGAGATACCCATGAAAGTGGGAGGGGGGGATGGTGAATGGAGTGCTATATCTGTAGCCTATATGCAAAAGGGTAGTACAAGCATGATAATGCATCTGAACGACTAACTAGCTCCATCCTATACTAGTGGGCGGGTGTAAGATGCGGTACATAGGTGGAGGTGGAGTCAAGGCCTCCCTGATGGCTGCAGCGGGATCCACCATCATCCGGGATCGTCTCTCCTCCATGGAGCGATGATCACGAGCCTGGATCTCTGCAATCTGGTGTCTGTGAAGTCTCGGGGCCCGATATCCTATAGCACGGGGCCGTCTCCTAGCTGGAGAGGTCTGAGCGTGCTCAAGAGTCACCCCTCTCGATGTATGAGCTAAGGTGGGGAGGGCTACTGCACGTCGTGGAATGAAGAAGTCAGTGAGCTGACTCTGTCTCCCTCGTGTCTGGGCAGCCGTAGTAGGCTGGAGGAGAGAATCTCTGTGACTCTGAATCTCTAGTAAGAATCGCCCGAGCTGTCTCTGATCTCTAGAGCCCATGATCTCTCGGAGGGTGGGCTGCCCTGTAAACAGAGTCTCGTATCTGTCTCTAATGTCATCATATGAGCTACATCTGCAAACAACGTGCTCCTCATCCTCGATCTCTACTCTGCATATCCTGCATAGCCGCTCCTCTCTGGGAATGTCTGTGGCTCTGCCTATTTCAATCTCTTGTCGGTGTGATGAGACCCTCAACTGGCCAATGGCTACCCTCGAGCTATGAGGCATGTAGGTATCCATGTAGCGTGGTTGCCGGATGAAACCATCCGCTAGTATGTCCAAGAACTGGTCTCGATAGTGCGATAGTCTCGATCCCATGTGTGGTGTGTGCCATGTCTGACTAATGTAGAGCTGCCAAAGGTCCTGTCTCAACACAAGATTCCTCTCATGACGAGAGAGGTGGATCCTCTCATGACGAGAGAGGTGGATGTGAGGTGAGTCAGGGTCATACTGAAAAGGCGGCAATCTATCCATATCAAGTCCATGACTGTCAAACCACTCTCTAACCTGAGTGTACCAAGCTCTCTCATATCTCGACTCTGATATCTGTATAGATGCCTCAAAAGCAAGCTCTGTGTGTGAGTCTTTCGGTAGGGAGCTCCCTCACCCTCTGTAAAGGAGATAGTCTGGAATAGTGAATCTACCACCATGGGTGGTGCAGCTAGCTCTTCCCTGATGATGTCATGTGGCACTGACTGTTTCCCGCGAAATAGTCGTGAGATCATACGTACTTGTGGCCGCTCGATCGCACTCCACTGGGTGCCTGTGAGGCCTGGTGCCCAAACTGCGCAGCATACATCATAGCTGGTCTGACTAGTGTGTCAAATAGCCACCCCTTTGTGCGGGGCTCCTGGAAGTGTGCCTGGTGACATCTCCGCTCGAACATGGCTGAGAGAGAGAGAGAGAGAGAGAGAGAGAGAGAGAGAGAGAGAGAGAGAGAGAGAGAGAGAGAGAGAGAGAGAGAGAGAGAGAGAGAGAGAGAGAGAGAGAGAGAGAGAGAGAGAGAGAGAGAGAGAGAGAGAGAGAGAGAGAGAGAGAGAGAGAGAGAGAGAGAGAGAGAGAGAGAGAGAGAGAGAGAGAGAGAGAGAGAGAGAGAGAGAGAGAGAGAGAGAAAGAAAGAAGAAAGAAAGTGTTTTTACGTCTATTAGGAGGCCGAACTCGGCCTATGAGACAAATCGATGTACATGGGTGTATCTTCTGTCTATCAGAGAAGATAAAAGTGCTGAAAAAGAAACTGGTAAAGCTGATACATATCTCCGTGAAATGCGTGTGGAGATACCCATGAAAGGGGGGGGTGTATGGAGTGCGATATCTATGGCAGTCTATATGCAAAGGGGTAGTACAACAAGCATGGGAATGCATCTGAAACGACTAACTAGCTCCATCCTATGCTAATGGGCGGGTGTAAGATGTGATACATATGTGGAGGTGGAGTCAGGGCCATCGTGATAGCTGCAACGGGATCAGCCATCATCTGGAATCGTCTCTCCTCCATGGCGCCATGGTGACGAGCCTGGATCTTTGCAATCTGATGTCGGTGATGTCTCGGGGCCCGATATCCTCTAGCACGGGGTCGTCTCCTAGCTCGAGCAGCCTGAGCCTGCTGAAGAGTCACCCCTCTCGGTGTGTGGGCTGAGGGGGGGAGGGCTGCAGCACGTCGTGGAATAAAGAACTCAGTGAGCTGACTCTGTCTCCCTCCTGTATGGGCTGCTACAGTAGGTTAGAGTAGGGAATCTCTGTGACTCTGTATCTCTAGTAGGAATCGCCCGAGCTGTCGCTGGTCTCTAGAGTCCATGATCTCTCGGAGGGTGGGCTGCCCTGTAAATAGAGTCCCGTATCTACCTCTGATGCCATCATATGCGCTACATCTGCATACAAAGTGCTCCTCATCCTCTATCTCTACTCTGCAAACCCTGCATACCCGCTCCTCTCTGGGAATGTCTGCGGCTCTGCCCGTCTCAATCTCTAGTCTATGTGATGAGACTCTCAACTGGCCAATCGCTACCCTCGAGCTATGAGGCATGTAAGTATCCATGTAACATGGCCGCCGGATGAAACCGTCTGCTAGGATGTCTAAGAACTGGTCTCGATAGTGCAATAGTCTCGATCCCATGTGTGGTGTGTGCCATGTCTGACTAATGTAGCGCTGCCAAAGATCCTGTCTCAACACAACATTCCTCTCATGACGGGAGAGGTGGATGTGAGGTGAGTCTGGGTCGTACTGAAAAGGCGGTAATCTGTCCATATCAAGCCCATGACTATCAAACCATACTCTAACCTGAGTGTACCAAGCTCTCTCATATCCTGACTCTGATATCTGTATAGATGCCTCAAAAGCTCTGCGTGTGAGTCTGTCTGTAGGGAGCTCCCTCATCCTTTTAATAAAGGAGATAGTCTGGAATACTGCATCTACTACCATGGGTGGTGCAGCTAGCTCTGCCCCGATGATGTCATGTGGTACCGACTGTTTCCCGTGAAATAGTCGCGAGATCATACGTACCTCGGGCCTCTCGATCGCACTCCACTGGGTGGCTGTGAGGCCTGGGGCCCAAACTGTCGCAGCATACATCATAGCTGGTCGGACTAGTGTGTCAAATAGCCACCCCTTCGTGCGGGGCTCCTGGAAGTGTGCCTGGTGACATCTCCGCTCTAACATGGCTAAAGCTGCATATGCTCGTGTGAGTCTATCGGTGGCTGCCTGTCTCATGCTGAAGGGGCCAGGTAAGCTCGTGAATGTGACTCCGAGGTAGACATAGGAAGTGACCACCTCAATTTGTCCACCGCCGGCTGTGAATCCTGCTCCATTCCTCACCAAGGGGGAGGTGTGGAAGATGATGACCTTGGTCTTGCCAAGGTTTACTGTCAAGCCCTTCTGTGTACAAAACTCATCGAGGGCATCCAAGTGGCGCTGTAATCCATCGGGTGATTCTGAAATCAAGACAATGTCATTGGCATATAATAAAATGTGGACAGGTGTACCTGCGAGGTCTGCACCCTCTCCTCCAGCTCGGAGAATGTAGTCCTCAATCTCATCGATGTAGAGACCAAATAGAGTGGGAGAGAGCGGGCAGCCTTGCTTAACACTGATGGTGCTAGCAATGACCTCAGAGATACCTCCTGGACACTGTACTCTCCCGGTCACCTGCTCATAGAGTGCATAGATGGCCCAAATCATCCCTGATGGTATTCCCAAGCTCTGAAGGCGTTGGAAGAGCCTCTCTCGTGGCACTGTATCGAAAGCTTTGCGGAAGTCCACAAAGCAGCAATATAGTCTCGTCTTCCGCACCCTTACCCCATCAATGAGGCAGCGCAAAATGAAGATGTGATCAATAGTAGAGAAAGCTCGCCGAAAACCTGCCTGGCCTCGTGCTTGTAGCCCCTCAGTCTCTGCATATGAGCTGAGCTCTGCCTCAAGTATGGCACCGTATAGTTTGGCCATGGTGTGGCCAATCATGATGGTCCTGTAATTCCTTGGATCCAGGGTGTCGCCAGATTTGTGGATAGGCACAATGGTGTGCCTAGTCCACTCCTCTGGGAAGCCCTCCCCTATAGCCCGATTGAAGGCATGTGCAATCAACGGGGCTATAGTGGAGGATGCATATATGAGGTGCTCGCTCTGCAATCCCGTATGGTCTGTCGAACGTCCATGTCGCAGTCGTCCTATGGCCCTCTCAACCATCTTTGCTGTGAAAAGAGAAGAACTAGTAGGGCGAGGCTCAAGTGGCTGGGGAATGGGAGGCTGCCTAGGCACCTCATATAATCTCTGAGCATAATCATGCCATGTGTGTAGGTCCCTAATAGGTGTGGTCGGGTGTGGCTCTCGTAGGGTACGCCATGCTGCAGCACTGTCCATACTCATAAAGAGATGATATAGCTCAAGCACCTGTGCCTCCTCAAAGGCTCGCCTCTTCCGACGTGTGAGAGTCTTCATCTGTCCTGTGGCCTGTCTCTCTGTGATCTCTCCCAATGCTCGCTGGGCTCGTAGTCGGCGGTAGGTATCTCGATTCTCTGCATTCCTCATCATACCAACGATGTTGTGGCATAGTCCCTGGGGGAGGTGTGTGACCAGAATGGATGGTGTGTGGGAAGGAGCTGATGGCGGATGTCTGAAGAACTGATGCTATCTGTGAGGTGAGTAGGGATAGTGGAGTGTCAGGGTGAAGCAAGAGAAGACCCTTCTCGACTTGGGCCGCATATATGTGAGCTAGCTCGTGTGTGAAGTGGATGGTGGTGTGTGGGATGCGTGCTGCGGGTGTGCGTGTAGGGGTGTCTCCCTTGAGGGAGAGAGCGAGGT